>VDFB02000003.1:282310646-282350593 GCA_007258455.2 Sequoia sempervirens
AGAGCAATGACAACTATTTTTCATGATATGATGCATAAATTCATGGAAGATTATGTTGACGATTTACTTGCTAAATCTCATACACGAGATGAACACCTAGGAATCTTGTCAAAAATCTTTGTCAGAATGGAAAAATTCAATGTTCGACTGAATCCAAAGAAGTGTGTCTTCGGTGTTACATCTGGAAAACTCCTAGGGTACATTGTTTCAGAAAAGGGTATAGAAGTTGATCCAGAAAAGGTACAAGCTATAATGGACATGCCTCCACCATGAAATATCAGTCAATTAAGATCCTTGCAAGGAAGATTATAGTCCATCAGAAGGTTTATAGCTCAACTGGCAGACAAAAGCTTGCCATTCACACATTTATTGCATAAAAATGTTCCATTTAAATGGGATGACAAATGTGAAGCAACATTTAATCAGATCAAGCAATATCTTACGAATCCACCAGTTTTAATTCCACCTATTCCAGGAGAGCCACTTATACTCTATATTTCAGCAACAGAAGTATCTTTGGGTGCATTGCTAGCACAAGAAGACTCTACAGGTAAAGAAAGGGCTATATATTATATCAGCAGAACCTTAACAAGACATGAGTTAAACTACAGCTTCATTGAAAAAGCTTGTCTTGCAGTAGTGTTTGCTTCTCAAAAGTGGCGACATTATATGTTAACTCATATAGTTAGGCTAATAACAAAGATAGATCCATTGAAGTACCTATTAAGCAGAGCTACTTTAACAGGAAGACTTGCAAAATGGGTAATGATCTTAAGTGAGTTTGATATTCACTATATAGATCGAAAAGCGATTAAAGGACAGGTCATTGTAGATCAGTTAGCTGAAGCTCCTTTACAAGAAGATAATCCAATACATATTGAGTTTCCTGATGCAGATGTCTTTACAGCAACAATTCAGAGACCGTGGGCATTATACTTTGATGGATCATATACACAATATGGCTCAGGGGCAGGGATTCTTTTTGTTACACCTGAGGGACATACCATCTCAAGATCATATCGGTTGATGTTTCCTTGCACAAATAACATAGTAGAATATGAGGCATTACTCATAGGATTAAAGATAGCTTTGGAATGGCAGATTACAGAGCTGGAAGTTTATGGTGATTCACAACTTATCATTAATCAAATCAATGATGATTATCAAACCAAAGATGATAAGTTGCTACCATACAAACACATGGTGGATGATTATAAGAAATATTTTGTGTCAATTAAGTTTTCACAAATATCAAGAATTGACAATAAAGCTGTAGATGCAATGGCTACCATTGCTTCTTTATTACAAATATCAGAAGATCAAACCAAGTATGAATTCTTGGTGGAACAATTATTTTCTCCTGCATATGATAATCCTGAAAACCAAGTTATATGTCATTTGACTGGTTCAGATTCACCCTTATATGGCAAAACATATACCTATTTGAAAGATAACATCTTGCCTTTAGATTTATCACGAAACCAAAAACGGAATTTTATTCGTCAATCATCTCATTATACTTTAATTGCCAATATCCTTTATAGACGTGGTCTTGATGGTACACTCCTTAGATGTCTTGAAAGTGACGAATCTGAAAAAGCCTTACAAGAGGTTCACAGTGGTATTTGTGGAACTCATTCAAGTGGTTTGACCTTAGCAAAGAAACTTGTCAGAATGGGATACTATTCGCCTACAATGGAGCAAGATTCTTTTACTTTTGTTAAGAAATGTTCTAAATGCCAGATTCATGGGAATCTTATTCATGCACCTGCACAGGAATTGCAGCCTTTTATTTCAACATGGCCTTTTTCTCAGTGGGGATTGGATCTTGTTGGTAAAATACATCCTTCATCGTCAAATGGTCATAAGTTTATCATCACAGCTACTGAGTATTTTACAAAATGGATTGAAGCTGTTCCTCTAACAACAGTGACTGGTAAACAGATATCTTCATTTATCCTGAATTACATTATTTGTAGATATGGAATTCCTAATTCTATTGTTACTGATAATGGAAGACCTTTAAGAATCAGGATGTTGATGAAATTTGTGAAAGATTTCATATCCAACACAGGTACTCCACACCTTATTATCCACAGGGTAATGGTCAAGCAAAAGCTTCTAACAAGACCATTTTAAAGATATTAAAGAAGACAGTAAATGATGCTGGACGTGATTGGCATGTTCAACTCAACCCAGCTTTGTGGGCATATAGAACTAGTATTCGCACACCAACAGGAGCTACACCATATGCTTTAGTCTATGGAGCAGAAGCAATCTTACCATTGGAAGTTGAAATACCTTCGCTTAGAGTTTCACTTAAGGGATTGATAAGTGATGAAGACTACCGAGTTTCTCGCCTTCAAGAACTCGAACTGTTAGATGAAAGACGCCAACATGCAGCTGATCACTTGAAAGGTTATCAACAAGTCATGTCTTGTAGTTATAACCACAGAGTTAAACCACGGGCATTTCAAGTGGGTGACTTAGTTTTGAGGGAAAATCCATGTAATCAGCAAGATAGAGAAAAGAAAGGCAAATTTGAACCTAATTGGCTTGGTCCATTTGTTATTATAGCAGCATATGGTTCTGGAGCATATCAGTTATCCACATCAGAGGGGGACCTGTTTGAAGAGCCAACCAATAGTATTCACCTTAAGAAGTTTTATGTCTAAAAAGTCCTGAAAAAATCAAAAAAATCATAAAAAGTCCTGAAAAAATCAAAAAAAAAAAATCATAAAAAGTCCTGAAAAAATAAAAAATAAAAAATAAAAAATCAGAAAAATCTTGAAAAAGTGCAATAAAAACAAGTGGTGAAAACTTGGCAAACAAGCGCTACTTGTGATCGAAATGAGCTCCTCCATTTATTAGTTTATGTCTTATTTTCACTTTAGGCATCATTCATCCACGTCTATCATCTGTAAATATCTTTCATTATCCATACCATGTAGTGGGAATCTTTAGGTTTCATCATGGCTTGATGAAATTTGTACATATCTTTTATCTTTAGGTTGTGTTTATATTGGGGGCAAAACGCAGAAAAATACAATAGAGGGGTAACGAGCTTTCCAAATATCTCAAGCAGGCAAATAACAGTTTGACAAAACACAACCTCGTCAAATCAACTCAAATCACAAACATATTCATGTCAATCGAAATCTAAACAAAATGATCCAAACAAACTATCGACATGCAGAATATCAATAATGGTAACCAAATTGGATGATCTTAATCTGAATAAATGTTTGAAATGCCTTAAACAGGATTTGAATGGTTGTTTGATTTTCTATCATATCTCTGGAGTAATTCGATGATGTACTGAACTAGAAAAGCAAGGAAGGAGTATGATTTTTCTTTGTCTTCTGTTTGTGAGGAAATCATTAGTACTATGCAATTTGGTCGCGAGACATGCTCTACTATAGATCATGGATGACCTTTCGGAATTTGCATGGGAAAAGGGTTAACTCTTGTCTGTTTATGCAAGCAATACTCAGGTCATCTCGGTTCAATTATACCTAGATGCTTGTATTAACTTGCTATATTAAAAATCATGAAAGCAATACTGAGGTCATCACTGGTGCTAACATACCCTTTGATGCTTGTATTAACTTTCAACATTTCAAAGCTCTATGATGATACAAAAAGCATGTATAAGCTCTCCAAATGGCAATATTGTATGAATGTCCTGCATGGGTAGTATAGATTGCATTCATGTTAGAATTTGCATTTTGAATTTATAGATTCCCAAAAGCTGGCAAAGAATCAAAGATCTATATCTTCTAAAATATGACTGAGTATATTTTGACATTCACAAAACATCATACATTCATTCATTTTTCATAAACATCATTTCATAAATTATTGCATCATCTATCATAAACATCATACATTCATTCATTTTTCATAAACATCATTTCATAAATTATTGCATCATTTATCATAAACATCATACATTCATTCATCTATCATAAACATCATACATTCATTTATCTCATACCATCATGAAATCATCATATATAGTACACATCATATATATATATCATGTAGAATCATCTCTGCATATCTCAAAAATGAATGTCAAAATGTACAAGGATGTCAAATTACAAATGATATAATATCATCAAAAATGTGATCATCTCACGGTGTATACAAAATGTCTCAACAGAATATCATAAAAGAATCATATACAATGCACTAGGCAGAGCTATCCTGTGATGGAGCTGGCCTAGGACCTGTACCACCTGCCCCTGATGGACCTGTATCACCTGCCCCTGATGGACCTGCTCTGCCTGATCCCGATGGCCCTCTAGGAGGTAATGGCTGTGTCACACCCCTGCTGGTAGTACGAGAGCGACCATGAGTAGATCGTGACTGAGTGTAGCTCTCTCTCTGCTCAGCTGGGACTGCATCATGATATCTAGTGCAATAAAACTCTGCCTCTCGAGTAGCCCTCGTAACCTCTCTCATCATATCACCTGGCAAAGTACTACTCACACTTCAGAGGGCTATCTCATAAGGCAATTTGGCCCGGCTTCACCCCAATGCCTAGCTGCATCTCTCGGCAGTTGATTCTAAGCCACCGACTCTCGCGAATCGGAAAATCAAGGCTCCTGCGGCTCGATAAGGAATTTGAGCCCGGGTGAAGCTCAGACTGCCTCGCAAGTAGATATCCTCGACTCACTTCATCAGCCGGATTCAATCGACGGAGTATACGATGCCCCATCCGGTATCCACCGCATCTACCTCGCCACTTCCTCGCCACCTTCTTGGCACTCTACTATCACCACCTTCATCATTCCATCCGAGTCAATATCTCCGCTACTCCTCCTCAGCCTCATCGGCCTTCAATCATCATCACCGACTAATCTCTCATCGACATCTTCCTCCGGGTCTGAATGACAGAGTAAACGGCCCCATCGATCAAACATGCGGAGGGAGAGTCGTAGGAACATAATCAACATACTATGTCACGATCCGTAATATCCGGCCGGTAGTCCTTGCATACATCCTCAGGTAACTCTAAACCGTGATAAACTCTCAAGAATGTACCGTGATTTCATAAGAGATCCGGTGGCCCTACATCGCTCTCACTGCTGCATAAATAGTCAAATTCAATGTACAATTCTCGAATCAATTCAAACTGGCCGCAATACACGCCCAGCAAGAAATTCAAAATCCATGTGGTCCGTCCAATCAAAAATCTGGAAGTGCATACAAAAGGCATCTCCCTCGCATCCTCTGGCCATGGCTCACAATCCAAATATGGCCTCCAGCATACTGTATCCAAACTATCCAATAGCTGCTGCCAATACACTAGCTTGCCTAGTCTAGGCTAAGCAATAATATGTGAATATCTCCATCTATATGGTCGACCAGGTGGACGATCTCCTCGAGTCAATGGACGTAACACTGCAAAATGCTCCCATGCCCATATCTGTAATAATGAGCATCCAACCACAAAACTCCGACCTCTACCATAGACAATGTGATGTAACTCGTCATATAGGTGGGCTAGCATACAGGTACCCCATGCATATCGTGTGCCCTGCATCACCATGCTCTCTAAGACACGACCCCATCCGATCGCAAACCCCTTCGACCTATGGTCGGGGCACAACACACCTCCAATGAAACCTGCAAGCACAGCTGGTAGTGGTGGGTAGGAATCTGTAATCTCACTCCATGGGATGTAGTACCTAGCTATCTGATCATCTTTGAATATCCGTCTCAAAGCAAGAGTACCTCCAGCCTCTCGTCTGTCAAACACAACTACCTCTCCCATCACTGGGATCCGTAGGATGCGATATACATCCTCGGGAGTCACTGTAATCTCGCCGGTCGGTAAATGAAAGGTGTTGGTATCGCTATGCCACCTCTCTGCAAGTGCTGTCAATAGAGCCCTATTGAGGCGAACCTCGGGCATATCAAGTAATGCAGTCAAACCACAAGCGTCAATCACATCTCTATCAGACTGTAACAAATGTGGAATCAATGACCATGTACTCGGAAAAGCCTCTCGTATCTGCAAGACACCTAGTCTCTCCTGTTCACATGCATCATCAAAACAACATCAATATCAAATCATTTTAACATATCAATTCAAAATGAATCAATCAACATCAACATCAACATCAACATCAAGTTTCTTTCTAACAACTTTAGAAGAAAACTTATCTATACTATTTGTTTTTAACAACTTTAAAAACAAATTTATCAACTACTATTTGTTCTCCAACAATTTGGGAAACAAATTTATCATGTGGAACAAAAAGCGCTACAGAACTAGTTGTATGCGCTACAAAAATCTTTATCAGCGCTAAATAAAATTTTGCGCTACAGAATCAATTAATGGCGCTATGATTTATATCACGGGCGCTATGGAAAAATTTGCGCTACAATATTGGTTAAGAGCGCTGCAATACATCTTAGTTGCGCTACGATATCATATGCGCTATGGAAATATATCACGGGCGCTATGGAAAATTATGCGCTGTAGAAAATTTCAAATGCGCTACGATACGCCTTAAGGGCGCTACAATATTGTATGCGCTACAAAAATTGTTGAGTGCGCTACGAAAAACTTTAAGAGCGCTAAAACTCAATGTTTTTGAATTAAAACATTAAAAAACGTGCGCAAAATGAAATTTTCGACAGACAAGCAGTTACGAGACACATATCGGAGGTCCGTAGTGCGCCGGCCGCTGATGACGTCGGATACGCTCGAAACGGTGTAGGTGAACTGGAAGTGCCATGATTGTCAACCTAGAGCTCAAAATTTGCAAATTTTACTAGGTTAAAATTGAAAATGACATGGAAAATGACATTTTTAACCTATATAATGGTAAAATTGGGGCATTTTATCATATTTTTACATACCAGGGGCAATTTCTTCATCAAATTTTCATTTAATATTTCTTCGGGTCAGTTTCTTCACATCATTATTTTCAAACGATGAATCGACATCTTCAAAATCAAAAAAAATGAAAAATTCCACAAAAATCTAAAAAAAAAAATTCAAAAATTCAAACATCAATTCATCGTTCGCGGGGGCATACATCTATCATCAACAAATCAAAATCATTATTTGGGGCAAAATTTAAAAGTAATGCGTAAAACACATCACTTCAAAGAGGGGCAAAATGTATACACTTAAAAATGGTCATATCACATTGTCCGGTAATTAATTAAATATTTTTAATATTTAATTAAAATCTTTGATTCTATCTACGTATAAATAAATTTAAATAATTTATTTATATTGTTCATGATTTCATTCTCGATTAAATATTTAATCACCTTTTCATATTCATTTCTTAATTAATTAAAATAAATGTTACAATTTATTTATATTAATTATCATATAATCTTAGTTTGAATATTTTATTCAAATAAAAGATTAAAATATTATAATTCTTCTAAATATCATTTATAATTAAATATTCCAAAATATTTGATTATTTCTTCTAATCTAATATTCATTTTAAATCATTTCAAAATTCCTCTAAATCAATTCAAAAATCAATTCATAATTAAATATTTCCAAAAATATTTAATTATATTCTTCTAAATATTTCAAAAATCTTCTAAAGTCGTTCATGATTAAATATTACCAAAATATTTAATTAATTCTTCTATAGTTTTCAAAAAAATCAAAAATCAAATATCAAAAGCAATAAAGGAAATTAAATAAATTTAAATATTTATTTAATTTGGGATTTATCTTCAACTCCGGGAAACAAACTGCCAAAACAGAAAATTAAATTTCTCTGTTCCTGTGCAGGCTTGTTCCCGTGGGTTGAAGACAAGCTTCCATTCTTCTCTCCAACCTCTCAACCTCCTCCCTTTTCTTCTCAACTTCTCAATCTCTCACCATTCAAACATACCAGACAATTCACAGCCGTAGATTCTTGCCAGCCAGGATGAAGCCTGCAAAAATCTATAAATACAGCTGCCGGGAGCTCCAAATCATATAGAATTTGAAGCAAGAAAACTATAGCCAAATTACAAGCAGCATTAGCATTCATAGAGTATTATCATAGCAGTAGCATAGCAATCATAGCAATAGAATCATGATTCATCTCATCTACAGCCCCTGTGCATAATCACAGCCCTTGTCCATATCCGTATCAATAATCCATCTTCACCATCATTTAGGATAGTTTTCCTTTGCATACTCGTTCTGCAACAGTCATTTGGAGAAGCTCACACAATTTGAGAGCCAAAAAGCTTCAAACCAATCTTTGGAGATAGAGAAAAACGGAACGTTCTTGAAGAATTTTTATTTTATAGCCAAGTTTATTTCAAATTTCTTCAATTTAAAGTTCTGTTAATAGTGTTTTGTTTTAATTAGATTAACAATAGATTACACAACACAATTACCACCGACAAAAAAGTGACAAAAAGTGGTAGAAATGCTCAAAGATAGGTGTTTAAACATTGAAATGTCATAGTCCATGCTAGCACAATGCATAGACATCCACACAACGCACTAGTGTCCAGACATGTCATGCTACAAAACAAGAATGGGAGAAACACAAGTTTCGATGCAAAGATGATACATGGAGTGTAGCTACTAAAAAGGGATACTAGAGCATCCTAAGAGAGAAAAAGGTTGATACATGGGGTGTAAATGAGCCTACACAAGATTTTAATGGAGTGGACACTAAAGAAGACACAAGAATGTATGTGAAATTGCAAGGGTTGCAATTTTACGACTATACATTTTTCCCCCACTTTAGTGGGAATATGAATCTATGCTAATATGCATGTTAAAGGAAGTGTACTAAACATAAATAACATCATATTTCAAAAGGATACTATATATGAAGTAGATAAATCTTCGAACCATGAAAGCATACCCCTAGGCTGAAGACCTACAAAACAAATGCATTAGACAAGAAAACCCTGCACTAGACAACAATGTTAGAACATAAAAATCCACTAAAGGATTAAAGTCAGCAAAGCAAAGAGACCTCAATGTAAAAGGTTGTCTTAGCACTATGCGTCATTCCCAAACTAAGAAATAACACATAGAAGAATTCTAAAATGAAGAGAGGAAGGGGATATACTCAAGATGAAGAAGATGCAGATCTTTGATTTGGTATATACAATTGAGAAGAAAGAGAATTTAAGAATGTAAGCACCTCATAAGCCCACAGACCTGCAAGGAAGATGTCCTCCAAGATCTCTCACATGAATGAAACTGAGAAAAGCGTCTTACAAGCCCATGAACCTACAAGGAGGCAACCCCCAAGATCTCTCACATGAAGGAAGCCCCAAGAATTAAGTGCCTCACAGGGCCACAGACTTGCAAGGAAGGTATCCTCCAAGATCTCTCACATGAAGGAAATCCAAAAAAGTGTCTTACAGACCCATGGAATTGCAAGGAAGCATCCCTAGGATCTCTCAGATGGAGGAATCCAGGGAAGCACCCTACAGACCTGCAGGGAAGGTGTCCTTCAAGATCTCTCACATGAAGGAAACCCAAGAAAGTGCCCTACAAACCTGCATACCTGTAGGGAGGAATCCCCCAAGATCTCTCACATGGAGGAAACCTGGAAAAGAGACTCTGTAGAGCCAAAAAGTGGCTTCACAGGCACACCTGCAAATCAACATGTTTACCTAGAGATATAACATGTCTGAAAGCGGCCATGTAGGTAAGTAAGCAGATAGTCATGCGAACCATCAATAGATTGGAAGGATTTCAAAGGGGGTCATGTAAACACTGAAATCTAGTCTAAGCCTGCGACTTCAATATTGTTCATAATTCGTATTCTTCATGGTCATGATTAAATAATGTCAATTATTTAATTATTCTCTAAAATCTTCATTTCTTCTATTAATTAAATAATCTTAATTATTTAATTAATTCATCTTTTGTTTATTCTATCTGATTAATTAAATAAACACTTTTTATTTAATTATGTTACTAATTAACCTTATCCTTCTTCTTCGATTAAATAAATTATTATTTAATTTACTCTTTATCATACTTCAAGTATAATTAAGTAAATCCTTAAATTATTTAATTATTCCTTTAAATCCCTTTGTCACTTAATTAAATAAATCTTATTTATTTAATTATTCTTCAAATATCAAATCTTGAATTAAATGAATTATTTAATTCATAAATCCTATTTTAACGCATTCCTCTATATTTAGATAATTGTGCAAGTTATCTAAGTATTCACCTTGACTCGACTCAACATCTATTTTAATCGCTCAGTTAACTCTTGATTTAATGTCTAAGTGGCTTTTTCGAGTAATATCTTTGTCATATCATTCAATCCTCCAGTGCTAACTCAATTGTGTGTACATGAAGATTAATTAAATATTCATATTCAATTAATTAAACCTTGTGCATGCATTCAAACAAGAGTTGCTTTAATCCATCTTTATCTTTGTCATTCAAAGATAGTTCTTTTGTTTTTGAATACCAAACTTGAAGATTAAATTATTTATTTAATCTTTAATTCTATTTCTAGTTTGTATCATTCATGTCACTACTGACAGTTATCATAATGCATGTCTAATCTATCAATCTCAACTGTTCATTGATCTTTCAATCCTGACATGTCATTCGAATAATCAATTTTCTATAAATTGATCTATTCTTCTTCATTCCAATCTCTCTCGAAATCTTATGACTTTTTGGAGCAACTATCTTGAATCTTCAATGTTTTGCTAAAATCACTATCATAGGCTATACTTGCATGAACTTTTGAAAATCTGAGGGCAATTATACAACGGAAAAATGGAGAAGGGAAATTGAGATGATACATGGAATTACGTACATATTGGGTGAGTTTGTTTAATTTATTTACGTTTTTTACTTTCCTTTCTTCTTTGTTGCTTAACTTATATTTCATTTAGAGTTTTTAGATTAGATTGCATGTTTGCTCTTATCTATTTCTTTTGCACTTTCTAGACGTTACAAGTCCCTTGGGAACCCTTCAAGAGAAAAAAAGGGGTCCACTCAAGGGATGCTTCAATTGAAAGACATAGAGAAGAGAGGGGGTCCTTAAGAAGGACACACATCTCTAGAATGAGTTATCACTGCCCCCAACATATAGGGGAGGAGAACCATGCATGATACTTAGAAAATACAGCATAGAGCTAGATCTTGATATCACTTGTCATGCAAAGAAAAGGTGGGTGCATCAATCAAACAAGAGTTTGATGACACGAAAGTCACAAATTTGTTGTACTTTATCCTTCAAGGCCTTACATTCACTAGTGGAATGGCTAGGCACTCGATTGTATGCATAGAAAGAATGTTTTTATTTATCTTTCTTATGAGATTTCTTGTGTGTAGGAGAAGGAAGAGTGATTAAGTGGGATTTTAGAAGTCACAAAAAATATTCTCTTGATTAGATAAAGGATGAGGAATAAGAAGAAACCATTTCTCTTGTGGAGAAGGAATCGACTCTTCACGGGAAGAAGACACAAAGATAGAAGACAAAGGAGGAGGATCTCCATAGAGAGCATTATTCCAGCAAGGGGGGTCATGCTCTTCTACACTAAGGACATTACAAGTCACATTCACCTTATCCCGTGATACAAAATAATTGCCATCTTTGATAGCAGGTTTGGATGATGTTATTGGAAGAATTGAGTGGATTGGGTCAACTTTATGTTCACTACTGAAGGAATCTATAAATTCTAGAGAACCCCAATCATCACCAAGACATGTATTCTCTTGAAAAGATGTGGAAGGAGAAAACTTAATATTTCTTTCTTTAGAAGGATCTTCTTCAGGGACATCTATCTAAAGAGTATCCTTTGTTTTTGTTAGGTACTATTAGAGTAAACATTGACACATTGGAAGACACTGAAGAATAAGAGTAGGCACAACAAAAGCCTGAATGGTAGCTTCCATCTCACATAAGTGCATAGCATCAGGTTCAGCCTTAACTGTAACTACTTTATTATTAAAATTGAACCTAATAGCTTTATGCAAGGTAGACGGGACTGCACCCATAGCGTGAATCCATGGTCTACCAAGAAGATTATATGGTAACTTTTCTGACATAACATATACAAGGGTAGGTATGGTAATGGGTCCCAACCTCAAAGGCAAGACTATCATGCCTAGGGCTTGTCGACTGACATTATCAATCCCATGAATGACAATAGAAGAAGTATTAAGAGAAGATAGATCAATATTAATCTTAGGAAATAGATCAATGCTACATACATTAAGCACCAAACTAGCATCAACAAGAGTAAATCCAATGCCAATTTTATTAATATTAACTATAATCATTAAAGGGTCCACTTGCTTTTGTACTTCTGAAGGTGGGAGTTCTTGTGGATAGAACATAATATTCGATGAATCCACATGGGTCCACTTTCTTTTGTACTTCTAAAGGTGGGAGTTCCTACGGATAGAACGTAATATTCGATGAATCTGCATGAATATACGCCATCAATGCATTAGAATCCATCAGCCTAGCAGAAGAAAGCAAGATGATATTTTGTAAGGATTCTTGAAGCATTCCTTGATGAATCAAAGCAGACTGAAGCAAGTCCCACCTTGAGATCTTAGTTGGAGTAACTTGGAGTTTCTCGACAAGATCATAATCACCAGGTGCTTCAATTTTAGGTTTAAGTTTTGAAGGGAGACTTGGTTGTTTATTCATTCTATTCTCATAAGTATGGGCTACCGCTCTATAAGAGGGAGCCTTAGAAAGATCAGGAGAATCACCATAAAATGGAACACCATCAATAGAAAAAATCCTTTTAGGAGAAGGACTAGCTAGAGTCACATAAAAAATTGGTCCCTTAGGCCTTTGGGGGGTGATGGAGACATAGATTACATTTACAGAATCATCACAACTAGTAGAATAATTATTTGAAGACATATTCTCAACATTGATCCAAACAGGATCAAATGTGGAAGGAAATTTATCATTCACTAATGCCTCATCTCTAGAAGAGAGTGCATTGGAATAAAGATTAGACTCATCATTCACCAATGCAATGTCTCTAGAAGAGAGTGCATTGGGATGTATAGAAGGTAGAGTAACATTGAGAAAGGTATCAATGATTTCATCTTCTTGCAACAAAATATCCTCTGAAGCAAGAGGACTTTTGTGAGAAGGATCAAAGATATCAAGTGACACAATCCAAGTCACCATCACATGCATGGAATGGAATATCATTAAAATTTTGAATAAAATCAAATACTAAACTAACAAAAGAAGATATTAAATTCATTTTGGTGAAAGAACTAAGAATGACCGAAAATCTAGATTTTCTAATTTTTTGGTATTTTCTAGGTTCTAGTAATTTGTATTTTCAGAGGTCTTCGGAGCAGAATTTTAAGGTTGGAACTTGCGTCGGTCCCTAAAATTCAATTGCTGAAGGGACTAGTATTTTAGGGACTAAAGTAGTTCTCTAGGAGACCATTCCAACGGTGCAAACGATTCTGAATTTCAAGCACCGAGTCAAAAGTTATAACCCCACTAAGTAGGGGTAAATAAATTCCTAGTTTTTTTTTGAAAAATACCCTCTTCATGTCAATTTCACCAAAATGTAGAGAAGGGGGATTCGATACTCATGAGTTCTCTTCATTTAGAGAGCCTCACGGGGTGAACTTCCCTAAACTACCTCAAGGAACAATGGCAAGAGTTCTAAAATAAGAAAGAGCAGGTCACGAAGATTTTCTGGACAAACTGACAAGCTCTCGACCAAAGGACAACAATGCAAAATATGAACGAAAATGTAGCATGTTAGCTTCTCAGAAGCACACTAGCATCTCATACAGACTAGAAAGAAAGCTTTTCATATAAAATAGCTAAATGACTACTTCTACTCTAATTGTTAAAAACCTTAGAATGCAAGAAAGTAGCAGAATATAACAGAACTGAAATAAAGAAGTATAAATGAGAGAGACAAGGAGGGGAAAGGAAAGAAGATGCTCACAACAATCCAAGTAATGAAGCCTCCAAATAGTAGATATCTTCAATACCTACATTTGTAAGATCTAGAGAAAGTGTTCCCACCTCCATGAACAACCAGATAGATAGAGAAAGAGAGAAACAACCAAAGCATGTGGTGAAATCCAAACCCACTTTAGGAGTAGAACTCACACCACAAAGTATGAGTGATAAAGGAAAACCCCACTCGAGGAGGAGAACCTGTATCAAAAAAGATGTGATAAAATAAATCTCCACTCAAGGAGTAGAATTCATATCATGAAGTAAGGATGCAAATGATAGGGGATGTGAAAAATCCCAAGATGCTCAAAGGTGCAAGAAAATCTTAGGAATCCAAGGAGGGAAGCCAAGAGAGCGGAGTGTTGTAGAGGGTGCTATGAGAATACAAGAGTTTTGTAAAATCTTGAGAGCTTGAGGCTACTGTAAAAGAAGCAAGGGAGTTGTGAAAGAAAGCAAGATGGTATAATGATTGAGAAAGAAGCTAAGAAGGAGAAGAAGCTAGAAGAGAAGTTAGGATAAGTTAGAGAGAAAAATGAACTAAAAGGATAGCTTTTAATGAGGGAAAAGAAGCTTCTCCAATCGTTACAAGGTGTCTTGGGTCATTACCACTAAAAAAAGGTGAGGACAAGTGGAAAAAATTCTCAGAGACAATTGTTTGAGTGTTGAAACATCATAGGAAGCTAGTGCGGTGTGCAGACATCCATGCGGCGTGCTAGTGTCTACACATTTCACGCTACAAAACAACAAGAATGGGAAAAGCACAATTTTTGATTCAAAGATGATGCATGAAGGGTAGCTACTAAAAAGGGGTACTAGAGCATCCTAAGAGGGAAAAATGTTTATGCAAGGGATAAAATGAGCCGACATAAGATACTAAGGGAGTGGACACTAAAGCAAACACAAGAATGTATGTGATATTGCAAGGGGTGAAATTTTATGACTATATAGATAATATAGATGAATGGATAGAGCTTCTGAGGTATAAAGATATATTGACAAATAAAGTGACCCTATTACCTTAATTTGGGAAAAATTAATATTAAATTGAGCTTAATTATGCCTTGATTTAGTGTTGTAATGTGTTTTACACATTCACACTAAGTTTAGGGACCATTTAAACTAAAATGGAATTAATTGTGCCTTATTTAGGGTGTTATAAAGTGTATCTTTACACTTTCACACTAATCTAGGGATTTATTAATTAATTGAGCTTAATTTACCCTAATTGTCCCCTTTAATTCAAATCCAAGCCTAATTAAATGCAAATTTAGAGGGATAAAACCCGACATTCATAAATTCCATTACACAACATTTAATTTTAGAAGGTGTGTGTCATAGGTTAGTGAGCTAGGAACCATTCACCACCTAGTGAATGGGTCCTCAATAGGTCCTAGGACCCTACTTTCACATGATCTTTCACATTTCCTAAAGTTTGTCCTAGCTAAGTGAGCTAGGACCCATTCACCACATGGCGAATGGGTCCTCACCTAGACCTAGGACCCCTCTTTGAAATATGTTTTTGGTGGTATTTTTAAGATTTCAAATCTTAGATTTGATGTCATCTTGTGATATTTGAATTTTTGGTTTTAATGTTATGTATAAATACAAGGCTATTTCACTTAGTTTCACCTAGCATTTTCAAGTCTTCAAGCATTATAGAAAATTTATGAGAAAGTGTGATCAAGATAATTTCTAAGGTACTCAAGGGAATATTTGAAGAAGTTTATTGAAGCAATCAAGATCCATTTCATCATGTCAAAGGCATAATGCATCATGTATGTTGTTGAGATAATGTGTTGATGTAGCATTTCAATCTATCAATCAAGAATATTCAAGGAACTATTTCTAATCAAATATTATGATCAAGATCTACATTCATCAAGGCCACTTCATGCTAGTTTACAATTTTATATCCAAAGTTTTCAATTGAGGATTGTTGAGTTGTGACATTGCATTTGTTCATTCATCTTTCCTTTCATGCTTTCATTCATTTCAAGGTGTAATTACCAAAATGGGGTTTGACCAAGGCAAGCCCTTATTCCCTAACAAAAAACATTTTTCTTTCCTTTGATGTGTGATTGTAGGTTTTAGGTTGAAGATCATTTGGAGAGAAAAATTGCAAAAGTTGTCAAATCATGAAAACTGAGCTACATGATTTATTTTCAGCTTTCTGATTGTGTCCGACTAGAATTTGGAAGTGCAGATTGAGAATAACATAACCCAGAAACCATTTTTCTAGAGCCCTAACCAGGGTCCATTCACCATAGGGTGAATGATTCCTTAATGAGGTTTGAAAAGGAACTTTTTGCAATAGGTACACAACATTTAACCCTCTTAATACTTTCCTTTTGATTGTTATATCAATTAGATTTATTTTTGTAACTCATTTACACATCATAACCATTATATTGAATGAAATTAGAGTGAAAATAGGTGGATCATTTAGTTCCATTTCAGGTCACTTATTTTCATTCATTTAATTATGGTGAACCTAACCTTTTGAGCATTGTATTTTTTTGATTTTAGGAGTCATTTTCATCCTAGATTTAGATCTTGCATTCATTTTCATTCATTTTCATTCAATTAGGTCTCATTTAGGGTGTCTAGTTTGCATTCAAATTTGCATCTCATTAAGGGTTTTAGGATTGCATTGTTTGCATTCTTTAAATATGAAAAAATATAAAAAAAATAAGTCATATTACATATCATTTACATCATATTAACTTGCATTTGAAAATTGAAACAAAATTGCATATCAAACTAGGTCTTTTAGGTCATCATTTTCTCACATTTTCAACTTACATTTCACATTACATTCTACAGAAAATTAAACTAAATCTTGTTGTTACAAACCTGAATCTAAAAACCACTGGAAAAAATCTAAAAATATGTAAAAATCAATTTCAAAAACCTAATCTAGGACCCACTCACCATAGGGCGAATGAGTCACTAATCAAGTCATAATCTACATTTCTAGAAATTAAAATCTTCATTTTTGTGCTTTTGTTTGTTGCTTTCAGATTTCTGTTGTAGTTTGTTGAGCTTATGTTTTATTACCAAGTTGTAGTGTAATACAATTTTTCAGATTCTAAACAAGGTAATTTTCTAATTACACTATGCAACAATCTAAGAATGAATTCTTGTAAATACAATTTTGAAATTACACAATGCACTAAATGTACCAAATTAAGCTAGATATGATGAAATTTGCATTTTAGGTCATTGCATTGCATTTTAAGCCTCTTTCCATTTTGGGTTTGCACACTAAGTTTGTGAAACTTGTCTAAGCTTTACAACTTGGTTTCCTATTAGCAATACTATTGTGAGACATAGTTCAAGACTCATGTCATGATGTAGAGTAGGGTGGAGGTATTCACTGCAATCAAAATTCAACAAGCTTTCCAACTTGGTAACCCTAACTTGGTCCTTTTCTTACAAATCCTTCAAACTTCCTTGTAGCATTCACAACAGTGATTTTTCACCATATCTTTCAAAGAAGACTTCAAACCCACAATTGAATTACCATTATAGATAACCTTTATGCCCTTTTGCAATGTATCAAATTTGTGGATATGCTTTTTTTGTAACAACACCCTCTAAAATTGACTGCTACACTAGAAAGAGGCCTAATTAGGCTTGTTTTCCAAAGCAACTTCAAGAAAAACTCTCTCCCAATCAAAAAATTTCACTCCAAGGCTTCAACCAGATCACATGGGGTCTGAAAATACCAATTTCATCCACTAGAACAATTATCCAATTACCTTTTCACAAAACCCTATGTCTAACCTACACTCCTAAGCCTAATACATTGAGATATTAGGCTAGGGCTAAATCAAACTCTGCCCTACCTCCATCCCCTACATATAAAAACCATACCAACATGAAGAACAACCTAACTACTTCCATTCCACTGATTTGCAAAATTTTCCACTGGTGGAATGGATCAATATTCCATTTTTTCAATCAAAACCCTCTTGACCTAGGGTTTCCTAATTGTTTTAAAAAAAACCTCTAACTCTCTTCCAATTTGATGAAAGTGAATATAATAAATTGGAAATGTTAGAAGACTCAACACTCTATCAATTCAAATCAATTTTGCATCATCCCCAGGCTGTACAGGTCATACAAACTTTCTGTAGTAGTAATAAAATAATAAAGAACGCAGAAAAACAAAGATTTCTTATTGTTTGGTCACCAAATACAACTCTAGAAGAATTCCTCAAACATCCCAAGGCATATTTATACCTTTACAACCAAAAACCAATGTTCTCAAACTAATTTTTGAATATATGACCGTTCAACTTCCAATACAAAGCAAAAATGCAAAGTTGCATTGCAACTTTTGCAACATTTGGCAAAACATGACAAATTTTAACACAACCAACCCCTACATGACCAAAAACATTATACATGGTCTAAATAGACCTTATTACATAAAAATGACTCAACATCATCAAAATCCTAACGTCTAACCCCTTTACATGATTAAAGCTAGGTGCCCCTACGCCATGTCATCCCGTGATACACCATTCACCGTGGATCTTGGGTTTTCTTACTCTCTTTCTAATAGTCTTGATAATCAACCCCTATGGATCATAGTATGCATACTTCATTTCCCATGACTTTACTTCCTATAACCAATGTACATGATGATGTTCATTTCTCGTATGAAGACATAAAAAGACTAGGTAGAAAAGTTACAAGACTTTATCCTTACTGAAAGCATGGACATTAGTATGATTCCCACTTTACAAAATCCAAGAAAATTCTTCAAACTCAAAATGAAACACAAATTTTCAATAGCCTCATCTCCTTTATTGAATAATAACATCTAAACAAAAAGTAATAATAACATACATTCCTCGATCAACTTTATTGAAGCTAAACCTCGTATGGGCTCAACCAAAATTCCTCTTGATATTACTTTCTCACAAAAAGACATACTTAAACATGCACCTAATGGTCCTCTTTACATAGCTAGAAGAATCGATGACAAGCCTATGAATGGAATATTAATTGATCCCATCTGTATAGAGAATGTGATCACTAAAAAATTCCTATTCATGCATGAACTTTATCAAGATACATATGACAAACCAAAATCATGGATCAAAACACAAAATGGTTTTTCTTTTCTTGTGATGGGCTCTATAGATCTCCCTTTAAAATTTGTACCAAAAAAATTAATTGTCTCATTCACTATCATCCCGTCATCAAACTATTTTTGTGTGAAGTTAGGCTACCCATAGCTTCACTCCATGAATGTCATCCCATCTATTGTGCATAAATTTTTAAAGTTTCCTATTGGTGATGAAATATTTACTATGCACCATAGTGGCTTTAATCCCGTGTCTTCCCAAGGGAACTTTTCATTGGAATTATTTTGGCCTGATCCTATTGAAACTATTAGACCTCATGAGGAATACTTTTTAAAATCATATCAAAATTTTAAGGTAAAGCACATAGCAAAATTATCCCTTATAAACATGATACAACCCATGATTGAGCCACCTATTATTGATGAAACTATGATTGAACCAAAATCCCTACAAAATATCCAAGAGCAGCCTATGACACACCTTCCTGTCATTTCCTATAAGAGACCACAAGAAAATAATAAAAAAATCCATTTTTCCTCCTAAGATCAAACAAGTTTACAAAGCTAAAGATAAAGTGGTTGAACAACCTCCCATGGTTCCTCATGTTCCTCCCCTAAGGGAAAAAAAGAAACATATGGTTGATAAACCCACTCCTACACAAACGCAAATTGAAAATATATTGAGAATAAATCAAAATTCTAGAGAGCGTAGGTGTAGACATAGTGCTATTTATCATATGTTACAAAATAAAGAAGAAAAGAACAACACAATAAATCAAAATCGGAACCTACCTAAAGCAATGTATGATGATTCTATACCTTTGCCACAATGTAAACAAGAACCTTCTAAAGATGTTATCATTTGACCTCCTATTGTGATTAATTTTGATGATGACATTGATATTGAAAAGATTGATGAACAAGTGCATAATGAGTTGAATTTATTATTCTCATCTTCTATGAGATTAAATGAAAATTCTCCTAAAAACAGTGTTGAACTTGGTGTGTGTCCTAGTTTGGAACTTGTTGTCCCTTTGGATATTTGTTTTCCTTATATATATATATTGATCGATATTAGGATGTAGACAACTTACTATAGTTTGACTCGCATGTTCCTTACTAGTATCTTGCTTTATTTTCTTTTTCATGTTTGTTTATGTGATTGCATGTGTGTAATGTGACCCCCCATGTTGTTCATTTGATGTATCTCTCTCTCTCTTTTTGTGCATTCCTCTACATGTATCTACATTATTCTATATGTCATAAACATTTTTCCTTTTTCTCTTGTCTTGTGTTTTCCTTTTGGGGATGACACAAGGCATCAATACATTTAGATCTCTTCCATGTTGACCCGAAAGGATTTTTCTTTTTTTCACTCTCTTTGTGTCATTCTTCTAGTTCTATAAGTATTTTTGGAATGATGACATTTTTGAGCTCTATAACAACATTGTAGGAAAGATATATTGGCCCTGAATCCATAGATCCCTTATGTATTTTTGGGGGCAACCCCTTCTTCATTTTTCATGACGTAGCTTTATTTCGTAAACATATGACTTGGCATAGGGCTTTCTGAATAAAGCTCTCACATCTTAGGAGTAAACATTGGCTACTTTAAAGCAATTTCTCATAGCAATGGTGTTAGCAACCGCTTTAAAGTGGGGGCATATATCGATGATATCTTTTTACATTTTGAATGTTTCATGGTGCGATTTTATTTTCTCTTGTGATGCATCCTTTTCTTGGTGGTGTCATTGGGTTTGATTTCCTCCAAGAGTGCAATATTTATTAGCGTATGAATTTCCTCTTAGTGGTGATGTGACACATTACATTCCCTAAGTTGTGAATCTTTTACTCTTAATTTATCCTCTCTTGGAGACATTAGGCATGATGATCCCTTAGAAGAAGACCTTACATGAATGAAACAAGATCCCCTTGAACAAAAACCTATATACATAATGTTTATAAGTGTTTTTCATAATACAACTTGTCGACCTTATGAATCTTGAAACCCTAATTCAAGGAAACCTAACATAACACACCTTGCTTGCTTGTGGAGCCTTGCCATGTGCATAGGTGCTTAGCATAACCCAACTTGTTAAGCACAAAACAAGAGTGTAAGTGGTTCCCTATTAGAATTATGAAAGGGATAGCTTTGGTATGGTACGTATAGTGAGAGCCAACACAAAGGCATGAATTTCTCACAAAGACACCTTCCTGGGGGAAGACTCGCCTATTGGACAACCTAGAGTTTTGCTACCTCGGAGTGAGTGAAAAACTGATAGTCTATATGTGTTCCACATCACGTTGTACAATCTAGGCTTGATCTTCCTGGTCTTTGATATTGTGTGATTGTGTATCTTTTTCATTGCTACATACATAAGTGTCTTGAATGTCTACTTTAGTGCAAGTTTGACATGGGGTCATACTCTCACTAAAGTGGGGGAAAAATGTAGTGACAGAAAAATTATCCCTTTTTCCTTAATTTGGGAATAATTAATATTAAAATGAGCTTAATTATGCCTTGATTTAGTGTTGTAATGTGTTTTACACATTCACACTAAGTTTAGGGCCCTTTTAAACTAAAATGGCCTTTTAAACTAAAATGGACTTAATTGTGCCTTATTTAGGGTGTTGTAAAGTGTATATTTACACTTTCACACTAGTTTAGGGCTTTATTAATTAATTGAGCTTAATTTTCCTTAATTGTCCCTTTTAAGTTAAATCCAAACCTAATTAAATGCAAATTTTGAGGGATAAAACCTGACATTCATAAATGCCATTACATAACACTTAATTTTAGAAGGCGTGTGTCCTACATTAGTGAGATAGGACCCATTCACCACCTAGAAAATGGGTCCTCACTAGGTCCTAGGACCCTATTTCACATGATCTTTCACATTTCCCAAAGTTTGTCCTAGCTAAGTGAGCTAGGATCCATTCTCCACATGGCGAATGGGTCCTCACTTAGACCTAGGACCCCTCTTTGAAATATGGTTTTGGTAGTATTTTAATGATTTCAAGCCCTATATTTGATATCTAACATGATATTTGAATTTTGAGATTTAATGTTAAGTTATGTATAAATACAAGGATATTTCACTTAGTTTCATCTAGAATTTTCAAGTCATCAAGAATTATAGTAAATTTATGAGGAAGTGTGATCAAGAGAATTTCTAAGGCATTCAAGGGTAGATTTGAAGAAGATTATTGCAGCAATCAAGATCCATTTCATCATGTCAAAGGCATAATGCATCATGTATGTTGCTAAGCTAATGTGTTGATGTAGCATTTCAAGATCAACTGAGAATATTCAAGGCAATGTTTCTAATAAAGTTTTATGATCAAGATCTACATTCATTGAGGCCACTTCATGTTAGTTTGCAGATTTGTATCCCAAGGTTTCAATTGAGGATTGGTGAGTTGTCACATTGCATTTGTTCATTCATCTTTCCTTTCATGCTTTCATTCATTTCAAGTTTTAATTACCAAAATGGGGTTTAACCAAGGAAAACTCGTATTCCCTAACAAACAACATTTTTCTTTCCTTTGATGTACGATTGCAGGTTTTAGGTTGAGGATCATTTGGAGAGAAAATTTACAAAAGTTGTCAAAGTTATCAAAGTTGCTTACAAAGTTGTCAAATCACATAAATTGAGCCACACGATTTATTTTCTATTTTCCAATAGTGCCCAACTAGGATCTGGAAGTGTAGAATGAGAAGAACAAAACCCAGAAACCATTTTTCTAGAACCCTAGCTAGGACCCATTCATCATAGGGCGAATGAGTCCTCAGTGAGGTTTCAAAAAGTAGTTTTTGCAATAGATACACAACATTTGACCCTCTAAATACTTTCCTTTTGATTGTTATATCAATTAGTTTTAATTTTTGTAACTCATTTACACATAATAACCCTCATATTGAATGAAATTAGAGTGAAAATAGGTGGATCATTTAGTTCCATTTCGGGTCACCTATTTTTCCTTCATTTTAAAAGGTGTAGGCAAAAAGATTATGAATTTGAGAAAAAATGATTATGAAATAGTGTAAAGACTAACTATAGGTCTTATTCATCATTCTTATCGATTTATACAAGAAACATGGGACAGTTTGACCCCTAAGTTGCAGAAAAAAGAGCCCCACTCTATATATAACTTTATAGCTATGCTTGAGAGAACCCATAGGTTCATGGACATTGCAAAAGAAAAAGAACTTGAATGGGTACCTATTACTTTCTCTCCACCTATGCTTATCTACCCAGTACCACATTGGACATGAGAAAAGAATGAAGAACATGAAGAAGCTGAGAATGTCAGGTGGCAAAGAATTACATGCTATAGAGGTTTTTACTTGAAGCATTATTGGAGTCGTCTATTTTTTAGGATTGTTGTGAATCATCACATCATTTAATAAGACTAGATTGGAGGAGAAGAATTTTTCCATGATCGAGAATCTAACATGACTATTTCTACAGTCCATGTTTTAATTTTAAACCATTGCAGTAGAGTTACAGTCTTATTCTAATTCTTCTACCTTTTCAGTTGTGTTTTAGTTACTCAGACTTTATCATGCTCTATTTTGTATGCAGTGGTAATTTATTATTAGATTTTTGTTTTGAGTCCTTGTTCTAATAAGACTCCCTCACACCTATATGAATGGTTCAGTGGTCGATTTAGTTAGTGGTTAAAAATAACAAATATAGTAGATAGATATGTTCAATTAGTTTCTATTTTTACATAGACAATATTTTCCAATCATGATCTTATGAATAAAATATTCTCGAATAATCTTATTGGATTGTGATATCTTGAGTTATGCAATGAATATCTTTTTAGTTACTGCTATGTTGAATTAGTTTGAGGAGCTAGATTTGAGTTCATCATGTGGAGATAGTCACTTGAGAAAGGGCCACTCAAGGTAATTGTTCCCCACTTTGCTTTCTACACATTTATTTTTGTTACAGTAGTTATTTTCATGATTATGTTTTTCTTAATTAGATTCTTCATGTGTTGAATTTGAATAAGATCTTGTCATGTATTTGTGATTTAATTGTTTCCATGCATTATCCTCTAAAGTTATTCAAATTAGTCAAGTTAGCAGTATTGCTTAGTTGCAAAATTCATTTCTTGATAGTGAACTAGTCACAGTCTTTAGCTGTAAATATCCATAGCAATAGCTTCAATATTAATTCTTTTCACTATTATGCAATTTATGATTACCAACGTGTGTAAACACCTATGCTAGGATGTGTTAGCTCTCAAAAATGCAGGTAAGAATACCTCAAGAAGTTGCCAATCTATTGGTATGTTTTAGGGTAACAGACAAAGCCAAATGTTTTAAGCTTTCTACTCTTTAGGTGCTGCTAGACCTAGGCGGGTGTACCTATATGAATTGGGCAGACTTGACTTATGATCTTCTCTCATGCGGTGATTTGTCCACGATGGAAAATGGAAGTGGACAAATTAAATTAAATTTGGTATATATTGTATAGCAATATTCAAAACTAAATCCTAATATGCTCAGTTAACAGATGTAAAGAAAATGAATGAACCTAAATGGTGAAATGCAGAGACTAGTGCCTTATTTGGGTGTACGGAGTCAAATAAAATAGAAATGGGCAACTTATTTCTAGAGAAAACTCAAATTTTTTGGCATATGTTTTGTTTATAACTTGTATAAACATGCAAGACTATGACTACTAAGCTCTTCTTAATGATCCAGATGAATTTCCCTGATTACTGTGCCTAATCAAAAGGATTTAATCTCTCCTTGAAAGAACCAGTTAATTAACCACATAGATACAACAAATGTGCACTGATAAACTGAATATAAACTTGTTATACCAATTTAAATAACTAGAAAATGCCAACCTTGGAGACAACTTTAGTAATACTTTCAATAAGCACAACAAACAATTGACACCAAAAATGAACCGCCACATCAACTAATTTTCATTGAAATCTCCATTTTGAAATCATACATCATAGTCTCTGTTCTAAAAAATTTATTCTATTGTATCCATTTCTGACCTACCTACTATATAATCTAATCTCTTCCCCCTTCTCCTATTACAATTGAAAATGGATATTTATACATCAGCATCTAAAAAGACACATCTCTTCGCATTCA
Source organism: Sequoia sempervirens (assembly GCA_007258455.2). Taxonomy (NCBI): domain Eukaryota; kingdom Viridiplantae; phylum Streptophyta; class Pinopsida; order Cupressales; family Cupressaceae; genus Sequoia; species Sequoia sempervirens. Next base: position 282,335,812 of record VDFB02000003.1, read on the forward strand.
CACGTCAGCTACCAACTGTATTCAGGCTTCAATTAACAACCGCTGAGACATTCGCTGAGACATTTTGTAGTCATGCCGAAGTCCAACATCTCACCGAGAAGTATCCTTTTGTCCATCGTTGTAATGTTATGCCATCTCATCGACACATTAAGTCTCACTGACAAATGTTCTTTCATCTCGTGTGTTTCACTGTGACATTCTGATGTCAGGGAGACGTCCCACAGATCACATTATGTCCTACCGAAAGTTTTCCTTCCATCTTGTGTGTCGCTGAGACAGTTCATAGTCGGGGAGAGGTCTCATAGGTTATACTTAATCTTACCGAAAGTCTCCTTAAGTTCACATTTGATCATTGTGATAATATCATTCTCACACCGATGCAACAAAATGTCGATGTGACAAAACGAGTCGACAAGATTGCAAGACCTTCTGCTGATAACCCTTGGTAGACCCCCATTGTGCTTTGTCGGAAAGACTGGACATATTCACTGAGACCTTACTCCAATGCACCTTAGTCTTACCGATATATCACCACATGTGCTGGTCGGTGAGACATAATGTATTTGGTGAAACCTCACTTCGATGACTTAACTCCTGCCAATGCATATCTCTATCAATGTGACATTCAGATCGAAAAGACTTCAAGACTTCATTCTGAAAGCTATTCGATAGAATCCCTTTTGTGTTTAGTTGGCGAGACCTAATGCACTCACCAAGACATCTCTCTAATGTATTTTAGTCTCACCGATATACCTCGTGATGCATTCCTATCGCTGAGACATATAGGATTTCTTTCCGATGAAACAACATATCGGCGTGACATTTGAGTTGGTAAGACTGTATAACCTTAACCCAATAACCTTTGCTAGAGCACATTCACATCGTCGGCGCGACCAGAGCCACTCACCAAGACTTCTCTTCGATGCAAAATTTTCTCGCTGAGATGTATATCCTTATCAATGGTCGGCAAGACACATCAAACTCGCCAAGACCTCATTTTGAATATCATTTGTTTGGCCAAAGTGCATATCCTCATCAGTGGTCGGCAAGACATGAAGCGTTCAGCAAGACCACACACCGAAGACACAACTCTTGCTGAAGTGTTTGCTCGTTCATCGCTAGTCAGTGAGACATGAAGAATTCACCGAGACTTCATCCTGAAGAAAAATCTCTTGCCGATATGTGTATCCTTCTACCACTGGTCGGTGAGACCTAAAGATCTCGCTAAGACTTCACCCTGAAGAAGACTCTCTTGCCAATGGAGAAACTCTTAGTCGCCAGAAAAATGATTAATGTCTTGCCGATAGGTACCTGCATGTGAATTCCAATCACTGTGACATCCTTGAGGTCTTGCCGATAATCTGCAACAAATGTACATTAGTAGAAAATGCAATATGGATCGAGGAAACCCTGATAATTTCATGCCGATATAGAATATAATGTGAATTATTCAAGACTCGATGGAATTTATGGGACTATAAGGCCAAATATGGGGAAAATGTGCTCATGGTAGTACTTATTTGGAAACTTATGAGTATGAACAACATGTAAAATTATCAGGATTTTACAGTTCTAACAGTGGCTCTGTCTGGGGATGAATGATTGTGAGATCATTGCAAGAATCCAGAATTTTGGGTGAGCAGACCAAACTCAAGGTGATGGATCATGTGAGAATGGTGCAATGAATCGAAATGAAAGTGGCCTTACACAACTGTACAAGGAAAAATTCATTTTGAAAGAAGGAAAATTAGGACTGTTCATGTACTGGCAAGTCCTGTTCCTTTTATTTCCTAAACTACTGTGCATGGAAGATAAAATTTTGAGAGGATTGTTAAGGATTGTCCATGCACTGGCAACCCTTAATCCTCTATGTTGCTCAAGAGAAAAAATTCTTTAGAAATTTCCCATGTACAGGAAATTCCTAATTTTCACCAGCCATATTTTGTAGATAGTATGAATCTTCACCTTTCTTTCCAACAACCACAAAAGGTCCCAACCATAAGGCTTCGAACTTCCCATGCTTGCCTCTCTCCTGACACCTTGCGTTCCACATCAATACCAAGTCACTTTCTCCAAATTTTCTATCCTTTTCTTTTTTATCAAATAGAGACTTCATCTGTGTCTATAACTTCATGTTTTGGTTTTGGGCAACCTTCCTTATTTCATCAAGTTCAACTAGCTGCTCCATTCTTTCCTCCATAGGTTCAGGAATATCCAAATCTTCCTGAAGGACAAACTTGAAGACTGGTAACAAATTCTACAAAGGCATCCTGGCTTGTGTTTCGTACACCAATTCAAATGGAGATTTTCCAATTGCCCTTTTACAATAATCCTATCAACCCACATAGCCAATTTTAATTTTGAATCCCAAGCTTTCTTGTTATGACCTAACATCCTCCTTATAATCTTCAGAAGACTTTTATTGTTGGACTCAGCTTGACCATTAGCTTGTGGATGGTAAGGGGCTGCATAAGAAATGGTAATACCATATGTGCTACAAAAGTTTATGAATTCATCTGATCTGAAACACATCCCATTATCCGTGATCAACCTCAGTGGTGTACCAAACCTAGTAATGATGTTATCCATTAAGAAACTTGTTACAACATTACTTGTAGCCTATTTAGTTGGGACTGCCTCTACCCATTTGGTAAAATAATCAGTGGCCACCAGTATCCATTTATGTCCTCCACTCGATTTTTCTTGTATCTCTCCAATGAAATCAATTCCCCATTGATGAAAAGGGGCATCAGCCTGCAAGGGCCGAAGTGGCAAAGCTCCCTGATACTTCAATTTTCTAGAGAATTTCTGGCAGGCTTCACATTTTCTTACATGTGTAAAAGAGTCATAAAAAACCTCAAGGCCAGTAACAACCTGCCCTAAGAATTTTATGTGCAGTTGTTTTTGCTGAGTAATGTCCTCCACAAACCCCTTCATGCATTTCACTTAAGACATGCCTGGCTTGTGATTCATCTAGACATAACAATAGTATACGATCCCATTCTTCCAAAATAGATCTCCATCCATGAAGACATACTTAGATGCTTGCAACTTCAAAGTTCTTTTCTGGCTATCACTCAATCCTTCTAGACACTTCATGTATTTAAGATAATGCATGATATATGCATACCATGAATTATGCTTGATGCTCGCAATTGTAGTCTCTTCTTCTACATTGCAAATTTGATTTGCTTCAATGTTCACTTCTGCCATTAACTTAGCCAAGCCTTGACCTCTTACTAGTTTAGTAATTTGTATCTCCATGTCAAACTCTTGGATTTTGTTAATCCATTTGCATCTTTTCCCTGTTACTTCAGACTATGTCAGAATATCTTTGGCAGCTGCATGAGGGACATAAGCAACCACCTTTGATCCAACATGATATGGCCTGAAAGCTTTTACAACTTTTACTAATGCAAATACCTATTTTTCCATTATATCATACTTTAATTCAGACCCCTGCAATGACTTATTGAAGAAGGAAACAGGTTGTTCATGACCATCCTCATTCTTTTGTAGCATAACAGCAACAATAGTGTGTATTGAGGCGAATGAAAATATCTGAAAAGGATTTGCAAAATCTAGAGACCTAAGGACAGGAGCTTCCTTGATGGCACTTTTGATGGATATAAAAGCTTCCAAGGCCTCTACAGCCCATTCCACTTTTTGTCCTTTCCTCAACATTTTTGATATGGGTTTAATGATCTCAGCAAAGTTAGAAACAAATCTCCTAACAAAATTAATTTGTCCAAAGAATGATTGTATAGCCTTAACAGTTTTAGGGATAGGAATTTTATCAATGGCTTCAACCCTTTCAGGATCTATCCTAATCCCTTCTTTTGAAATAATATGTCCCAAGAGCTTACCTTCTGTGACCGCAAAATGAGACTTCTTAGAGTTCAAGCTGATACCATATTCTAAGGCTTTAATAAATACCTTCTCCAGATGTTGTACATGATATTCAGCCTTCTTTGAGTAAGCAATGAGGTCATCCTGATACACCACCATGATAACATTGATCAAATTTGCAAATGCTACATCCATAGCTCTTTGAAAGGTTGCCCCTGCATTAGTGAGACCAAATGGCATTCTTATGAATACATACATTCCCCAAGGAGTTGTAAAAGTTGTCTTATATTGCTCAAATTCTTTGACCTTAACCTGGTTATACCCTGAAAATCCATCCATCATAGACAACAATTCACACCCTGTTACCTTGTGCAATATAGCCTCCATATTGGGTAAAGGATAATTATCTTTGAGGGATGCCATGTTTAAATTTCTGAAATCTACACATAGCCTTATATCTCCATTCTTCTTTCTCACAGGGAACAAGTTTGAGACCCATGTTGAATGCCTGATTCGTTTGATTATTCCCCCATCTCTGAGCTTTGCCAATTCTTCTTGCATTTTAGGCTCCAATGTTGGATTTATGGGTCTTTGCTTTTTTTTGAATGGCTTAGCATCTGGCTTCAATGGTATTTCATGCTGAAACAAATCTTCCCTATATGATTTTAGATCTTCATAAGACTAGGAAAACACATGTTTATATTTTCTTAGCAACTCTATCAGCATTCTTCTAATTATAGGGCTTATCTTTTTCCCTATGTACACCTTTCTTGGTGCTATCTCAATTCCCAAGTTAATCTCTTTAATATCCTCCCTCCTGACTGGTGTTTGCTTTATGAGGGACCGATCACTTCCATCATATACCCTCTCCAATGCCACTAAGCCTTTAGGAAGCTTATTTGTTTTGATTTGTAAGATCTCCCTTCCAAATACTGTTTGTTTCCCGTCCACTTCTTCAACAAAGGCATTGAAGTCAATCTCTTGGGCTTCATATTGATCTATACAATGGAGGAATTTCAAAAGATCAGTATCATCATTAAAGACCTGCCAACTATGAGTGTTATCATGCATAGCAGGCCTTGTCTTGAACTCAATTTGTGATACTCTAGCTAGTGTAATGTCATATCTTTTCAGCACCACATTTGCTAAAAAATCTCCCATTATATTCTTTGACCTATCAATCCACTCAATTGAGAAGGCATCAAACAAATCAATTGTGTCTCATACAACATTTCTATATTGCTTTATTCTTTTATGCTTTGCTACATAATTTAATTTAATTTGTGAAACAACCAACTCACAATCCCCTCGAACAACCAACAACTTGATTTTGTGTTTGACAGCTATGTTCAAACCTGTCAACAAAACTTCATACTCCGCCACATTGTCTGTACATTCAAATGCTAACAGAAATGAATACTTAAATGTAACACCCTCAGGTAAAACAAATACTATCCCCACCCCATTACCTTCTTGGCTACATGCTCTATCAAAGTTCATCTTCCACACTCCTTTGCAATTTTGTGAAGCATGTTTTTCAATTGGGTCAGTATTGACCAACTCTGGCTAGGTTGGTTCTATATTGAAACTCCCAAGATCAACATCACAAAAACAATTGATTTGATTTTGTGGTACACAGTCAATAAGCTGGTTCATCCTTGGCTCCCTGTACAACTTCACCTCTTGGCCATTTACCGGAATTGTTGCATAAGATAGATCAAACTGGACATTTCCACCAATAGCTACCATCCACTGTCTTGATAAAAGCATACCAAACTAAGGAGGGGTGTATATTACTGTTATATCAATATTGTAGGCCACTTGAGGATAAGCAACTAGCTTGACTTCAACATCTTTCATTATACCCACCACAGGAACAAGTCGGTTATCCATTGCATATCATTTCCCTTCATATGTATCCACCCACATGCCTAGTTGTTTCATCACTCCTACTGGCATAATATTCATGGAATCACCAGAATCTATCATGCAATTCCTCAACAATTTGTTATTTATGAGTAATGTAGTGAAAAAAGGATCAACTTGTGGGGTACTTGTCAATACATTGCTCAAGCAAATTTCTAGGATATTTACTTTATCTGGCTTACTAACTGCTTTGGTAGCCACCATGTTTTTGGAAATCACATGCTTTTCATTTTCATTTGCTATCAATTGGACAACACTATCTCTGTATTCCTTAATCTTCATCATCTCAAGTAGTGGAATAGACATTTTTACCTAAGATAAGGCCTGAGTGAAATCAAAAGATGGACCTTCCACTTTAACCACTTTCTTTTGTTCTGATGTTTCTCCTTTGTTCTCCTCCTTTTCTCTTTCACTTGGCTAATCAGGCTTTTGAATTTCTTTGTGTAATTCTTTTACTTCCTCCTTTTAGACAGGCTTCTGTTTGCTTTCATTATGTTGTTTATTTTCTGCCCTTTTCACAGTTCCTTGTGTCATCTTCTAATCCTTCATAAAGATTCCCCTGGGGACACCCTCCTCATTTACTGTCCTATTTCTCAACCAGTACTTACTATTTGCTTCTTCAATTGTAGCAATAATTAATATTTCTATCTCTTCTTTTGTAAGTTTTCTCATATTATATTGAGCAGGCATTTCAACAGGTTGCGGTTCTACATAATCCTCTTCAAAGTTAGAAAGGACCTATTGTTCAACCATATGGACATTGTATCTCTGATTTGCAACATCATATTCATAACCTTCATCCTCTGAAGATGAATACTTCTTTTCAACACTCTGAAAAGTATTCGAAGTTAAGTATACTGTGTGATCTCCACTGTCTCCCATTAACATCCCTTCTTCTCGCATTATTTGGGCTACAACACAATAATCTGGGGAATGTGGCTTATCACAAGTTTCACAAAAATAATTGTTGTTAACCATATATGTTCCCTTCTTCCTCAATGGATCAGGAGTCTCTTTGTTTCTAGGCCTATTTGTTATAGGTTTTCCATCCTTCCAATTTGTATTATAGGTCATGTCATGTAACCTAGGCCTTTCATTTATATATGTATTTATATATTTGTATTGATAATTACTGGTTTGTTGAGGAGGCCTAGGGTTGTCTCTTTTATTGATTATCCCAGCAGCCTTCATGTTGTTTTCAATTGTTAGTGCTATCTTCTAAGCTTCAGCTAAGTCCCTTGGGAACCTATTTCTCAATTCATACCCTGTTTTAGGATCAAACACATTCAAATAAACACTCGATACTATAGTGTCTGGAAATTTTGATCTAGGAGGTATTTTGTTTTGCAATTTATTGAACTTCTAGTTGAAATCATAAATTGAATCATTCTGACTTTTCTAAATGCGCATCAACTCATGAAGAGCAGCGTCTGGTGCACTTAGATTTCCATACTCCTCTAAAAACTAATCCTAAAATTCTTGGAGAGAATTAATAGAGGTTGTTGGTAAGCTGTTGAACCAATCTCTGGCTTCTTCAGTAAGCGACATCATGAACAGTCTCATATGTAAATCTCCATAAGGTACATCCAAATCTTGAATGAAGGCATTGAAACTCCTTAAATGGTCTTTAGCAGAAATTGCACTACTCCCTGTAAACTTAGGCACTAGGCCTCTCCAACTACCATCCATTGGGTAAGGATATAAATAAAACCCTGCTAAATCAAACTGTCCGATCATTGTTGTATACTAGTGAGGGTGAGGGTTAGGTGGATACTGATATTGGTACATCAGATTATTGAATTGTGTATGGTGATGTGGTACATAATGCTGATTATGAGGTGGTTGCATATTTGTATATTGTGTGGGAATATGAGGTGGATGATTTGGCTGTCTGTATTGATTCCCTACTTGATGGTGAGGAACCCTTGGTGGATCAGAAGGCCATGCACCATGATTATCCTGCTTATGAGGTGGTACATACTTTGGGGGGAAACCGGCTATCTGAGCAATAATCTGAGCTTTTTGCAATTTGAATTCTCTCATTGTTTGTATCATCTGGGCTTTCTCTTGTTCCTCCCTCTCCTTTTTTCTGAAATTCAAACTATGCTTTAACTTCTTCATAGGTTAAAGATTCATAATTTTCTTGAGGAGATTCATGATCAATAAGTTCATTATGATCACCCTACATTTTTAGATCATACTTCTGCTGAATTTTGATTTGTTCAACCTCAAGTTCAACTCTAAACTCAGCCTTTTTCTGAGGATCGTAAAAGGGATTTCTTTGATCTTCTGGGGTATAAGGTTCTGCACTTGAATTATATTTCCATGTATCATAACATTCATACATTTCACAATGTGGCATTGATGCTTTGTCTTTGTTCGTCATGCACATGTCCTCATTTATCCTTTTACCCTTATCAATCTTATCATCCTTGTGTGTCCACTTACTACTGCCAGCAGGGGCTCTAGTATGACCTCCCCTATATTGAGATCTTCTTCCATTCATGTTGAAATATTTTTATCAGAGTCGCCACTCACTTTCTTAAAAGTGAGAAAATATTTAATGTTTCTTATTCCCAACAGAGTCTATATAGATTTCTGACTCTATGATTAAGGCACAGATTTTGAGTTAATTCCCCAGCAGAGTCACCATTTTGTTAGCTCTCAAAAACGCAGGTAAGAATACCTCAAGAAGTTTCCAATCTCTTGGTACATTTTAGGGTAATAGACAAAGCCAAATTTTTTAAGCTTTCTACTCTTTAGGTGCTGCTAGACCTAGGCGGGTGTACCTATATGAATTGGGAAGACTTGACTTATGATCTTCTCTCATGCAGTGATTTGTCCATGATGGCAAATGGAAGTGGACAAATTAAATTAAATTTGGTATATATTGTATAGCAATATTCAAAACTAAAATTCTAATATTCTCAATTAACAAATGTAAAGAAAATGAATGAACCTAAATGGTGAAATGTAGATACTAGTGCCTTATTTGGGTGTGCGGAGTCAAATAAAATAGAAATGGGAAATTTATTTCTAGAGAAAACTCAAATTGTTTGGCATATATTTTGTTTATAACTTGTATAAACATGCAAGAATGTGACTACTAAGCTCTTCTTAATGATCCAGATGAATTTCCCTAATTATTGTGCCTAATCAAAAGGATTTAATCTCTCCTTGAAAGAACCGGTTAATTAACCACACAGATACAACAAATGTGCACTGATAAACTGAATATAAACTTGTTATACCAATTTAAATAACCAGAAAATGCCAACCCTGGAGACAACTTTAGTAATACTTTCAATAAGCACAACAGACAATTGACACCAGAAATGAACCACCACATCAACTGATTTTTATTGCAATCTCCATTTTGAAATCATACATCATAGTCTCTGTTCTAAAAATTTTATTCTACTATATCCATTTCTGACCTACCTACTATATAATCTAATCTCTTCCCCCTTCTCCTATTACAATTGAAAATGGATATTTATACATTAGCATCTGAAAAGACACATCACTTCGCATTCACATATTGGTGACCAACTGTATTCAGGCTTCAATTAACAACTGCTGAGACATTTGCTAAGCCATTCCATAGTCATGCCAAAAGTCCAACGTCTCACCGAGAAGTATCCTTTTGTCCATCACTGTAAAGTTATTCCATCTCATCGACACATTAAGTCTCACTGATGAATGTTCTTTCATCTTAAGTGTTTCGCTATGACATTCTGATGTCGGGGAGATGTCCCATAGATCACATTATGTCCTACTGAAAGTTTTCCTTCCATCTTGTGTGTTGTTGAGATAGTTCATAGTCAGGGAGAGGTCTCATAGGTTATACTTAATCTTACCGAAAGTCTCCTTAAGTTCACATTTGATCGTTGTGATAATATCATTCTCACACCAATGCAACAAAATGTTGGTGTGACAAAATGAGTCGGCAAGACTGCAAGACCTTCTGCCGATAACCCTTGGTAGACCCCCATTGTGCTTTGTTAGAAAGACTGGACATATTCACTAAGACCTTACTCCGATGCACCTTAGTCTTACCGATATATCACCACATGTGCTAGTCGGTGAGACATAATGTATTCAGTGAAACCTCACTTCGATGACTTAACTCCTGCTGATGCGTATCTCTATCGGTGTGACATTCAAATCGACAAGACTTCAAGACTTCATTCTAAAAGCTATTCAATAGAATCAATTTTGTGTTTAGTCAGCGAGACCCGATGCACTCACCAAGACATCTCTCCGACGTATTTTAGTCTCATCGATATACCCCGTGATGCATTCCTATTGTTGAGACATATAGGCTTTCTCGCCGATGAAACAACATATCGGCATGACATTCGAGTCAATAAGACTATATACCCTTACCCCAATAACCTTTGCTAGAGCACATTCACATTGTCAGTGAGACCGGAGCCACTTGCCAAGACTTCTCTCTGATGCAAAAGTTTCTCACTGAGATGTATATCCTTATCGATGGTCGGAAAGACACATCAAACTCGCCAAGACCTCATTCTGAATACCATTTGTTTGGCCAAAGTGCATATCCTCATCAATGGTCGGCAAGACATGAAGCGATCGGCAAGACCACACACTGAAGACACAACTCTTGCTGAAGTGTTTGCTCATTCAGCGCTAGTCGGTGAGACATGAAGAATTCACCGAGACTTCATCCCAAATAAAAATCTCTTGCCGATATGTGTATCCTTCTGCTGCCGGTCAGTGAGACCTAAAGATCTCGAGAAGACTTCACCCTGAAGAAGAATCTCTTGCCGATGGGGAAACTCTTAGTCACCAGAACAATGATTAATGTCTTGCCGATAGTTACCTGCATGTGAATTCCAATCGTTGTGACATCCCTGAGGTCTTGCCGATAATCTGCAACAAATGTACATCAGTATAAAATGCAATATGGATCGGGGAAACCCTGATAATTTCATGCCGATATAGAATATAATGTGAATTATTCAAGACTCGATGGAATTTATGGGACTATAAGGCCAAATATGAAGAAAATGTGCTCATGGTAGTACTTATTTGGAAACTTATGAGTATGACCAACATGTAAAATTATCAGGATTTTACAATTCTAACATGATGATATAGGTATTGAAGAGTCTATGAATGCACTTATAGTTCTAGTATCATCACAATATTACATTACCCCTGGTTGATAAATTAAATGAAGGTCTTTAAAGGGTTTAGTAGAATGTTCAATAGGACCCCCTATGAATTGTGTGTTTGATACCATGTTTACTAAACATTAGTGGGCCTGTACACCATCATTCCCCTCAACTAAATTATTTTATTTTCCTCAAGAAACTTTTAAGCCCAAAGGTTATATTGCAAAGATATTTTCCTAAAATCTACTACAACATCAACTCCCTTTGTCTATCTTGGATAATATCCTCTTTGACATGAAATATTTTCCAACCTCATATTCTTTGTTGCTTCCTCTTCCCCACATTTATTCCCTATCCAATGTGGTATTGGAAAGAGGAGAATAGGTGAATGAAAGGTGAGTGGAAACCATTTAAGTCAATTATCCCTGACATTGTCTATGTATTTATGCAATCTTCAGACAATGGATACAAAATTAAGTAGGGAGTGTGGCTCCTTTTTCTTTAACTCATGGGTTAGCTCTTCCCATGTCTTCTATATAAACTTGAAAGCTTGATTAATAGGTCTTGTAGCTAGTTGCTTCATTCTTATATAATCATGTTCTCTTATACTCATTATCTTTCTTCCCACACATTTATAATCTAGAAGATCTAACCACTAATGTATGACTATATTGGGATCCACTAATTCTTTTCAAATTTGAAAAGAAATAGAATTTTTATTTTCATTATAGTCTTATAAAAAAATTCCCCTTTGTTGTTCATTTATAATGTAGGAAGCCAAAACTCTGATTTGTAGGTCTCCCACAAGCATCAATGACTTCAATTCAATCTCATCTAAGAGAACAAAGTTATGCAAGTAAAATTTACATAATTGGTATTGCATATCTTGTGCAAAATCAAAGAAAGTATCTAAAAACAAAAAAATTATATTCATAGAAATTGGTAAATCACTAATTGGAACCTATGGAAATAGGGGAATGATATGATGATATGTTTGCACCCACTTTCCTAAGAGATTCCACTCAAGGATAGCCCTAGAGATCTCAATTCAAAGGAGATTGAAATCTTGAAATAGGGTTGTCCTAGGAAATGAATATGACCTAATGAGGGGTTCACCACCAAGTTTAGACTTGGGAAAAGATAAAACAATGCAAGTTGTAAGACAAAACCCTAGTTCAATGCAATGACCTACAAGATGACCTTTAAATGCTAATAAAACCAAACAAAAAAGCAATGAAATAAACAATATGCACCAAGAAACCTTGAAGTGATTGGAAACAACTCTAGAATTCTATAAATTTTGTCTTTTTGACCTATTGGGACTTGTTCACCAACCTGGGAAAATTAGTCCCAAATCTGGGTTTCTACATGAGAGCCTGTTTCGGGAAAAATGGTATCATAATCTATAAACATATATGGAAAATAGGTACAATGGGAATCATTTTCCACTCTTGGCGAATTAGTCTTGTTCCACTTTTCTAAAAATTGAAAGTTTTGATCTATACTACAACACCTACCCTTTCCTTCCAACTTGAGTTCCAGATCTGAATCTATGAAAAAAACCTACAAAACATAATTCAACTTGATTTTCTAATGTGGATTTTCCTTGGTCAAACCCCTAGTTTGGTAATTAAACCTTGATATAAATAAAGATAATTGCATGGAAAACCCTAGCCTTAAATGTGTCTAAGAATAGGAAATTTGAAACATGATGCAATCCTATTCTAATGTGTAGGAATATGATGCAAGAATGGAAATTTAAAGATGAATGACTCACTTGTGATGATCTCTAATCACCCCAAATGAGTTCCAATGATGCTTGTACCTTCCTTAGGCTGAATGTAGAGTGACAATGGAAGATGGAATCACTCAGGAAACAAGTCTTTAGGCTTGGCTTGATGGCTAGTTACATCTCCCCATCCTAGAACCCATCATGATTCACCATAGGCATCCATTATCAACCTTTGGTAATTTTAGAACTTGATTGAAAGTGAGCTTGAAGACCTATAAAAATGCTTTAATGTTGCTCCAATGCTTCAAATTTGCTTGCTTTTGGAATGAGAATGCTCTTGTGAAAGCTTTCTTGAAGATTCTTGATGCTTAATTCTTGCTCAAAGTGCTTAGAGTTGATAAAAATGAATTACAAACTTTCTTTTATAGTCATTAACACCTAATTGACTGTCATTTAGATCTCAAAGGATGACACACCAAAATTTTGAATTAAAAACATAAATTTCCCACTCAAAATTAAAAAATTCCCACAATGGGACTCATTTGCCACCCTTGGCGAATGGGTCCCACCTAAGGCAACTCATTCTCCCAAGGTGACGAATGAGTCCCACCTTAGATTTTTGAGGTGGGTTTTCAAGATTTTTAGGGATTTGAGTGATTTTATGGGATTTTTGAGTGAAATGAGCCTCGAGATCCAAAATAATGGGTCTGAGGGGCCTATAAATGATGATTTAAAAGGGTAATTAATGCAAGGGTACCCAAGATAGGCCCAAATTAGACAAAGAATTGTAATATATCCAAGAAGGGAGTACAATTTTGGTGGTCACACTAATCAACTATCTGAACTGAAAAAAAAAACACTTTTCTTCCAAATATAATGCATAGACCTTGGCAGGTGGTCTGTATTTGAGAAACCGAGTAGTTTTATCTACTATCTCTCCAATTCTCACTTCCAATCTTTTCACTTATGTGTCCTTCAATTCAAGTTCCCTAGTGTGTTTGGATATTAATTCAACTTTTTATTTCTCCCAATCCTTCTTTTGAGATAATTCTTGGGTTCTCTTCCATAATTTCACACCCAAGGACACCACAATTGGCCTAGTGGGGGTTATGATATGAGGATTTGGTCCTTGAGATATAGGTTCTTTGTTTCTTGCTTCAACCATAGCAAGTTATGCAAGTATCTCCAATTTGGACCCATGCTCAAATTTATAGATCTTCTCTAATTATTTGATTTTTACATCCCTTTCACTATCCCTTTGTTTATGTGTCCTTACCAATTCTTCCAATTGCTTTATTCTCTCTATGGATTCCTATAATTCTTTAACAATTCCTTCTATAAAAATCTCATCCTTTTCTAGAAACTATTCATCCCCCATTGTACTTGTATATTTGCAACCCTTTGAATTAGGGATTTTTTGGGATCTCCTCATTTTTTTTGCTACAAAAACATCCTCTAAATCAAATTCAAAATTACTTGTATAGTACCAAGACTATGCAATAGGTGTATTTACATTACCATGGGAATTCCCCTTTGATTTTGAGTCCTCATCTATTTCTATCATTATAGCATTCTCTTTCAACTTTTTCTTTGATTCTTACATAGGCCCCTTTTTCCATAGGCAACATGATCACCTCTTGGGTTATGTGGGTGTCTTGTTCCCTTTTATAGGTGTAAAAAATAAGGTCCAATTTTTTTATTAGGTTTTTGTGTTTTTATAGAAACATGGGTTTCTTGTGTATCCCCTATCATGGGTTGCTCAACAAAGGTTGTAGGCTGAGTTTCCTATAGGCCATGTTCCTCTGGATCTCCTTTGTTGTGGGTAGGTGATGCAAAAGGGGATTCAGAGGGCATTTCCCTCTATGGATAAGCAACAAGTTCTTCCATGATTTATTCTAGGCCCATATTATCCTCATTGGGTGCCTCGAGGATATCATTGATATTATTACAACCAAGAAAAATTTCCCAAGAAATATTTGGAAATTGATTCCTAAGACTCATTTTTATCAATAATGTGACCAAATAGAAATGAGACAATGATGTATTATTCATTTTCCTCTTATACTCGAATGGCATTATTTTTAACAAATTATACAAGAAATTTGGAACATTCACACACCTACCATGGCAA
>VDFB02000003.1:282350693-282470724 GCA_007258455.2 Sequoia sempervirens
CTCAACAATAGTGGTACCCTCAAAATTACATTCCTCAATGGAATCAACCTCAACATCCATTTTACATTAGTCCCAAAAGGATTTCTCCTCAACAAAAAAATCTTCTACCACCTCCATAGAACACTTAACAGACTAAACAAGTTAACCAACCACCACTTCCAGTGCAACCAGTCCCTAATCCAAAGAACAATCATCCAAATACTCTGGTGTATTCTGCCAAACAAGACAATGTCACTGGAATCAATGAAATACACTGTGGAAACTTACAGTTGAGGTCTGGTAAAACACTTTCGCAACTGAATATCGAAGAAATCATAGATGAACCTATCAAGAAGTCTGATGCAAAGACAACACTAACACTCACACCTGTGGAACAAACCCTAGACACTATGCAACATGAACCCGACCTGCCATCATCAGCAGGAGCTTCCAACCTACCTCAGGAGGAGGGTTAGTCTCTAACTGAACTTCTAAAAAATCCCGCACCTAAAGACAAAACCAAAGCCCCTTTTCTAGAGTGACTGAAACCAAATCCTGTGAGAGATGCTCTAGAAACAACTTCACCTACAGAAACTGCATTGATACAAGAGATTAAACAATTACAGATTGAAGTTCCTTTGCTACAGGAAATTAAGGAAATTCTTGAACTAAACGAGCTGATTAAATAGTTGTGTATTAAAACTCTAGGGAGGAAACCAAAATGAATCAACACCATCCACATAAATGGATACTTGGCTAGCTTATTGGCTGGAGTGACCACTGCTCTGAAATATGATGATCCAGGAAGTCCGCTTATAATAGTAGCAGTTAATGAGGTAGCAATACCTAATACTTTAGTAGACCTTGGAGCAGCCTTTAACGTAATGACTGTTGATGTGATGGAAAAATTGGGACTTACCGATCTATGCCCCACAACTACAATCTTACAAATGGTAAACCAATCCATAGCTATTTCCAAAGGCATCATTGAAAATGTTCTTGTTAAGGTGGATGGATGGGAATATCGAGTGGATTTACAAATAATTGAATCCCTTACACCCAAAGATGGCTATCCAATAATTCTGGGACGACCATGGCTAGCTATAGTTGCAACCAAAATCGATTTTAGAGAAGGAGGAATGACCATTTCCCATGGATTTAATAGCAAACATTTGTTTTTGTATCCTCCTGCCAAGCCTGCTGAACACAATAAAGTATGGATTGATGAACCAAAATTTCCTACTGGATAGGAAAATTTGGCTTCACTAGCCATGGTAGTCATCAAACAACATGGTGAAGAATTAGAGGATGAATTAGAAAATGATGTGGAAAGTATTGCAATAGATTCCAGTAGTGAATAGATGTCAAATGTGGAAGAAATCCTAGGACACCCAATCAACACAGATCAAGCAGAATTTGATGATGCTAAGTTTATTGGATTGCCTTGCCCATTGATGAACTTAGTTCCAAAAACTTTCCATTTCTTTGTAGATGTTGCTTAGATTCATAAAATTGTACTGCACAGCTATCCACTTAACACATTGACAAGGCCCATTCACACTGTCACATCCAATTATCTTGGAGTCAAAACTATTATGTTGCTGCCAAGAAAATTTTTGAACATCAATAGTTGGTTGACTGAGACAAAAGAACAAAGACTGTTTGATACCTTGGTGAGTAGATCTAAAGCATTCGCTTGGGACTATAAAGATATGAGAGGAATACACCCTAGTGTGTGCACACACCATATCTATACTGAGGATGTTCAACCTATTCACCAACCACAACGAAGACTCAATCCTACCCTCAAAGAAATTGTTCAAACTAAGATTGAGAAACTCTTGCAGGTAGGATTCATCTACCCAATTTATGATAGCAAGTGGGTGTCACCCTTGGTTGTAGTACCAAAAAAGAATGGGAAGTGGAGAGTATGTGTAGACTATAGGGAGCTTAATAAAGTGACACACAGAGATTATTTTCCCCTACCATTTGTGGACCAAGTACTAGATAACCTGGCTGGGAGAAAATATTTTTCATTCTTGGATGGATTTAGTGGATACAACTAGATACAGGTAGTAGTGGAAGACCAGGATAAGATGACCTTTACCTAGCCTTGGGGGATATTCACATATAGGGTTCTTCCCTTTGGGCTATGTAATGCTCTTGCCACGTTTCAGAGAGCCATCCTAGCTATATTTGCTAAATTGGTAAATGAGTGTGTGGAAGTCTACATGGATGAATTCACTATATATGGTTCAACTTTCAATCAAGCTCTCACAAATATAGATAAGGTGTTAAAACAGTGTGAGGATCATCGGTTGTCCTTAAGTCACAAGAAATGTTTGATCGTGATGGAACAAGGAATAGTGCTGGGACATCATATTTCAGCTAAAGGAATTAAGGTTGGTCCCAAGAAAATTGAGTTCATACAACAACTCGAGGTTCCAAAAATACAAACTGATGTTAGAAGCTTCTTAGGGTACGCGGGATACTACCGAAGATTCATAGAAAACTTTAGCAAAATCGCAGCCCCGTTGTTTTCCCTCCTTCAGAAAAATATTGACCTCCTTTGGAGGCTTGAGTGTCAGACTTCATTTGAAATTATCAAAGAGAAACTAACCTTTGTTGGGTTGTCCTTCGATGACCTAATTGGAACCTTCCATTTCACATTTATGCCAATGCATCTAATGACGCCACTGGAGTGGTTCTAGGGAAAGAAGATGAGAATGGAGGGAAATATGCTATATATTTTATCAACAAAAATTTAACACCAACAGAAAAGAATTACACCACAACAAACAAATAATTTTTGGTTGTAGTGCATGCCATCAAAAAAATTAGGCATTATATCATAGGATACAAAGTTACAGTGCACACAGACCATGCATTCATCAAGTATCTCATGAATAAATCGATGGTAAATGCAAGGATAATTAGGTGGTTACTCCTTCAGGAGTTCAATGTGACAATTGTTGACAAACTAGGGAAGTCCAACGTAGTCTCAGACTTCTTATCTCAGATAAAAGATAATGGCGACTGTGCTCTAGTACAGGATGAATTCCCATATGAAAATTTTCTCGAGATCTCTACTAAAACTCCTTGGTTTGCTGATATTTTGAATTACTTAGCCACTGCAAAAGTACAACCTCACTTTTCATCAAAACAGAAGAAACACCTCGTAAGAGAGAAGTTGATATATCCTCTATTGCATATAGCCATTGGACATTTCCCAATCGATATATTGATGTGTTTATTCACTAAAGTGTTAGGACCTAAGGACAGCCTACCAAGGACCATACAACTATTAATTAAAATTGTATTAAGATTAGATCTTGCATTGCATGGAAGGAAACTTGCTTTACATTAAAAATTTGCACAATATCATAGTATGGAGTTAAGTTCTTTAAGCATCATAAAGCTATTTATAATTTATTTATAAGAAATAAGTATATGTATGAACGATCTCATAAGAAGGGAATGAAGGTACATATGCATCATAAGATTATGAATTGCATGAAAAGAAAATAGTCAGTTAAAAGAGCATATGCATTTCATGCTAAATATGCATTGGAATACTGAGAGTTGACCCAACTTTTCCATAGTGTGTACTAATATAATAAAGTAAAAATATAGATGATAGGAGCTATATGTTGCATGATGATAGTAATGTGTTTAAAAAGACTCTTTTGCATGATATTATTAGAATATTACTATTATGGTACTTGTTGGGTGTGCATGGTACCTTTTCTTGTAAGTTGCATTGTTGCATTCATAAATGAAAGTGTTCAAAATATATGTGAAGTTGACCTAATAAATCATTTGGGATGATGACTTAAGTCCCTAGATTGCATTACTCATGGTAATTATGTAAGAACCTGTGTGGTTGGTGTTTTGCAACATATTAAGGAATTTAATGGGTTAAGTGTGTTTGTTATGGTTCATTGTATAATCTTGTAGTCAACCATGTGGTCTATTGTAAGGAATACATTTATTTACGTTTGCTATAATATTAGAATTTGTACTCAAAATTTCTCTTTAATATAATTTCTTGTCTCCATTCATTAATATTGGACACATGTCATTTTTATATTCTTAATTATATGTAATTTTTTAATTTTAATTTATGGAAGTTGTCACATATACGTATTCCCTACCACATTATAGGAAGAAGAATTTGTAGCTTTTAAAAGTCTCGTCTAAAAGTTCGATGAGCCATTAGAGTCTAGAACCCCACGAATAGAATAAATCTTCTTAGGAGAAAGGCTAGTCAAATTCAATTAAATTATGGGTCTCTTAGGCCTTTGGGGGGCCATAGAGATAGTCACTACATTCACAGACTCCTTGACTTGTGAAGAGGAAGTAAATGGTTGTGATGAATTTTTTTTTTTAGGAGATCTACGAATAGGAGAAGATGCCTCTAAGAAATCATCTAGGGAATCATCTAACACATTGAGGTCTTAGAAAAGGAATTATCATAAAAATTAAAACATTATAGAAAATATCTGACATGATTTATAGGGTTTACATCAGATTCACCAAAATGTGGAGGGGATTCACTACTCCTATGTCTCTAGGAAAAAGAAGAATCAACACAAAAGGAATTGCCACTAACCAAAAGAATCAAGATGGGAGAGATTGCAAAATAGTGTTCGAAATAGATTTTTTGGAATGGTTATAGACAAATGGCATTGGGAACCAACAAAGAAGATCTAAAACATAGAAAATAGGGTAGGGTTCATGGCATATATGGTTTTATACTAAATTCGGAATGTTTCACCAAACCTACTATAAATAGAAATGGAAAAATGGGGTGTAATGAACCTACCTATTCTTCTATTTCATTCAAAAAATGATATCCCTCATATCAAAATCCACTTTCAATCCAGGTTAAGTGAGTGAATTCTTAGAGGAATCTAACAATTTTGTTTATGTGTTGATGGGGTAAATATGACTAAACAACACTTTTGGGAGACAAATAAAAAGTACTTAATGATCCCAATCATGTAATGTAACACTTGAATCTTCAATCTACATCATAGCAATAAGATAATCCACAAATCCCTTTCAGATTTGTGGAGTCTAAATTATTATAAATGTGTCATCAAAAGTGTTGCAGGGTGTCCTTCTAACAGAAATAGTGATAAAAATGATTGAACATGGGTTTTGAGAGAGAGATTAAAATGAAAAATGCACTCATCCATGAAATATAAGACCTAAGCTGAGTAGATGAAACATAGAGCTAACATACACAATTTATTTTAGGTAGATTAGAGGGGAAATGTTGTGCACCTATTACAAAATCTTATTTTTGGAAGTTGTCTTAGGAATCATTCTCCAAATGGGAAATGAGTCATTTTTATAGGAATTCAAATTTGATTTCACGATCCTTGGGCCTTGGTTCTACACTTCTAATTCCCCCAGATCCCACTATCAGAAAGCCAAAAATGAATTTGGGATCTGAGTTTTCATGAGATGACAAAAAAGGTGACAACAAATGCAACTTTGTAGTTTTGCACTTTTGAGATCTTCAACTTTTCTTCAACTTATAAACCTATAAATCTACAACACACAAAGAGAGGGGAATTTTTTTTGGGTGAAAGGGGGTTTTCCTTGTTCAAACCCCGTATTGGTAATTAAACCTTGAAAAAAAAAAAAGCTTGAAAGAGGGAAGGAAGAATGAACAATACAATATTGCAATTCAACAAACCCTTGAATAACCTTTGGAGAACTAAAATCTTGATTTGATCTTGCATGAAATGGCTTTAATGGATGTGGATTTTCATATTTGAATCTTGCTTTGAATCTTTGACTTGAATGCTTGGATTAGATCTTGAAACCTACGTCACAATGTTAGCTCCAAAAACATGCATGAATGAACATAACTTTGAGATGATTCTTGAGATCTTGAATGCTACAAAAAAATGATGAATAAATTTTCTCTTGAATTCTCTTGACAATAATTTTTTCTCTTGTTAAGTTGACCTCTTCCTAGATGTTTTGATTTGATAATATAACCTTGTATTTATATACATTTATCCTTAATTTCTCAAAATTAAAACATTAAAAGCCAACCTTTGAAATTTGAATTTAGGGTCATAAAAATATCACCAAAATATATTTTAAAAATGGGTTCCAAAGCCTAGGGAGGACCCATTCACCCATGGGAAAATGGGTCCTAGGTCCCTATTCTTGGAACACACATTGCTCAATGTGAAGCGTTATGTGTTGGCATTAATTATTATCAGGTTTCCCCTTCAGAAAATGTAATTAATTAGGATTATAAATGAATAAAAGGGTTTATTAAGGAATAATTAAACTCAATTAAATTAAGGGGGCCCAAATAAGTGTTAAAATGTATAGGGGTACATTTAACAACACTAAATTAAGGCATTAATAAGTCCATTTTAACAAGGAGAGCCCAAACAAGGGAGAAAATGTAAAGGGTTGCATTTTTCTACACTACAAGATCATAGAGATTCCTAAGACAAAAGGAGAAGCTCTCGACCAAAGGATGTCATCGTGGGATTGGGATGACAGTGTGGTGTTTTATTTTCTTAGGGACACGTTGGCATCTCATATAGACTGAGGACTAAACCTTCACACAAGACTCAAATAATCTACTAATTTTTCCAAGTCTGAAGTCTACTTAATCTACTAATTTAATCAAAAGAAAGAATGTAGATAAATGACAAGGAAAGAAATATATCAACTCACAAGAGGTCTTACACTCTGAAGCCTCAAAAAAATATCCATGTGAACAACCTAAACACAAGGTGAATGAGGAAAAGTGTTGGGGCTATTTTGGGGCTTGCCTCAATCAAACTCTTGTTTTAGTGTTCCCAACTCCATGGATAAATAGATAGATAGAGAGAATAAAAGCCACAAGGTAAAGTAGAAACAAGAGTGATAAAAGAAAACCCCGTGATGGAGGAGAACTTGTATCAAAAAATAAACACAAAGGTGATAAAAGCAAAAACTTGTTATGGATAATTCATATCACAAGATATAAACATAATAGATTATGCTAGAGAATTGACAAGAAAGCTAGAGAGAATTACCAACAATCTATGGCTCCCTCTTGGCTTGATAGACATGATGTTGAACTCTTACAAGAGAGATTTGTTTGTTTGTGAGAATTCAATTCAGAAGATATTCTTCATAGAGATGTGATGTAGAAGAGAAGAGAAAGAAGAGAGCAAGTTGGAGTGAATTAGAGTGAGAAGTATCACAAATGAGAGTGAAAAGGAGAGTTTTGTGTAGCTACATGGGCGGGATGAGCAATTACACTTCGAATTTTTCCATGATGACACATCACAGTCAAAGGATTCTAAGATTCCTCATTTTAAACTCGTAAAGCTTGGGGATGCTAGCGTGTCATGTAGACATTGGTGTGCATGTAGACATCCAACTCATAAATTAATGAGAAACAAGGTGGTAGACTACTATCGCTTCATCATTGGTCCTTATGGATTTGAAATCACAAAATTTTGAATCATAAGGTTCTTGTCATAAGTATGGCTAGGCACCATAATTGCGGGGGACAAGTGCATATATGTGAAATTACCATAGGGTGTAATTTTACAAAATTACAACTATGTGTGAATGGATGTAAGAAGTTGCATGTGATTAAATTGATTATATATGGCTTCATGTATAGAGGGATATGTTATGAAATTATAGATATGCAATTAATGAAGATAGTAATATGAAATAATTGAAAAACAAGTGTTATGGATGCTTGTAGTAACAAGTCCTTTCTATAATTTTGTCACCTAGAGGCATGATGCTACAGGTCCCTATTGTTTCTTTGACTATCTCAAAAAATGAATGTTGTTGTTTCTCATATGTGTAGTGTGTGCATTTGAAGTTGCAAGAGAGGGGGACCACCACATGTAAGATCCCAGGTCATGGAGGATTGAGATGCAAGAGGCTGCCCTAACTTACCTCAGCTAAGTGTAGTGATTAGGGTTTTGAGGATGAGAATGATGAGGATTATAAAATCCTACAACCACTCTGCAATCCTGAATCTCAAGATAGGGCTAGGCGAGTCAGTTTTTGAGTCCAACTCTGCACCTCAGGAAGCTCTCTACCTGAGGAAGTTAGCGTAGGTTTCAGATGTCAGCATAGCACATTGGCATCTCAGAAGCGTGTTGTAGTCCGTACGGTCATATTGCAGTAGAGACAAGGTCAGAGTCTCTAAATTGACTAACGGCCTAGCTTAACAACTTCTAAGGGAACAAAATAGTACTAAGAAATATGAGAAGTATAAATGACGGTGATAAAGAAGTTATACCAAAGCTAAGGTGGTGAAGATGATCTCGTAGAAGAACCTATTCGCTAGCTAGCTCCTCAAAGTGTGCCCACCTACACACATCAAGAGAGAAAAATGTTGGGGGGTGGCTATATAGGGGCCTGCCTTAGTCAAACCCCCATTTAGGTGTTCCACCACAACGGACAGCCAAAGAGAGATAAAGAAGCAATGAAATGAAAGTACAAACACTACAAAGCAGTACTATGCTACTCACCAAATGATAAAGTAGAGGAGAGGGAAGCTTACCACCTCCACTAAGAGAACTCAAGGATACTTGGGGGAGAAAATGAGAGGAACTCAAGCCTCTGCTACAAATGGCGTGGTCCTAAATGTGCTCTATCGAGTTGATGGAGTGTGATGTTGCTGCGATGGTGTGCTTGAATGCTTGAAAGTGAGTGAGAGTGAGCTTGTGAGAGTGATGGAATGGAGTTCTGATCTACTAAAGAGTTCAAGTGAAGCTGTGAAGAGTTGGATCGAGTGCTTAGAAGGTTGGAATAAAAGTTCAAGCAATGAATATGAAGGAATGAGAGAGGAAATAGCCATAGACAGGTCGGTTGGTTGAAGGTGTTACAACTTCACTGCCAATAGGAAGAGTAATGCCTCTACTGGCTCAGCCATAGGAATCTGCTAGTAAGTGCATTGTGTGGATGTCTACTCACCGCGTGGGCGTCCCTAACATAAATTCCTCCACTGACGCAAAAAATGGATGCCACGTGGACCGCCAACAACAAGCTTAAGTAAATTTAAGCCTCTAACTTTGGTTTTCTAAAGTGTACAAGGGAAAAAAGGGGAATTGCACCTAGGGTGCAAATTCACACTCATACATTTTTCCCCCACTTTAGTGAGCACAAGTACTAATGAGTGCTCGGTAAAGTAGATCAAGAAGAGAGTAGGGTTAGAAAATTATACCTGGACCATCAAGGAAGTAGTACTCGGTTTGGCATACCCGAAGGTGTATGAGATGCAGAGGACCCCATAGCTGCTCGAAACTATGAAGTTGGAACAAATTATCTTACAGGCCTGTAGACCTACAAGGATGCAAACCCAAAGATATCTCGCATGGAGGAAGCCCCAAGGAAGCAGACTCTGTAGAGTCAAGAAGCGGCGACATGTCTACCCACATATAGAGCATGTCTAGAAGTGGCAACATGTCTACCCGTAGATAGATCATGTCTAAAGCAGTGATACGTCTACCCACAAATACAATGTATCTAAAGCGATGATACGTCTACCCGCAGATAGAGTTTATCTAAAGTGGTGATACGTCTACCCACATATAGAATGTATCTAAAGTGATGACATGTCTACCTACAAATAGAGCATGTCTAAAAGCAGTCGGTCACACAGATCAAAAAATTTCAAAGGGGTCCCTTAGGAACCCTTCAAAAGGAGAGCGGTCCACTCAAGGAATGCAATGCTTGAAAGGTAAGGTCTAGTCACGCTTCCCCCAAGCTAGATGTGAAGAAGAAAATGGAACGAGTCTAGTCGAGCTTCCCCTAGGCTAGACATAAAAATATTGATTCATTACAAAGGCTTTTGAAGAAAGGGTCCCTAGGGAACCCGCCGTGAGGAAGAAAGGGGGTCCGCTCAAGGGACACGCAATTCAAAAGCAATCGTTCTCTTAGAATGATTCGTCATCAAGGGATCTTTTCAAAATATGTCCACTTCATCAAGGAATTTGAAAGGAAGGTTGTGCCCCCATGTGAGGGGAAGTCAAAGAAATTTCCTCTTTGGAGGAAGGCCTTCAAGTCCTTTCTTTACAAACCCATGATGAAGGAAACACATTTTGTTAGGGTTCCAAGTTGAGAATACAAATCTAAGGAAGAAATCATTGTGTAGACTTTCAAGAAAAGATTCGTTGGCAAAGAATTCATTTTATGAAAACTAAAGTGTTAAAGGAGAGAATTGCCACACATAGGAGGGACAACTCAAGCAAAGAAGAGAGAAAATGAAAACAAAGGACACAAGGGTAGTCTGATATTTCAGGGTCAGAACTGCTCATAAATATATATATATATATATATATATATGTATAATAATAGTATATAAATGAACTGTCATCAACCCCCTACTATATCAGACCATGTAAGGAATGCATGGGAAGACAAAGTAAAAATAAAAAATTGGGTCAACATGGAAGGGAAGCCTAAATGCCCCCAACACTTTGCATTGTCCCTAATTTGTCGAAAAATCAAGTACAAACATGGAAAAATGATGGCACTAATAGAAGAAGGTTCACGAAACAAAAACCACACTTGTATCCAAGCACCAACAAGGGTGACAAGGGTCATCCAGGCACACATAGCATGAGCATAAGGGAACACATCACAAAACACACACACACACAAGATCAAGAAAAAGGGACCTCCTCCTAACACTGATAATCCAAGAGGTCATTCGCTTCCCAATCTAAATCCTCGTAAGGGGAAGGAGGATGAGCCTACAAGGGAGGAATGTTAAGAGGAGGGGTGTTTGGGCCACCCGTAACAAGGGCCAAGGAAGAAGTCCCCTCAAGGTCCTCTCCACCAAGCTATTGTGGGGTAAGAATCAGCGATTTCGCAAAGATCACTGATAGGGCTGAGACTTTGTCCACAAAATTGAACATGCATCCTACAGGAGCATCATGTCTATCCTTAGTGGATGGTGCAAATTATGTCTAAGTTCCACCGCTAGGCTCGCCGAATGATTTAGGAATAGTGACAAACTTAGGGGAAGCAAGGATCGATTTTGTCACTAGGATAAAATAGATCATCACAGGTCCACCTTGCAAGGAAGGTGGATTCTTCTTATGTCCTCCTTTTCCAGAAGGACTAGCCTCTTCCTCCTTCTTCATTGGAGGAGATGAACTCCCCGCAGACAAAGCTAGGGGTGCAGAGGAAGAGGAGGACAAAACCATAATGAACATGACCGAAGTGTTAACCATGTCCATGGGCTTCGAGAAGGGCTGAACATCTAGAATGGATGTCAACAAGGGTGACTCCACTGAAGGAGAAATAAATAATGCACCCGTTTAGGGTTAGGTGCATTTGTGCTCACAACAGAAGTCGAGAGCGGATCAGACTGAAGAGAAACAGTAGGAAGGGAGGAAGGAGATACTACAAGAGGTCCTGAGACAAGAGCAGTTCTTCCTTCCTCCTTCTGAGAGGCAGCCTGCTCAACCAAGAGAGCCTTTCACTAGAGCTTGCGCTCACATGCAAGGTAGTTTCTTCGGCTCTTGGAATTGGAAGCCAAAGCTTTCGAAGGGATGGGGAGTTCCTGCTCGACCATAGGAATGTCCACTACGGTCGTTTCAGGTGGAGGAACATGTTCCTGTACAGGAGCAGGGGGACCATGTTGAGGAGCGACAGGAGGAGTCGACTCAAGAGCCTTGGCAGTGGGCCTCTTTCCACTCACCACCTTAGGAGCATGAGTAGTAAGAGGCTACAACGGTTGAGACAAGGAGGCCTCTCCTCAAAGGATCCTCTTCCTTTCATACTGAATGGGTCTAGGCTTCATCGGTAGAATAGGAAGCTCAAATGCGGGACACTTAGGCTTTCACCAAGCGGGCACCAAAGGATTCTCCTGTAAATGAGGAGTGGGTCCTGACGGCACCGTAACTGAGCTAGAGGAAGCATCAGACTAGGCAACAGAAGAGGAAGGAGGATCACAAGACTGCTTCTCTTCATTCTTCTTTTGAGCCTTGGCAGCATCATTGTCAGCCTTCAAACAAGCCCTATGTGAAATAGCATAGAGTGAGGGAGGATACCTCACCTTCGGCCTCAGACGTCCTTTCCTATAGTTTTGATATGTTTTATGCAAAAGATCTATCCTAGGCAGAAGGGGATCCACAGGTGTAGGCCATGGGTGATCCAAGGAGTAGCTACCACGTGCAACCGGCGGTTGATAACCCATTAGGGGAAATTTACATAAAAAATGGGCCTCCTAAGGAAGTCTAAAAAAGAAAAAATTATCTCATATAATACAAATTATTTAAATATATAAAACATAAATTACTTAACTACATGAGTTAAATGGGGGCACACATTTCTATTATAATTCCTTAAAAAACTGAAGTCCATGATTTTTTTAAGTGGTAACATATATTTCTATTATAATTTATTAAAAAAATCAAGTTCACTTTCTTCATTATTTATTTTTTATTTAAAAACTCTTACACTCAAGTTTGGTAACTTATATTTCTATTATAATTTATTAAAAAAGTCAAGTTCACTTTTTTTTCTTGATTATTTGTTTTTATTTAAAAAGTGGCAAAGTAAAACTAACTTTAGATATTTTATTTTTTACTTAGTATTTTTTTTTTTTTTTATATATATATATATGATTTTATAGATTTAGATTTATTATGTTATGTACGTTTATTTAAATAAACACGTTAATAGGTTTTATAGTAGTATATTTATATTTAAAAAAGTATGTTGAGGGATATCTTTTTTCCATAGTCTCTTTGATTTTCTCATTTTCTTTCCTTTGCAATTTTTTTGGTTTTTAATTTTTAATTTTTTCAATTATTTTTTCCATAGTTTCATGATTTTCTCTAACTTTTTCTCCTTCCAATTGTTTCCAATTTTTTTTTGGTTTTTATTTTATTTTGTCCAATTTATTTTTTGGTTTTTTTTAATTTATTCAAATTTATTTGGTTCTTAGTTTTTGTGAGACCAATTTTTAATTTGTTTTAGTTTTCTTTTCCATTTTTTTTGTTTTTATTTTATTTATTTTTTCTATGTATTTACACGAAGATTGTAGAGCACCTCTCAATGTAAATAGTGGTAAAGTATATTTTATTTTATACTTAATATTTTATTTTTTATAAATTTTATATATTAAATCAAATTTCATATTATAGATTTAGATTTATTATTTTAAATATGTTTATAACAAGTTTAATAATTATGCCGATAGGCATTATATAGGTGGAGATGATAGCACTCATTTTGTTTGTGTAAATATATAGAAAAAAATAAAAAATAAATTAGAAAAAATAAAAAATAAAAAATAAAAAAAATAAAACCAAAAAGAAATTAGAAATGGTTGAAGAAGAGTTGATTTGGTAGAGTTGCATGAATTTTTTAATTTTTAAGACTTCATAAATGATTTTTATGATTTTTAATGTTTTAAAAAATTATATTTTTCTTAAAGAATAAAAATATTTTTGAAAATAAAAAATAATAATAATAGAACTTAATAGAACTTAAGAATATAAATCTAAAAAAAAAAAAGAATATTTCATATGTAGAAAGATGAATGAGATAGAATAGGATATGTAGAGTTAAATTAACCATCATGAATTAATTCATAAGATTTTAGAAAGTTTTATTTTATAAAATAAATAATTTTATTTTTATTTTGGATGATGTCACCGTACAAGTTGATGTCATCTTTTAGTTGATTTTTGATAACTTAAAAAGCTAATGATGTCATCCTTAGGAGGCCCATCTTTTATGTAAATTTCCCCTAATGAGTGTCATGGATCACATGCACGGAACCTCCGTGGATAAATTTTAAAAATTTATGCATGACGAAGGGAACCACATTCATTGCTACCAACCAAGGGATACCCAACTTTACATGGAAGAGCTCAGACCCAAGAATGATATCAAACAAAATATTTACAGACTTAGGCCTGACTAAGACCGATAGGACAATGCTACCCTAGGGGGGTACAAAAAGCCCATCATGCGTGTGAATGAAACTCTCAGGGGCATCATATCCATCCTTATGTAAAAAGTTAATTAGCATGATCTCCTCTATTATTATATTTACTTTTGATGTCAGGTCAATGAGAACACCTGCTACAATGTTCCCATTGATCCATACAGGAATGTAAAGAGGAGATGGTTCCCTGTTAAAGCCCATCGGCAGGTCCTATGAAGTAAAGGTTATGCCAACACTACTATCCACAGGTTGTGCAGAGGGGATGGGTTGTTGTAGAAAGGAGGCCATTATGCACACTATACAATACTTTCACATAATCCCCAAAGGTTGTAAGACGATGACCCTATTAAGATTTCATCGTGCAATACCTTTGGAACCTTCTAACTACGCTACCTAGGGGTCGCAGGTCAGGTTGCAAGGTGACAGCCTTCCAACACTCCTAGAGTACGAGGAAATGGACTGTCAGTATCACAAGAGAAAAACCAAAATGGTTCACGTTGGGTTCACAAAAAATGTAAGAGATGGGGACCACCACATGCAAGATCCCAAATCATGGAGGATTGAGACGCGAGAGGCTGCCCTAACTTACCTTAGCTAAGTGTATTGATTAGGGTTTTGAGGATGAGAATGATGAGGATTATAAAATCCTACAACCACTCTACAATCCTGAATCTTAAGATAGGGCTCGGTGAGTCAGTTTTCGAGTAGAACTTTGTGCCTCAAGAAGCTCTCTGCCCGAGGACATCAACACAGGTTTTGGACATCAACGCGTTGTAGTCCATACAGTCAGATTGTAGCAGAGACAAGGTTGAAGTCTCTAAATCGACTAACATCCTAGCTTAACAACTTCTAAGGGAACAAAATAGTATTAAGAAATATGAGAAGTATAAACAAAGGTGATAAAGAAGGTATACCAAAGCTAAGGTGACGAAGATGATCTCATAGAAGAACCTATTCACCATCTAGCTCCTCAAAGCATGCCCACCTACACATAGCAAGAGAGAAAAATGTTGGGGGTGGTTGTATAGGGGCTTGCCTTAGTCAGACCCTCATTTAGGTGTTTCCACTGCAAAAAAAAACCAAAGAGAGGTAAAGAAGTAATGAAATGAAAGTACAAACACTACAAAGCAGTACTATGCTACTCACCAAATGATAGAGGACGGGAGAGGGAAGCTTACCACCTCCACCAAGATCACTCAAGGCTAATTGGGGGAGAAAATGAGAGGAACTCAAGCCTTTGTTGTGAATGGTGTGTTCCCAATCATTCTCCACTGAGTTGATGGAGTGTGATGTTGTGATGGTGTGCTTGAATGCTTGAAAGTGAGTGAGAGTGAGCTTGTGAGAGTGATGGAATAGAGTTCTGATCTACTCAAGAGTTCAAGTGAAGCTATAAAGAGTTGGATTGAATGATTAGAAGGTTGGAATGCAAGTTCAAGGAATGAATATGAAGGAATGAGAGAGAAAATGACCATATTCGGGTTGGTTGGCCAAAGGAGGTGTTACAACTTTGTTGCCAATGGGAAGAGTAACACCTCTACTAGCTCAACCACATGAATCTCCCAGGGACATAAGTGTGTCGCGCGGATGACTGCGCGCCACGCAAGCGTCCCTGATAGAAACACCTC
This sequence comes from Sequoia sempervirens, assembly GCA_007258455.2. NCBI lineage: Eukaryota > Viridiplantae > Streptophyta > Pinopsida > Cupressales > Cupressaceae > Sequoia > Sequoia sempervirens. The sequence continues at coordinate 282,366,261 of VDFB02000003.1, forward strand.
CATCGATGCACAAAATGGATGCCACATGGACCGCCAACAGCAGGCTTAAGTAAATTTAAGCCTCCAACTTTGGTTTTCTAAAGTGTACAAGGGAAAAAAGAGGAATTGCACCTAGGGTGAAAATTCACACTCATATAGAAGTATGTGATGAAATTATGCCTATGAAACATCAATGGGTGAGCTATGTAGCTCATCTATTGATTTGATTATAGAACTGGTTGTCTCTGTTGTTGAATATTTAATTACAGGTTCAAACTGTTGAATTAATGTAACAAGGAAGTCATCCTTCTATAGTGGTTTTTTGTAAAGCTTCAACCTGTGTCCATTAACTAGTGATGAGAACCTAACATCATCAATTATTTGTAGTTGCACTACTCCCTTTGGAAATACTTTCTTTATCTCATATGACCCAAACCATTTGGTTTGTAATTTCCCTTTTTCATCTTTGCATCTAGAGTCATAAAGCAGAGCACAATCACCTAAATTAAATTTCTTTGTTTTAATAAAAAGATCATGCCAACAGATCCTTTAATTTTGGACAATTTGAGTGTGGTGTATCGATTCCATTATAATTTCATCAAGTTCATTTAGGTTATGCAATATCTCTTGTTGTGCTATTGAAAAATCCATTCCCAATGTAATTGTTGTCCTCAATGTTTTATACTCAAATTCTATTGGAAGTATTGCTTTCTTTCCATACACTAGTTCATATGGTGTAAATCTTGTTGTGGTCTTCCAAGTTGTTCTATAAGACCAAACTACTTCAAGTAATCTAGCTGCCCAATCCTTCCTATGAATTTGCACAATCTTTGTGAGAATGTTTTTAATTTCCCTATTGGTGACTTCCACCTATCCATTTTCTTGAGGGTGGTAAGGTGTGAATTTTTAGTGTTTGATCTCATATTCTTGAACCAATTTTGTGATCAACTTTGATATAAATTGGGGTCTATTATCTATGACAATTTCTCTTGGAACTCCATATCTTGTGAGTATGTCTTCATAGATAAAATTTGCCACATTCCCATCTCTTGTTTAAACTGTAAAGTCTTAATCTCTACCCATTTTGTAAGGTAATTTGTGCAAACCAGAATGTAGTCTTTGTTGTTTGATGTTGGTGATATGGGGCCAATAAATTCTAACCCCCATTTATCAAATAGTACTATTGCTAGTTGTGGTTGCAATGAAATTTCATCTGCTTTTGTTGGCCTTCCCATTCTTTGACATCTATCACAACTCCTAGTCTACTTTAGTGCATCTTTATGAAGAGTTTGCCATTAATAGCTAGTATTCAAAATTTTAAAAGTTGTCCTCTTTGCTATAGAGTTTCCCCCACAGGGTTCATCATGGCATGCTTTGAGGATATCATATACTTCATCTTCTCTTATGCATCTTCTTATTATGTTGTATGGGCCTATGTAGAATAAGTATCTAGTTATCCATGAGTAGGAAAACTATTGTGAACTAATTTCCTTTGATAGTAAGTGGGTGTCACCCTTAGTGATTGTGCCTAAAAAAGGAGGGAAATGGAGAGCGTGTGTAGACTACTAACTGATTTCAAATGAGAGTGCCATCATGATGGTTTCTCCTTTTTCTAACTAATTTGAAACCATCATGAGAGTGTCATTTATTTTGACATTAACTACAAGTCTCCTAGGTTCTACATACTTGGGGAGAGTTATGTTTCCCAACATAATGTTTGTAAGTTTTCCTAAGACATGTATAGTGTAGGATCATGATGGGCCAAAAATTGGTGATATGTAAATGATATGATGGCCCATGTGGCTGACGACTTTTTTTTTTACCCAAAATTGATGAAACGAAAAAGGGTTTTTAAAGGATATTCTCATCTTTCCACCAATATAAATTATGCTTTACTTTGAATTTAATAAATAATTATTATTCATTTTCTATTTGAATTATGACTAAAGTCTTGATTTATAGGCTGATTGAAAAACATCTATAGCTTTCAAAAGGTATCACATTTTTTGAATCTGAAACATGCATCACATTCTATGCTTCACATACTATAGGATTAAAAATAAAAATAAAATTTCATGAAGTTTTGACCAAGTTAAGGTGGTTAGACATACAAATTTTTATATTTTTTAAAAGTTGTAATAAAAAAAATCATAATTAATTATTTACTTGGAATTTTTTTTTTTTAAAATATGCATCACATCGGGACATCAGTCCTCTACTTATATCTAAAATCTTATAAAGAAGTATTATCATTTTATTGTGGTTAGGGTGGTCAGACAAACACCTACTTATTTTTTCTTGAAATTTAATTACTACTGTATTGAAATTTCAAATTTTAACCAAATAGATTTTTTTAGATAAACCTAGTAGTTTAGAAACTACATTCAATTTGCTACAGATTCTATTCATACATATTTTTGAAATAATATAGATAACTTATTCAATTTTTTACGTCAAGTTGCCTAACTCTAATTTTTCTAAATTTTTTGCCACTTAAGGGCCTATTTTTTTCATGATGATCCTGAACATACCCTATGAACTTCCTTAATGGCCTAGATAAAGGGTATTTTGATGCAAACATCCTTAAATTATCCCAATAGGTTAATTTTATTTTGTGTTTGATGCATCTAAACTACTAATCTCTCAGGGAATGGAGGCTCTAGACTTGGATTGTTTGGATTAGCTTGATTTAGCTCAAGCTCCTTAGGTTAGTTTTCCAAGGTCTCTGTTGGGGGTTCCTCATCAACCAATTCAGTGATGTGAGGAGATGAAGGATCTATCAACATTTTCCTTGATCTAAGGTGGACATCACTCACCTCTACCCTATAAGTAGGGTATTGAATATTTTTGTTAGCATAAGCCTATTGAATAGACTTGTTATTGGGGTTAGGTGCAGGTTGTGCTGGTAGCTAAGGTACTCTAGGTGACTGTGGTGTTGGATTTTTTGGGTTTGGCATAATGTCTTGTTGGTGTAGTTGTAAAGGATATTGTGGCTACTGATAATTCATGTTTTGATTTTTCCATTGCTGACCTTTTTGTCACTAAGGTTTCCATTATTTATGTTGGAGTGGTCATTAAGAATTATAGTTATATCCTTGGTGATTTTTTGGTGGCCACATTTTTGTTGTTTTTTATTCCAATTGGATTGAGGCATTTTCCATTGTTGATTTTGCATATTGTCCCAAGATTGAGGGTTCCAACTAGGGAAATTTGCATTGTTACCAGGAAATGACATGTTATAATTCAAAGGATCTTGGGGCATACCTTGTCTTGGTTGCCATGGTTTCCTTTGAGCTATGTAGAATACTTATCCATATTCACCTTTTAATGCATGAAATTTTGATGTCCCTTGCTTGTCTTTAGAGGCACATGCCACCTTCGTACACTTGCAATTAGTTTATTTAAAATGTGGGCAATATTTTGTAAGGGATACTTCTACCTCTTCTTGCTTTTTTTTTATATTGAGGGTGTCTAATTGTGTAGCCAGATGGCTAATAATATCCTCATTCATATTTGACATAATATTACTCAATTGAACTCTAGAGACTCTATTTGATGGTTTGTTAATGGAAGATGTCATGCCTCCTCTAACCTTCTTGGTGAAAGACCTCAAATAGCTCCTCATTCTTTAAAAATTTCATCAAATAGTTCCAATGAGATATCTCCTACTCTAGTGAGGTTTAATTGTATTTATGCAATCCCCATTAATCCCTCTCAAGAATATAAAATTTAAGGACTCATCATAGTGTTGATTTTGGTGATATTTCTTAAGGAAAAACTAGAACCTTTCCATGTAGTCTTCCAAGGATTCATCTTCCTTTAGTGACATCCTAAAGATGTCATCCCTATTTTTGTCTATTCCTCTACAATAATCCTGGTACTTTTCTAGGAACTTTGTCTTCATGAAATTCCAATTTGGAACATCTCTTCCCAAACCCATAAACCATCTTAGAGTAGCATCCTTCAGTATTGTTGGAAACGATTTGATCCTATGTAAATCTTTTGTATAATCATAAATTTTGCATAACACATCAAAATAAAAAGGAAGGTACCTGGATCCTTTGTGATAAACCCATAGAATACATGTAGTGTTGAAGGGGGTATGTTCTTCAAAGTAGTTGCTCTCTCTTAGTTGGCAATGGGGAACTCAAAGGTTACATGCTCAAGTGGGTCTTCTATTATTGCATCAACCATGATGTTGATGTATGTGTGGGAAATCTCCTATGTATATAGTGTGGGTACTAGTCTTAGGGGTGATTCTTCTTCAGGAATACCCTCGTTCTGCTCACTTTGATCACCAATATCCTCTAAACCTTCATGTGTTGAGGGGAGAAATATTCAAAAAGCATCTCATTGCCTCCACATATAATAGTTGTGAATTTTTGGATTAACGATTCCTACATTTTGTTAGTAAATTGGTTTGTTGTTGATGGGTCAAAACCCAATTTCCCTAATGCTGAAAAAAAACACTAACTATAAAATCTTGAATGTACCAAGATCCCTAGCAACAACACCAAAAATGTAAGGCCTTTCTAATGCTTAGTAAAATTGGTGTATATAGGTAGAAACACAATTTATAGGATAGGTTACTAATTCAATAGTTCACCAAATCCTCACAAAGGCTTCATTTAATTATCGACAAGGACTTCATAAGCTTTTTTTATAGGAGAAAATTTGCACCCCTTACACAAATTCCCCTTTTACACATCCTCACCTTAGAAAATCAAATTTGAAGGTGAAATTCCACATCGCCCAACTTCCTTCCTTCCATTTGGCATATGTCTATTGTGTTGGTGGGAGAATATTTGTCAGGGACACATGCGAGATGCACAGACATCCACACAACGTGCTACTGTCCCTAACAGATTCCTACACCTGAAGTTGGAAAAGGCATTACACTCCCGATTGGGGACAAATTGTAACGTCCCTCTTCAATCAACTGACCCGAAAATGCCTTATTCCTTCCTCATTCTCCTTCAAATTGATTTATTCTTCATTCAATCCATCTCCTTTCATCCTCTTGCAATTTCTACACACATCCTCAAGCATTTTCAGTAGCACTTCAACACTCCATTACAACAACAACACTCCAATTCTGCATAGCAAGTGTGAAGCAAGCCATAGTAGTGTGGGCTTGGAGTCTTTTGAGACCTCCCTTCATCACAATTGAGGTTGTGGTGACCTTTCCAAGTCTGTATTTTCCTCCATTGGCTAGTGAGCTCTTGGGTGGAGGTGGTAACGTTTCACTCCACTCCTTTGTTATTTGGTTGAGTAGCATTATATTGTTTTGTAGTGTTTATTGCAACTTCTACTTTCTTTACTTATTTATTTCACATTTCTCTCTCATTTCTTTTTGGCTGTCTATGGAGGTGGAAACACCAAAATAGGGGTCTAACTGAGGTAGGCCCCTATACAGCCCCAACATTTTCCCCTATTTCTTGTGTGTAGAAAACACCAAAATGGGGGTCTAACTGAGGTAGGCCCCTATACAGCCCCAACATTTTCCCCCATTTCTTGTTACGTTTGGAGCTAGCTAGAAAACTAGCACCTTTGTAAGATTGTCTTTGTCACCCTAGCTTTTATCTATCTATTTTATCATCTTCGTTTGTACTTTTTATACCTTATTGTTCTCTTTTGTTCATTTAAGAATAACAATCTAGGCTAATAGTTCATTTTTGGCAGTCTATATTCTACTTCCTATCCTCTGGTTGTACGGGCACCAATGCACTGCACTGTCATCCTAGAACTGCATTGTCATCTTCAGACAAAGAGTTGTCTAAGGCACGGTATTGACTCTGAAAACTAGCTTGCCTAGCCTAAACTTGTATTTTGGGTCTAAAGAGTGATCGAAGTACATTATAGTCCTCATCATTCTCGACCTCTATCTAAAACACCCCTTTAGAGTGAGGTAAGTTAGGGAATCCCTCCACTCTCAGCTCTCCGTGACCTAGAGCCTTGATGTGGTTGGTCCCCCTCTCTTACACTTTTGATAATGTTGGAACTATATGTGTATTCATGGACTCTACACTCCCTATATCAGTGAGTATAAGTAGTTTACACTTGTACAAAAAATATTAAAGATTTGAAAAGGAAATAAACATTAACTTGCAAAATAGGGGAAATAACATTAATTTTTTGCTTATGCTATGGGTACCTACTACTTAGTACTATAACTGTAAACTACTGAATTTGAACTTTGCAATTAACTAACACTACAAACTTTTGACTCTAACTTTCTAACTTTCTTAACTTCTTTGGAGAACAACCCAAGGAAACATTACATAAGGTAATTCATGATACAAGATATCATTCATGTGCATATAATTAATATTTTATCTTAAGTGAATATAGTAATATAACATCTAGTATAATAATAGAAAACAAGGTGGGTTGATAGTACCTCGAGTGGCCTTTGCTCAAGTTGTTGTGCCCATAGGAGAAATAAAATATACAATATTGGATCAACTAATCATGACAACAACTAAATTCATTTATTGCATATAAACTAAACTTCTTATAGTATGAGAAGAATCTTCAATAGATTTCTATTACAACTTAATTAATAGAAAAACTAACAATGAAGTTTTGTTTGGTAAAAACAAAAATTAGATCTAGAAACTATATCCTAAATTAGATCTTCTCCTTAACCACCAATTCCAATATATAGGTGTGAGAGGATTTTTATTCAGACAAGGACTAAAAACATAATTTAAATGCATATGTCTACTCTCCCTAAAGAATAGGGAGAAGACTATTCTTGTAACTAAAAACCATAACTGAAAAATATAGAAGAGAAGTAAAACTAAAACTCTACCCTACCAATTTGATAGAGACGTGCTCCATGAAGACTATCATGCCATGTATTTCCTCATAAAAATAGACTCCTTCCTCCTTCCATTTTATTCAGTGATTATGTGACTCATGGTTGACCATTTCAATGGTTGCCTACATTCCTTCTTGGAACTATCACATTTTTAGCATTCAAGAATCTCCCCTACAACTACCTATGATCCTTTTGTTGTGGGTTGGAAATACAATTGTTGTGTGCTAAATTTCTTCTTGTTTCAAGAATTTAGCTTCATATAACATATACACATCATTAACAACTATGAATTAAACCTAAAATCATACTGAATTTCATGAACATTCACACATTTATCCATGCAGATATCATCATATCGTAGATATATTTCCACATATTAAAGTTTGGTTTAGGATGCATAAAAGATATAAAATATGTATCAGTTTTAGTATTGTTTGTGAACTTATTAGATTGAAATGTTAAAAGTCACAAACTAAATGAAAGAAAACTAGCTATTAACTAGACCCATCACATAGGGCTCAATATGATCCTTGGAAATGGGTTCTTATTTTATAATTTGTTTACCATTCCTTGTCCTAAATAGAATACATGACTAGTCAGATGATAGGTAACCACTTATATTTTATGTGAAATCTTTGGACAAGAATAAAAAAGTGTGGTGGGATATCTATTACAAAGACATCATGTGGAATGGAAAAATTTGGGTAAGTTTGCAATGTAAGGCTCAAACCCTTGATGACTCATACAACATTAATAAACATAATTGGATATTACATTCTCTCAACATGAATTACCCTTCCTTTAGATCCAAAATAAATAGGAAGTGCTAATGATAATGGTGATCATTAATAAAGTTGGAGTTAGGTGTCCCTCATAAACAATGGACTAGGTCTTAATGTTTGTAGCATCAACCTTATAGATAAAATTGGTATGGACACAAATCTTATAGAATATAATGATGTTAAAATTTATGGCTTTGATAATGTTAATAAGCAACTATTAGGGGCGATCACATTACCCATTAAGGCAGGGCCCATAGTTTTCCTACTCCTCAACATATTATGCTAGGACCTCTTTCATATAATCTTCTCTGAGGTAGATTGTGGATTCATGCCATGAAGGGAGTCTCATCTATTCTTCACCATGATGTGAAGTATGAATATAATAATAAGATATATACAATTAAAAAAAATGAAAAAAACTATAATTCACAAGTTGAAAATAGAAATGACACTTCCAACTCTCTTAATAGTTTAATTCAAACTTCAAAGGTAGAACCTATACAAATTAATGATACTATTGATTGTCTTTCCTCTATAAAAAATCTCTTAGATGATGATTGGGGTTAAATAGTTTTTACACCCTCCTTTATTGGAGAGTAAAAAATCTCATAGTCTAAACCCAAAGAGTCTTGCATTTTATCTTGTTCTACATCAATAGATTTAGAAACATCACCTCATGATGGTGATGGAGGCTCTTTAACTTTCACCCCTCATAAGTGGGAATTTCCTAAATTTAAAAAACTTTAAAAGGATTTGCATGCTCACAAAAGAAACAATTCTTCTCATGAGCATGTAGATATAATTTCTCCATCTAAGTTGAAAGGATCTTATGGGCTTGGATACGAAATTCTTTCTAAAATGGATATCATGAAAACATAAAATAAAAAGATAAGGATCAAGCAAAGTTTACACCATACTTTTCCAAACATGGTCTAGGTTTCTAACCTTCATCCTCATATTCATCTAATTCTTTATCATCTACTATATTTATGACATCTTGTGGTAAGTTCCTAAGCTTTTCTTCATAAGAGAAAGGAACGTCTCCCACTACTAACCAAGAGCATATTTTGTCGAGTCTTCTCAAACTTTACTTGATTACTCTTACTCCAAAAACATGAAAGAAATTGTATAACAAGAACTCATTTTGTGCATATCATTGAGTGCATGGTCATTCTACCAATGAATGTCAAACCTTGAGTGCTAAAATACAACTTAGTGATTTTGGTGCTCTCACTTGTGTTGATGCACCTAATCACTCTAAAAAATAATGATCTTTATTCTATGGTTTTGCTCCTCACTATATGGTATTTGTAGCTTTATGTGTTTTATCATCGCCATTCATGGTGGTACAATCTTAGGTGCAACTGTATTTTTCATGATAGCAACACAATATTCTCTTGCATGGCTTTCCTTGTCTCTACCCTTGGAGGTGTATATTCTTTTAAAGGATCCCATTTTTTTCCTTAAAATACCAACATATCAAGTGTTTTGAAATTTTAAGGGGGTATATATTACCCCTATCCATTTCATAGATGTCTTGTGATATTTGACTTATTGGCATACCCCCTTGGTGGTGGTGTTGCTTAAAACACCCCTTGAGGAATGGTTATTAATTTGTCCCCTATTACATTAAGAATTTGATTCATCCCCCATGACATTCAACTTTGTGCACCCCCTTAGGTGATTTTTATGCACTCCCTAAAGTATGGTTTGCATAGTTTTAGCATAATATAGTTTGTTGATTGTTACCATAGTTTTTGTCCCCTCCCTAAAACTGTATACATTCGTGGAAATTTTTTGTAAGCTAATTTTTTTTCTCTTTTCTATGGTTTTTGAAACCTTTTTGGGCTCCGCCTTGGTTTTCACAACCCTTCATTTACCTGATGTTTTGAAGTAAAGTTTTAAAGTTTTCCATTTTGTCAATTTTTGAAAGCAATATCAAGGTCCAAAATTATTTTCAAAACCTTGATGAGCACCAATGGGAAGGATAAAAATTTAAAAAATATATAGAAGTAACATCATTTTGGGACTTTTTCGAGGCTTTTGAAACCTTTGTTGATCTTCGATAGGGTCTCAAAAACCTATTTTATCTCTGACAGTGAAGAGTTTTTGTGAAGTTCTCGTTTTAAGAGAACACATGAATGTTTCATCCTACATCTTAAAGGAAGAGTATGAAGTGGTAATAAGAAGGTTTTCACAACCTTGTCATATTTTAATGGGGTTCCCAAAACCTCATCTATATCTGACACTATTTCATTTACATGATTGTTAAGCCATCACATTTTATTTGAAGTGGTATTAAACAAAGGATAGCAATGTTGAAGTGAAAACCATACATGAGCATTAAACAAAAACATAAATTACCAAAGTTTGTTGCATTATAGGAATGGAAAATGATGAAACACATGAAACAAAAATAGAAAATATCAATTTTATCCCATTGCACAAAATAGATAAAACATGGAATTATATGTATATCACTTTATATCAAAAAAGTAGGTTTTTTAGTACATTCTTTTAAACACAAAGAGTAAACACCAAGACACCTCTTGCTGCCTCTCCATCTACACAAGGGAGAACATGTTTTCATTATATTCAACAAAGTGAGCAAAAATCACTATTTTATTTCTCTCCAACCCAGCACAAAGGAGAGAGACAACTTTCTTAGCTAGCTCATTTCGAAGAGTCATAGCAATACATATGGAATCTCCCACCAAGCCCACTTGTGGGCACACACTAAGGTTTTGAAAAGTAGCCTCCACTTTGGCTAGATAGGTTGGCCTTACCAAGCACTCTGCAGCTCTGGCACCCCATTCTAGCTTGTCAAAGGTGTGGGTGATGTACAAAAAATGCTCCAGAAGCACAAAATTGTGGACATGCGCCTGAGAGAGGAAGTTCTCCTCAATGATTTTTCTTATAAACCCTTCTTCCACATCACTCCTAATGATAAATACTTCCTTGAGATGATCTACTACTAATCACTTCATCAAGCTACACTCCACACCCTCAATTACTAGAAATCAATCGTTGAAGTAGTATCGTTGGAAGTACTCGACGTCTTGAGATGAAAGCTCATTGGTATGCAAAAAATGAAGGAAATTCCTCTAAATTTATAGAAAAAAGAATAGATTCATGTATGTGAGATAAATTTGGGAAAATATCTTCAGTAGAAACTAGCGACACTAGGACGTTGTCAAATTCCTTAAATTAAATGAACACAATAGTTGATGAGATGGGATTTTTCTAGATTTCTAGTTGTGGTGAATCACTTTCTCATCAAAATCAAATTAATAAGCATGATGCAATTATGACATTTCAAAAAATCACCATAAATACTCATAAGACTTACTTGTGTAAGATTTGATTAATAATTTTTGAAACTCCCACTTAGAAAGATGGTGGTTACATTAACTAACAAGATCCAAGAATTAGGATCTGTAAATATATATTTTAAGGATATTTGTAGGGTCCGAACTTTGGTTTCCTCATTGCATTGTGTTTTAGAGGAAAATAAAGAAAGAGCATTTTAGAATCACTCATTCTAGAGTTCTTCTCTTTCTGTGAGCATTGGATTTTGAATGTAATGGTATGTTTATGTATGATTATGTGAACTCAAAAAATTTGAAGTTCTTTTCCTTTGTGAATCGAATACTTTATTATGCTATGTTCATTTTCTTTAGAATGAATTCTTATCTGAAAGATCTTTTATTCAGTTACTGATATCTTAATATTTGTATTGGAATGTTGGTGAAACTCATTTGAAGTTTTGTCACAGTGGTATCATAGCTATGAACTGATTTCATCTTCCTTTTCTTCTTCTGGTTAAAAGCATATTTATATAAGGTTAGTTGAACCATTTGAGAGAGTTGTACCTCACTAAAATTCAGAGGAAGATCACCAATGAAATGGTGATCTCTCCAAATATTAGTAATCTTGTCATAATCTAATGGGAAAATAGATTTATTAATCGATTGATCTTCATAAAGACAAATCCACTCACTATTATATTTTTTGGAAAATCTATTGGGGATTCAAATGAAGAAGTTGAAATTGTTGCTTTATTATGAGTAAAAATAGTTTTACCACATGAGAATGTTTTCCTTGTTTTGTAGCCATATCTTGATTGGGTTAATGCAAAGAAAGAAGACATCATCTCTTAACTAAACACCCTAGCCTAGAGGTATAAGAGAAATGTTGCAGAGTATATGATGGTAAAAAAAAATTTGGAAGAAGAAGAGTTTGCAAAATAATCAATGGTGGTCTTTGAAAGAGACATTAAGAGATTTCCTAGGGTGATAATTGCAAGAAACCCTCACCCTCAACCCAATCAAAACTAAAACTGAAATCCACCACCAAATAAAAATGTACCACCTAGAAATTAACTCATGAAGAAGTTTGAAGATAAGGAGGAGACCCCAGAAGAAAGAAGTTACTCCCTTTGAGATGGGATTTGGCAACTATGTGAAAGTTCCTTTAGTAAAATATTTTAGTTTGCATTATGGAAATCACTACACCTCAACCTTGGGGAACTCATTTTGGACACTTGACCCTACCTCAATACATGGTCCTACCTTCAAGATCAAGAAGACATTTCCCAAAATTTTCTAGAGAGAACACACGAGATCCAAAAACTCATATCCAAGCTTTAATAGTTGCATGTGGAATCATGGGGGGTTAAAAATGAAGAAATTTTTGTTAGAATATTTATTGGATCTCTCATTGAAATAAAAGCATGTTGGTTTCAACATCTGGAAGATTGATGCATAACTAATTGGGATGGTTTAAGGACTAAGTTTTTGGAAAGATTTAAACCGGTTGTTGATGTTGGCACTCTTTTATTCCATATTTTTAGGATCAAGAAGGGGAAGCATGAATGTATAAGGGATGTTGTAGACAGATTTGGTCAATATTTAAAGAAGATTCCTCACACTTCTCAACCCAACCAACAGAACCTGTTGACCATCTTTATCGCAACTTTGCATCCTGAAGTTCAGTTCCATTTGAAGCATGATAAAATATGTGATTTGGAGGTTGTGAAACTAGAGGCTATCAAAATAGAAAATGATCTACTAATTTTTGGATGTTGTGATGAAGATCAAGTTGGAGAAAACCTAAATAAGCAATTTGTGAGTGGTTGTTGTGATCAAACAAGAAAATTAAGTCTTCTATCTCATTTGTCTGAGTGTTCAAATCTCACAGTTCTAGGCCAAGAAAATATTCAAGGTGATAATATAGGAGAATTTATATCTCATCTTGGATGATGAAGATTATAGTTCTCACACATCATTGGAGAATCCATTGATCTCCCTTGTTAGGAAATCATTGGATGATTCAGCTCATACTCCTTTTACAACCACAAAATTTGAAGCATTCACTTTTGAGGACATTGAGGAATCAACAAAAAATATTTTAGCAATGGCAAAGGCTCATAAGCAAATAGAAAAGGTTGAAAAAGAGAACCCCATAAATTGGTCTAACCCACTATTTTTTCCAAGAATTTTTTGTGAAGCTTTTGAGGTTAGAGACAATCCTTTGTTTGATCTCTATTATCCTAATGACCTGAGTATGTTTACCCATTGCAATAGTGTGATGTTTGAAGGTGTTGAAAATAGGAAATGTGAAGAAAAATTTGAGAAAGAAATCAAATAATGGAGTGAGGGTGAAATGGAAGAAAAGTAGGACATGGAGAATCTTTTTGCTTCAATTGATCTCTCTCATAATCCTATTCAAGGTTTGGGGATCTTTGATAACGAATTTTTAAATGAAGACACTTTTTCTCCCATGCAAGCAATACGAGAAATTAAGGAACTAGGATTCATGTTACCGAAGAATGAAGCAACTATTGAGAAAACCTATATGAAACTATTAGATGGTGAGCACACCTTTTTTGGGGGTGATAGGGCAACCCATGTTTCTTAGCCACTTATCATTTCTATTGATCATGATTCAGGCTCAAACCAAATACATTCACTCTCTATTTTAGCTAGTGAAGAGGTCACTCAAGATGTTGAATTGCTTGAAGTAATGAATAGGGATATGGTCAGTACTTTGTAAACTCATATTCACAAAGTGATGGAGATATATGATGGAAGGTGGTTGTTTGGTGGTGAATTTATATGCAAAAATTTATTTTATCAAGTAGGTGTACTTTGGAGCTACGTGTTCCTTAATTTGCATGTGCTACACAAAAATAGATTCCTTTTTTGTAGTGGATCACATTTTTTATAATTTTTCAATGGTTTTTCATAAACCAATCTAAGTGTCTCTAGAGGTAGGGTTTCCCCTACCCTATATATAATTTGAAATTTTAGGTGTGTTGTTAGTCTAGGCGTTTTCCTACTTTGACCAATTTTTTTTGCCAAGGTCCTCTCTTCTAGTGTTCTTGACTTTGTACCTAATGGATATAATAGTAGTCTATTGTTAATGTTTTGGCTCCCTTGCTTCATCCTTTGCAGTCTTCATCCCAATTAGAGTAAATTATTATCATAGTTTTCATCCCCTCCCCAAAACTACATATATTCATGCAAATTTTTTGTAAGTTAAAATTGTCACTCTTTTCTATGGTTTCCAAAACCTTGTCAAGCTCCACCTTAGTTTTCTCAACCCCTCATTTACCTAAAATTTCCAAGTAAAGTTTTAAAGTTTTCCATTATGTCAAGTTTTAAAAGCAATAGTGGGGTCCAAAACAATTTTCAAAACCTTGATGAGCACCAATGGGAAAGAGAAAAAGTTGAATGATATAAGACTATAACATCATTTTGGGACTTTTTTGAGGTTTTGAAATCTTTGTTGGTCTCTAACAGGGTTTTAAAAACCTATTTTATCTCCGACGATGAAGAGCTTCTATGAAGTTTCTATTTTTAGAGAACACTCAAGTGTTTGAATCTACATCTTAAAGGAAGAGTATAAAGTGATAAATAACAAGGTTTTCATAACCATGCCAGATCCAGATGTGATTCTCAAAACCTCATCTAGATCTAACACTATTTCATTTACATGATTGTTAACTTGTCACCTTTCTATTGAAGTGTTATTAAGCAAAGGATAACAATGTCAAAGTGAAAACCATACATGAGCATTGGATAGAAATAGAAATTACCAAAGTTTGCTACATTATAGGAATGGAAAATGGTGAAAAACATGAAGAAAAAATAGAAAATATCAAGCTCGTCCCATTATATAGAACATATAAAATTTGGAAATAAATAATATCATTTTATATCAAAAAAGGGGGTTTTTCAATACATTCTTTTAAACACAAAGAGTAAACATCAAGATACAACTAGCTTCCACCACCTCTTGTAACCTCTCTATTTGTGTAGGGGAGAGAAGGTTTTCATTGTACTCAAGAAAGTGAGCAAATATCCCCATTCCATTTCTCTTCGACCCAACACGAAGGAGAGAGATAACTTTCTTAGCTAGCTCATTTTGAATAGTCATAGCAATACATACGACATCTCCCACCAAGCCCACTCATGGGTACGAACTAAGGTTTCCCAAAGAAAACTCCTCTTTATCTAGATAGGTTTTCCTTACCAAGCACTCCACATATCTAGCACCTCATTCCATCTTGTCAAAGGTGTGAGTAATGTTATACAAAAGATACTCTAGAATTGTGGAATTATGGACATGCACCTGAGAGAGGAAGTTCTCCCTAATGATTTTTCTTATAACCCCTTCTTCCACATCACTCTTGATGACAAATACTTCTTTGAGTTGATCTACTACTAATGGCTTCACCGAGCTACACTCCACACCCTCAATTACTAGAAAATCACTCATTAAAGTAGCATCATTGGAATTGACATCTTGAGATGATAAAGTTGGTATGCGAAGAATGAAGGAAATTCATCTAAATTTATAAAAAGAAATATATGTCATGTCTGTGAGATAAATTTGGGAAAATCTCCTCGGTAGCAACTAGTGATGCAAGGATGTTGTCAATTTCCTTAAATTAAATGAACACAACAGTTGATGTGATGGAATTTTTTTAGATTTCTAGTTGGATGAGCCTCAACAATGAGATAAAATCCCTTAATTAAACCATTTTGTACAGGTATGATCACAAGGAATATGTAATTAAATGCATAACTTGAAGGTTGCAGGTCTCCCACACATATATGAAGCCATGAGGCTTGCATATACAAGGAGCGGTGATGCACTTTCTCATCAAAATCATATTGATAAGAATGATGAAAGTATGACATTTCTAAAAATGTTAATAAATACTCATAAGGCTCATATGTGTAAGAGTTGAGTATTGATTTGTGAAACTCCCACTTAGAAAGATGGTGGTTACATTAATTAAGAAGCTCCAATAATGAGGATCTATAAATATACATTTTAAGTACACTTGTAGGGTCCAAAATTTGGTTTTATAATTACATTGTGTTGTAGAGGAAAACAAAGAAGGAACATTTTGGAATCACTCATTCTAGAGTTCTTTATATGTGAGCATTGGATTTTGAAAGTAATGTTGTGTTTATGTATGAGTCTTTGAACTCAACTAAACATCTAAAGTTATTTTCCTTTGTGAATTTAATACTTTATTATGTTATGCTCATTCTCTTTTAGAATTAGGTGAATTCTTGTTTGAAAGATCATTTAGTCAATTACTGATATCTTAACCTTTATATTATAATGTTGGTGACACTCATTTGAACTTATGTCACATTGGTATCATAGTTATGAACAGATGTTAATCTGCCTTTTCTTCTTTCTGATTAAAATCATATCTATATAAGGTTAGTTGAAGCCTTTGAGGGAGTTATACCTCACTAAAATTTAGAGGAAAATCACTAATGAAATAGTGATCTCTCCAATTGTTAGTAACCTTGTTTTTATCTAATAGGAAAATGGAGTTACTAATCGATTGATTTTTATAAAGACAAATTCATTCACTAACATTGGTCTATGAGTGTAGAGAATTTTTAACATGACCACCTAGCATAACACAAATTCTTGTCAGTGGAGCCATGTGTTTCATAAGTTTCATAGAATAACACATCTTTCTAGCCTTGCGGAACCCATCATATTATATATCCAACTAACATAACATAACTGGATAGCTAGTAGATCTATGTAGCTCATGGGTGATTTAAAATCCTTGTGAGAGTGCCATTTTATTTAAGACAACACATTTTATGAATGACGTTGGGTATTTGAGAAAAAATTAAGATTGAGGTTGCTTTGCCTTACTAACTAAAATCCTTTTAGTAGGGTGATCCCACAAAGCTGGTTTACAATTTTTGGGAGATTCTAATTTTTGCTGAAATCACATATTTTTATAAAATATAATGATTTAAGCCTTTAAAAGTTCCATTTAAAGCATTCCAATTGAAGAGGGTTTGATCAAACTACCTTAGATCAGATCCCCTTGGATAAAACCCCACTAGTTTTAAACCATACCTATAACAGAGTCTCCTTTACATCTATCAAAATGTTGATAAAAAACCACTTTTGATTTACCTTTTGGGGGATAAAATAAATTCATTTAAAAAAAAAAATTTAAGTATGTAGTCCTTATTATAAGCTTCCCAAAAATTATAATTTTAAGTAAATTTAATTCTATTATTATATTTATTTTTTATTTCTTGTGAATGTAGGTTTTTCACTGAAAATCAAGCTCTCTATTCTACACATGTGGAAAAATAGAAGATTGTCAAAAAAAAATAAAAAAATGAGTGCACCAGATATTGAATTCCTTGATCCAACAAAAAAAAATGAATTTTGATACATACAAAAAAATTATGTGTTATACAGTCCGCCTATTTCTGAATTGTAATTGGTTTGACTTTGAAACTTGATTAAGGAAAAAATATTCAATAAAAAACTATGAAACCAATTGGAAGCACTAGATATCGTAGTTACAAATCTAAATTCAAAAAAAATAGAATTTTATCCTTCATGAAAAAAAATTTGTGTTATATGGTGAGTGTCGCTCCTTAAAAATGTTGTTTACTGAAAAAAACTAGTTTTCGAAGGAGATGGAAAAAGAAGTGCAATCTGATTCCAATTTTTTTGAAAAAAATACATTTAGAATCTATAGCTAAAATGTCACAAATCACTAGTTTGCATCATCTTCAAATTCCTCACGGTTTAACCGCTATAGGTGCCTGAAAGTGAAGATTTAGTTACAAAAAATCAGTTCAATGTCTAGTTTGGCCAAAAATTGTAAACTAGTATTGTGGGATCACCCAATACTAACCATGTGTTTTTGTGTCTTGTGATTATTATGTGCTTCTATTGTGTTTGCATCATTTTGCATTATGTTTGCATTATGTTGGCATTGTGTTTATGTTTTGTTTGATGTTGATGTTATGTTTGAATTAAATTATGTCGTGTCATCATTATGTATATTTCATGCTTGGCATATTCCATTTCACTTCACATGTGTGTTCCTCTTTCCTTACATTTGGTTTGGGATGGGATCATGAATTCTAGGGGCTTGTGCATCCCTCTAGATTCATTTCCATCTTATCTCCTCAAAATTTGGATAATTGGACTCTTGACATATTTTATACTTTAGTGTGAGTTTGAGCATAAGTTCATAGTCTCACTGAAGTGGGTGCTAAATGTAGCATCGTAAATTATCACCCTTGATAATTTTACACTAGATTTGACTTCCTCTTAAGTGCATGAACCTAATTGTACATCTAATGTCCTAAATTATGCATTTCATGGCCCATTTGAACATTTATCGAGAAATCACATGTACAAAACCAAGATAACCATTTAATATTTTACTCCTGACACTTTACATCTTGCAAAATAGGGTTGGGAAAATGGTGCCCTAGGCAACTTGTCCCCCTATTTTGGCTCCAATTTTTAATATGTCAAACCTAACATTTTATTATTTGAATTTCAAATGTCAAATATCAGCTATTGGGATTTAATTTATGTAAAATTAGATTAATTGCATATAAATACCTAGTTATCTCATCATTTGAAAAAAAGAGAATATTTTGAATAAAGATCATTATCAAACAATTATTATCAAGTCAAGAGAAATCAAGAGAAGATTTATTGCAACATTTCAATATTTAAGCATCATGTCAAGTTTCATGTGAGTTTTTTCATGTTTGTGCTATCATTTTGTTTGTGAGGTCTAACCCTTCTAGGTCTTCCAAGAAAATCAAGCCTTAAGGAGATGTGCATGACTTCAGTCCTTTAAGGAAATTAGGTTTGAGTAGTGAGTTGCAGACTATGTTGATTCATCATTTTTTTATCATTTAGCCTCTATTTGTCAAAAGGATAAGCTCTCTTTCATAATTTTTATCATTATGGAGGTGGAAATAACAACGTAGCATTTGATCTAGGCAAGCCCCTATATGGCATGACCTTCCTCTGTCATTGAATGTGCAGGTTACAAATCTAAAGAAAATTGGAGGAAAATTGGAGATATTTTAATCATTATTGCATTCAAACCCTAAAAAATGACAAGATATGGAAACTCAATGATCTCAACAATCGACAAAGATCTGATAGTGGGATTAGAAAGGAAGAAGCATCTGATTAGACACCTGAGGACTATGAAGACAAATTTTAAATTCAGTTACTCATACATAAACACCCTAGGTGACTTAGTCATATAAATTCAACTCCAAATTTTTATGATAGGTGCACATTAGTTTACTCAGTCTTTTTATGAACATCAAATTTGACTGTCACTTCTCAGATCTATTGTTTTCACATCAAGTAGTGCATTTTCATTGTTAGCTAGTTGCATAATTGTATTTCATCAAAAATACATTTCAAACCCCTAAAAGAATTCAGATCTAGGGTTGATTGAATCACCTTTTGAAAGGAAAGTCGAGTGTGGAAATGCTTCCCTAAATGTAAATCACTCTAGAAAGGGATGCAAAAACTTTGTTTCAAATCTTTTATTTACAATTAGCTTAAGAATGCACATGCAATTAATTATTATTTTTATATTTAAAGCATAAACACATAACACATAAGTTTATGTGGGAAAATCCTTTTGAGAAAAAACCCACACGTGAAGGCATGGATCAATTGTATTACAGTAATAATGCAATTACAAATAGTATTCAGAGTCTATGCTCTTGCAATTTTTGTTTCATAGTGTTACAATTTTAAAGTGATTTTGGCAACATAACGACGTATAGATAATATAATAACAATACAATACCAAATGCACTAACGCATTAATATATATACATCTCCAATATGGGCACCTAAGGTTGTCATGTGTCATCTCGACAGTCTTTGGATGCATGAAAACTATAATAGAGAACATGAATTGGTCCCAGTTATCCACAAAATAATTCTTTCAATCATACACTGACATGCACGAACATGCAACCAATATGCCATCACATGCAAGATACAAATCACCATAAATCATGCAACAATAAAGTTAGGCATCCACCATGAGAAAATCAAGTCAACTACCAATTTAGAACTCAACCAAGACTCCTAGTCACTCTGAGTGACAACTCAGTCTTCACAAAGCAACTTTCCCTTCCAAGCATTAATCAACAAGTTAAATACATGTTGCATGGTATAAGGATGTTCTTTCTTGATTTTTTTCACAATATTCTTTTCTCAAAGTTCCCTCATGATGAAGTGTCATTCTTCCTTACTCTTTGTGCTCTTACAAAGGAATATGCCAACAACGAGTCTTGAAGCTCACCACACATTGACACTTGGCATCCAAGTGCTCCTCCTAGGAATTTTACAAATTCCTTTTCCCAGATTGAGCACCCAAGTGACAATTGGCACTCTCCTATGACATTAGTTGACTAGTCAACATACCCCCTATAAATAGGAAACTTCCAAGTGGGTCCCACTTCCTAAAAAATAGGAATGACCTAATTTTTCATTTCTCAACACAAGAAATACAAGGTTGAGACACCAATTCCCAACATTCTCCCACTTGTTGAAGACCTTCAAGAGTTGATGTAACACTGCTCAGGCTGAAAGGTCCATTGAACTGACACACCATATGAACTTTTTTGTGCTCAATGGCTTCGTCAGTTCATCCACAACATTCACCAAAGTTCCAACCTTTTCAAGTTCACCTTTTCATCTTCCAACATATCACAAATAAAATGAAATTGTACATTGATGTGCTTTGTTCTAGCATGGAAAGTAGGATTCTTCAGTAGACATATAACACTCTAGCTATCACAATAGATAGTAATTTGTCCTCCATCAAAACTAATATTTGAACATAGTCTCTTAAGCCAAATGGCTTCTTTACAAGCATGAGTAGCTAACATATACTCTAATTCAATAGTGGACAAAGTGACCACAACTTTTCGCTTACTCATCCAACTAATTCCACCACCAAACATCATGAAAACATATCTACTTGTGGATCTCTTGTTGTCAATGTCACCCACCAAATTAGAATCCACATATCCATGGATTATCACTAAATGTCAAGGTCGAATAGGTCTACCATGAAAAAATAGGGCATACTTGAAAGTACCCCACAAGTACCTGAACACTCTCTTTACTGCATCTTAGTGCACTCATCCAAGATTAGCCATAAACTAGCCAAGGACTCCCATTGCTTGGGCAATGTCTGGCCTCATAAAAATCATAGCACACATCAAGCTACCATTAACGCTCACATATGGAACTCTAGTCAAGTCCTCCATCTCGATAGGAGATTTTGGACAATCCTCCAAAAAATATTCATCCCCTACATAATTGGAACAACTAATTGTCTATAAGTAGTCATGATGAATCTCTCCAACACAAAGTTCACATACTTTCTCTAGCTTAACCAAAGCTTTCTATTAGCTCTATCCCTTTTGATCTCAATCCAAAGAATATACCTCGATGCACCTAGACCTTTCATCTCAAACTATGCTGACAAATGAGACTTCAAATATGAAATCATGATTTTTTCATTCCCAATAAACAACATGTCATGCACACACAAGACAATGATGAGAATGTGACTATTATTAGTCTTGTAATAGAAACAATGGTTAGATTTGGATCTCATAAATTCTAAGGAAAACACATAGGTATCGAACTTCAAGTATCACATCTTATGAGATTGCTTCAAACCATACAAATATTTTTTCAACTTGCATACCAAATTCTCTTTCCCTTTCACAATGAAATGCTCATGTTGTGACATAAATTTCCTCCTCCAAATCACCATGAAGAAAAGTTGTCTTCACATTCATTTGTTCAAATTAAAAATCATGAGTCATTGTAAGTGATAACAAGAACATAATGGATGTCAACTTAGCAACAAGAGAGAAAATATCCCCATAATCTATTCCCTCCACCAAGGAATATCCCTTCATGACTAACCATGCTTTATGCTTCTCAACACTACCATCAGGACTATTTTCTTCTTGAACACCCATTTGCATCCAACAGGATTATGTCCTTCAAGAAAAGGTACTAGATCCCATGTAGCATTCTTCTTCAATGCTTCCATCTCTTCATTCATGCCTTCTATCCAAGAATTTGCATCATGCATACCCATAGCCTCTTTAACTATCCTAGGCTCATCAGTGTTAGCAATCAAAGCAAATATGCAACTAGAGTCCAACATATAATAACCAAATCTATTTGGTTGTCACCTTTCTCAGATTGTAGACCTCCTCAATGACTAAGGTTGAGGTTTTAGCTCTTCTTCAAAGTTGTTAGAGCTACTAGAGCTCTCCTCATCATCAAGTCCACCAAGAGTGCATAGTTCATCCTTTTCAAGAGTAGGTAGAATTTGAACTACCTCCTTATTTTTCTCTTCCTTCTCTCACTATAGATCTACTAAGGAAGGTTTCACCTCATGAAATATGAGACTTCTACTAGGGGTAATCCCACAATAGTGATTTACACTTTTTGGGACATCCTAATTTTTGTTGAAATCGCATATTCTTAGAAAATATAATGGTTTAAGCCTTGAAGGGTTCCATTTAAAGGATTCCAATTGAAGACAGTTTGATCAAACCACCTTATCTCAAACTCCCTTGGATAGAACCCCACTATTTTTAAACCATACCTATAACGAAGTCTCCTTTACACCTATCAAAATGCTAATAAAAAACCACTATTGATTTACCTTTTGGGGGATCAAATGAATTATTTAAAATTTATTTTTTGTAATTATGTAGTCCTTATTATAAGATTCCCAAAGAGTATAATTTTAAATATATATATTTTTTGGAAAAAGGATAATAGCCTGTATGTTATATTAATAATAGTAGTAAGTAGTTACAAAAGTTCCCAAGAGGGTGTAATTACAAGAGTGGCCAAGAGGTCCTAATTACAAAAAAGCCCAAACTCCGAGAGTCCAGTCTAAGAGGCCTGTCATGCCATTAGACTTGTCAGGAGTATCAATTTCTTGTCGATGTTCGAGGTTCTCTCATCTTCCTTACCAACTACCATCTTCATGTAGAATGCCAACCTCATCCCTAAATCATGAAACCTTCTCACTACTTCCATTTTTTGGGGCTCAAGGATCGGGGATCCCACATACCCTTTACACCGCTTAATCTTTATGTCAGTTGTCGGGGATCAGGGATCCCTTTTTCTTCATACCACGCCAACAAGCATACCTTTGAGCTTTTACTAAGGTGCAACCATCCATCTCGATCTGCAAACATTGATGCCTTTTGGGGGGTTGGATTTCCTAAATACTTCATGCACCTACACCCACTTCCATGGACTAAGTAAAGGCTACTGTGAACCTCTGAAGTCCAATTGTCAACAAATTTCAAACCTTCGAGGCCTTTTTCAAATGCAATCAGTAAGCAATACACCCAACTACTAATGCCTAATTACCCACACAACTTCTAAGTTTTTTACCATGACATTTGTTAAGCAATAATCTCGAAGCCCAAACTCCAAAACCTACAAACTTAGCATGGAAATAAGCCCGAAGCCCGAACTTCAAAGCCTACAAACTTAGCATTTAGTAAGCGAGAAAACCAAAGCCTGAACTCTAAAACCTACAACTTCTAAGTCTTTTATCGAACTCTGAAGCCTGCAAACTTTGTATTTGGTAAGCGAGAATCCCAGAGCCCAAACTATGAAACCTACAAACTTCTAAGTCTTTTCCCATGGCATTTCATAATCAATAAACCTGAAGCCCAAACTCTAAAACCTACAAACTTAGCACTAACATCTGAAATGGTCACATGTTATTACTCTCCTTTCATATTATTACTTTGCTTCCCCTGATTTTTTTTTCTATCCATTAGGCTCCCATATTTAATTGTGTTGCAATTCTATCCTACTCAATTAGCTCATTTAAATGAGGATGTGATCCTAAACTAAAAATTTTATTTGCAATTGAGACCTCTTGATTATCGTACCCCATGTTTGCAAGGCAATCTTCCACCTTATTACCCTCACGATATGTATGAGTAATGTGATATGATTGCAACTTATCTATCAAAAGTCATACCTTATGTAGAAAATAATTTAGATTTCAACTCTGACTCCTCCTTTCTTTGCATGAATTTATAATAATCAAAGAATCCCCTTCTACATGTAATTTTGGAAAGCCAAGATTCATAGCGAGTCATAACCCCAACAACATTGCTTGAGATTCTATTGTATTGTTTGTACCCTGATGGAGTTGAAAAGACTTAGTCACTACCATTGCACCAAATGAATCCTAAGTGCAAACTCCTACCCCTGAGATTCTTAGATTCCCTCTTGAAGCCCCATCGAAGTTCAACTTATGAAAACCTTGAGGAGGTGGTTTTCATTTAATCAAGCTCCTATCCAACTTTGTATTTATGAACTTATGTAGGCTACCCTTAAAACGCAAGACTATATACTCCCAATTCTGAAAAATTTTGCTATCCAAATTTGTGAACATTCAATTAACATTTTTGCATTCTTGCACATATGCATTAATAGATTCTGACACTATTTTCTCAATTTTCAAAATAGTACAACTGACTAAAGAAACTTCTTACCTAAATATGTGCTTATTCCTCTCCCACCAAATGGACCAAACAACTATTGTAGGAATGACTCTCTAAATACTAGCAAATAAAGATGTCTTGTATAAGACCAACCAACTTTGAAATAATTCCCAAATAGTTTATGTTAGTGGAAGATACAAATTCAGTTTATGTTTGATGAATTCCCAATAGCTTTGTGCATATGGGAAATTTAAGAACAAATGATCGATGCCTTCTAATACTTTGTTACATAAGACACAATTAAAAGAATCTTCCATTCCCATTTATTAGCCTCTCACTTGTCAACACTTTTCCTTTTAGGATTAACCATGCAAATATTTCTGATTTGGGGAGCACTCTATCATTCCAACAAAATGAGTATGCACATTGAGATAGTAAATGATCAACATTATTAAGTAAATCTTTGTACCCTTGCTTTACCAAATAACTTCCATTTTTTACAAGGGCCCATATAACCTTGTCTGGCTTGGTTGAAAAGAACACCACTCTATCCTTTAACAAGTTTTGGATGAGAACCTGATGTGCAGCCAGAACTGTAGTGGATGAAAAATATTTCTAGGATACCTTTCCTATTAACATACCTACCTACCCTATATAATATTTTAGATTTTTCCCTCATACACTAATTAAAATGTACCTTGTAGCTTGTAGTTCCTGAATATTTTGAAGTGGAGGGAAGCCATTCCATGAATCCGACCAAAAGTTTACCTCTTCCCCATTATGGAATTCCCATGTTAAGTATGAATTGATGAATTTCCTACAAGAGATTAAAAAATTCCATATGCCTAACCCTTCTGGTGGGTTTGAGATTGTAAATATTCTTGTTGGATTATCACAGTATAAATACTTTGCTTGCATTAAATTACACAATTTTGAATCTGCCTTATGGTACATTTTCCATACCAACTTTGCACCAAAAACAAAATTTCTGCTCGAAAGACCTTGGATACCTACTCCTCCTTTCATCTTGTCCACCACCATGTTTTGCAGAGAGATCAATGGTGCCTTTTCTAGTCATTCATGTTTCCTTTCCAAGGGAAATTTCTAATAATCTTTCAATTTCTAGCACAACTAATTTTGGAGCTTTAAGAACTGACAAGAAGTAATTTTAAATATATTTAATTTGATTATTATATTTATTTTTTATTTCTTGTGAATGTAGTTTTTTCACCAAAAATCAACCTCTTTGTTTTGCACATGTGAAAAAATAGTAGATTACAAAAAAATCAAAAAAATATGTTCATGCTAGGTATTGATGTCCTTGATTCAACAAAAAAAAAAATCAATACATACAAAAAAATTATGTTGTATACGGTCTGCCTATGTCTAAATTGTAATTGGTTTTACTTCAAAACTTAATTAAGAAAAAAATATTGAATAAAACACTATGAAACCAAATGAACGTGTTAGATATCATAGTTACAAATCTAAATTAAAAATAAATAAAAATTATCCTTCATAGAAAAAAAGTTATGTTATTTACGGTGAACATCACTCTTTAAAAATGTTGTTTACTATTAAAAACTAGTTTTTGAAGGAGATGGAAAAAGAAATGAAATCTAATTCCAAAAAATTTAAAAAATATATATTTAGAATCTACAAAGAAATTTTCACAGATCACTAGTTTGCATCATCTTCAAATTCCTCATGGTTTAGCAGCTATAGGTGTCCGAAAGTGAAGATTTAGTTAAAAAAAATTAGTTCAATGTCAAGTTTGACCAAAAAGTGTAAACCACTATTGTGGCATCACCCACTATAGAGAACCTTCTCTGCAACTAGATCCCATAGCTTGTATCCTTTCACACCGACTCCATAGCTTATGAAGATACACTTTGCTGCCTTGTTCTCCAAATTAGACCTCTTCACATCAAGCACATGAGCATATGCCTCACAACCAAAGACTCTAAGATGTCTCATTGAGGGCATCTTCCTAGACCATGCTTGAATAGGTGTATTTTTTAAAAGAGATGAAGTAGGAGACTTGTTAATTAGGTAACATGCAATAGATACAACTTTAGGTCAGAACTTCTATTCAAGGCTAGCACCACTCAACATACTCCTAGCCCTCTCCATCATGATTTTGTTCATTCTCTCAGCAACTCCATTTTGTTGTGGGTTGTTGGAGTTTCCTTGTGTCTCTTGATCCCATGGTCCTTACATAACCAATCAAATTTTGTGGAACAAAACTCACCACCATTACCTTTCCTCAAGCATTTGATTTTTCTACCAATTTGTTTTTCAACCAAAGACTTGAACTCCTTAAACCTACTGAAAACTTTAGATTTACTTCTAAGGAAATAAACAAATGTCCTTCTAGAATAGTCATCTATGAATAAGAGAAAATACATGGATATTTTTAATGAAGGAACATTAACATGACCAAACACATCAAAATGCACATAATCCAAAATCTTATAAGATTTATGAGAACTGGAATAGAAACATAGTGTTGTTTTTATATATACAATATTTGCAAAAATAAAACTTGAGATTACAATCATCAAGGCCTTCAACAAGGCTCTTATTTTTTAGAGCTCTAAGACCCTTCTCACCAATATGGCCAAGCCTTTAATTCCACGCCATTATTTTCTCCACTGAGAGTTTCATCTCCAAAGCATTGGCACCCTTATGTACCCAGAAAAAACAACCATCAAATGTAGACACCACAATTTTCTTTCCTACTTGATTTGATGGTGAGGATGAAGAATATAAAGCCTTTTCCTTAGAATTCATAGAATCACCATTGTATTGAACCATGTATGCATCTAGCTTATACATAGTGCCAATTTGAATGCCCTTAGCAAGCATCATAGCACCTATGGTCATCTTATGTATCCACTACTTGAGAAAACAACCTAAACTCCCACTTCACCCAACTTACTCAGTAAGAGTAGGTTTCATGCCAAACTAGGGATGTACAAAACACCATCAATATCCCTCACTCTAACATCAAGGAATTGGATCTTCACTCTTCCACAACCAATGATCTTCAAGTGAGAGTCGTCACCTAGATACACCTTCCCACCATCATACTCTTCATACTTTGAGAACCAACTTCTTTGAGAGGTCACATGAAAGAAGCACCTGAATCAATTAACCACACATCTTCCAATGCATGGGTTGCCAAGGCTGCAACAAAAGCATCCACATCATCCTAAGAGGATTTATCAGGTTCAAAATCAAAGAAGGAATTATTTTTCTTTTTCTTTTGCTCCTTACAATCTTTTTGGAAATGTCTGGATTTACCACAGTTCCAAAATTTTGCATAGGAATTTTTACCAAGAGACTTAGATCTCCTTAGGGACTTGGAATTAGATTCCTTGTCCTTTTTCTTTCCTTTCTCCTTTGATCTACCATGAATGAAAAGGGCATACTTGGCCATCTCAGAAGACTTCCTCTGCATCTCTTCAAACAACAACAAATCAACCACATCTTCCATCTTGAAAGTGGTTGGTGTGCTTCCAATGACCATCACCAAGTGGTCCCACAATTCTAGCAAAGATCAAAGTAGTAACATGCAATGTTCCTCATCATCAATCTTCACACCAACGGAACCCAATTGAGCCACTAGCATGTTGAATGCATTCAAGTGATTAGCAATTGAATTTCCTTCCTCCATCCTTAAAGAGTACAAATTATTTCTCAGAAAAAGCTTATTCACCAAGGATTTACCTTGATAAATGTCACCAAGCTTCTTCCAATGACTGGTTGTTATCTTCTCCTCATAGACATTCAAGAGCACAAGATCAGCTAGACAGAGTCTTATCAAACACTTAGCTTTCTGAGCTTGTAAATCCCAATCATCTTAGGAAGTTGCTACTATTTTTGTACTAGATATAACAGCCCATAGATCTCAGTCTCCAAGAATATCCTCCATTTTGAGTTTCCACAACTCAAAATTATTGCCATTGAATTTTTCCATCTCTATTCTTCCTAATGTTCTTTCCATCTTAAACCTACAATAGTATTTCAAAGTTCTCTTTGCAATAGCTCCCACTAAATCGATATATGCACAAAAAACCATTCTAACCCACCAAGGATAGCAAAGTTACCCAAGCTCTGATACCAACTAAAAAGAAATTCAAGTGCGAAAATGCTTCCCTAAATGCAAATCAATCAGGAGAGGGCTTAAAAAACTTTGTTTCAAATCCTTTCTTTTATAGTTAACTTAATAATGCACATGTAATTAATTATTATTTTCATATTTAAAGCATAAACGCATAACACAAAAGTTTATGTGGGAAAACCCTTTTGGGAAGAAACCCACACACCCAAGCAAAGATCAATTGTATTACAGTAATGATGCAATTACAAACAATATCCAGAGTCTATGCTCTTGCAGGTGTTGTTTCACATTGTTACAATTCTAGAGTGAATCTGACAGTATAATGACGTATAGATAATACAATCACAATACAATACCAAATGAACTCAGGCATTAATATATATACATGATCTATACATCTCCAATATGGGCGTCTAAGGTTGCCATGTGTTGTTATGAGACTTTTTCCTCATGAAAAAGTAAAAGAAAAAATTAATGTAATAGCTTAAATAAATATATATATATATATATATAATAAACAACTATTAGAGTTTTCACAAGATGTTGTAATGTAATTATTTTTAAAAGGGTGATGGTTGAAACTACCCTTTGCATTGTATAAAATCCATGAAAAGGTAAATTATATGGAAGGAAGGGAGAAACAAGAAATAATTAAGCATTGTATATTGTGGGAATAAGATTCCAGGTTAGTAGGTTGTGAGCAATTGGAGAAGGGGGAACACCAAGTGTGTGTCCAACCTAGAGTACAAAAGTGCACTCAAGACCATCTTGGCCAAGGCTTGGGTATTGTACAAGTGTTGAGCATTGTTCCAGTGGAACCAACACTGGTGTAGAGCATAAAAGTATGCTTATTCCTTTTAGATTTCTCACAAATGGAAGAGGTTGAACCAGGGTCCATTCTAGTAATTTGTGGGATTATTGCACAAAATCAACAAATAAGTATTATTATTCGCTCTTGAACATTTTAATAGTTAATATTAATTGTTGTTGCATAATTTCATGTTTACAAACTATTTATCTTAGAAACTATTTATCTTTTACTTAACGGTTAAAGTGTTTTCATAAATTGATTTTGCAGGAAATTCATTTAGATTTAATGTTCACTGTATAGAGGCAATAAAATTCTTTTAACTCATTGAAAAATCCAATCAAATGCATTTATACTAGAAAAAAACCACATAAAATCCAGAGTACATCAGGTTTACTTGGCTTAACATTGGATTGAACAAAATAGTTACTATTTGAGATTTCTCACTTAGATTAATCCTCTCCAAAACTAATTTGGAGGCACTTGAGAGGAAAATAGGCGAATGAGGTTTTGGAAACACATTTACCTCCATGGCCCATTCGTAGCAAAAGTAAAATTTCATAGTGAGTGGAAGGTAACTGAGAAATGTCAAGAAAACCTCAATCCTTCAAACTTCATTTGACTTACTTTGCTCACTTGCATTCGGCCTCCCATTACAAGAATTCTCAATAACTTGAAGCTCCAATTTTATCCTTCAATAAAGTGTTTATATTTTTCCTCAACAAGCCAGATTTCGTTGATTTGATTGAACCTTTTTCAAATTGAATCTATTTACCTTTATGTTCTTAGTGCTGACTAGGTTAATGTTTGTCATGCTATTGTTGTTGGCATTCACCAAACTAACATTCACAGAACTGTGAAAACAAGGAAAAGATTGTGAAACTTGGCTTCAACCTACCAATTGTATTGGCTTTAAACATTTTCTAAATCCTTTTCTTTGAATCCAAGTCCATGTCGCAAGTCTAGAATTTAGAGATATTTTGTGACTTATAACTTAATTATAATACAATACATTTTCCTCCTCCTCGTCCATTACACAACACCTTTTGTTTTTTCCTTTTCCCAACTAGGAACATGAGAGCTTTCCCTTAAAACCTCATGATTATATACAAATTAAATTGATTAGTCCTATCCCCTACACCTTCACCTATATATAATTTTACTCCTCTTCATCTTCTTGTGGTTTGAATACACTAAAAAATGTTTGAGATATGATCAAAATTACACACAAATAGCGAAAGATTATTTGATTTTTCCTATTAGGATTTTAAATAATTTATGGGAGAGAGATGGAAAAATAATCCAATTTCCTCCTTGTCATCAAGGTCAAGGTTACATGAATTGGAATAATGGCAGGCATTTTTTCCTATGCATAATCCCACTTAAATATTCCAACACTTCCAACATTTCGAAGAGCCCCAGACTCCATATCAGAAACTTACCCCCAAGGATTTCTTGATAGGGAAGGTAAAAAATCTATAGGATTTTATCACTCATAATACTTCATTAAGACCATCCCTAATAGTTTTCTTACACAATCATAAAAAAGTTGCAAACAACCTTGTAAAGTGTAAAGCGTTTAGTATTTTTCAACAAGAGTAGGAGCATTCACATCATACAAATCCCTTTTGTGAAAGATTGACACTATAGGATATAAAATATAAATATTTAGATAGTAATCATAATCAAATCATTCATTCTATATATATATATATATATATATATATATATATAATTCAAAATCCACAACCTCAAGTTACTTAGTGTGGGGAAATAAATTAAAAAAATCCTTCTTGTTATAAAACTATCAAATCATTTTTGAACTCACAATTTTTCACTCATAACATAAATTTCAAAGAAAGGTGATAAATAAAATGTGTTTTGAGAAGATATTAAAATTAAGTGCATTCAATAAGTTAGAATCTTTTAAGAAGCATAAGTGAGAGTTACAACCAATTTTGATTTTACTCTTTTGTGTAAAAAGATTGACCTATCACAATGTCATCAAAGAACAACCAAAAATTTTATGAGGTCTTAGAGAAAATGAACCAATCATTGATGTAGGAGGTCACAAAATTAGCTGCCCAAATACAACAACTTAAACAGGAAGCTCAAGAAAAAAAGAGACCTAACAATGTAGAATTGTCATAAAACAAGAAAAGTTCAAAGTCAACAAGGCATTCAAGTAGAAAATGGAGAAAAAGTAAATAAAAAAGTACTAGGAAATGACCAACATCATCTAAGGAAGACTCAACTTCCAATGATAGAACTTTGTACACCTCTAAATCATAATCCTCATAGGATAACAAACAAACACAAAAAAAATTAGATAACTTTTCTTGAAAGATAAAACTACCTCTGGAGTATAATGGAAATATTGGTATTGGAGAGGAAGCAAAATAATGGCTGACCAACTTAGAAAGATACTTTGACTTACAATACACCAATAATTATGGTAGGACCAAGATTGCTACTTAACAACTGAAAATAGTGCCTTGAATTGGTGGCAAGATATCATTTGATCTCTGAAACTAAAATCCAACAAAGTAAAATGGTTGCAATTCAAATAATTATTTCAACAAAAAACCTTTCAGAGTTTTTTATACAAGAAAAGAGGAATGAATTTTTTGAATTAAAACAAAGGGGCCAATTTGTAAAAGAATACAAACAATATTTTGAATGGATTAGTCAATTTGTACCATTTATTGAAGGACATGATCTAGTGGTTTGATTCATAAATAGTTTAAGACATGAATATTGAGCTAATGTGTGGTGTGGTAAACCCATATCAGTAGGTGAAGCAACCCAAATTGTGGAAAAAATAAAAACACATAATCAACTTATAAGGATAATCAGGGAAAAGAGTAAAAGAAAGCAAAAAAAAAAATGTAAAAAGGAGTTCAATCAAAAGAATTTTCATTGTTGATTCACCAAGATGGTTAAATCCAAATTATGAGTAAAAAATCTATAGGAGTTTGTTGCACCTTTGACCAATCTAACTAAGAAAGAACAATGTTAAATTGGAACCTAGAATGTGATAAAGCTTTTGACATACTAAAAACTTAATTAACATCTACACATATTCTGTTTATTCCAAATTTTAGTAAGATTATTGTTGTGATTATAGATGCATGTAGTACAAGTATCAATGGCGTCCTAATACAAGATAACCAAGTAGTATGCTATGAATCAAGAAAGTTGCTTCCTATTGAAAGAAATTACCCTATCCATGATATTAAATTATTAGGCATTGTTTGTGCTTTAAAGGTGTGGTGCCATTATTTATTAGAGAATAAGTTTATATGAAAAATTGATCATCGTAGTGTCCAACACATCTTTACTCAACCTCAACTTAAAATGAGATAAAGAAGATGGATGGGATTCTTAATTGAATATGATTTCACCATCTAGTATGTTCCTGGAAAAGAAAATGTAGTGGTAGATGCCTTAAGTTGAAAATGACATAGTGTGTTAATGCATTGGCCCTCAAGAGAAGCTAATTTGAACAAAATATAAAATCCAAGTTACTTATTGATGACTATTTTCAACCAATTTTTGAAGGCCTCCAAAATCCCCCCACTAATACCCATTTGAAAGATCAATTATTAGAACATTATTTGTTAAGTAGCAATGGTCTCCTTTATTACAAAGGAATATTTTGCATTCCCAATATACCTAACCTTAAATCACAAATATTGAAAGACTCTCATTATATCCCTATAGAAGGACACCATAGATTCCAGAAAACCTATCTCTCAATCAAGAGAAACTACTTTTGGCCTCAAATGAAGACTATAATTTGTACCTATGTTCAATAATGTTTAACTCGTTAAAAGGTAAAAGATGAACAATATAAACTTCCTAGTCTCTTACAACCCTTATCTATTCCAAATTGGAAGTGGGAGTCAATTAGTATGGTCTTCACTACTGGATTACCTTGAACACGTAAAGGACATGATTATATCTTTGTAGTGGTGGATAGATTAACCAAGATGGAAAATTTCCTACCTATCAAAATAAAATCCTCTACTTCTGATATTGCCCATATTTTTGTCAAACAGATTGTTAGGTTACATGGTCTTCCAAAGAACATTATTTCAAACCAAGATCCTAGGTTTACATATTTTTAGAAATCTCTATTTGTAAAACTTGGTACCCATTTGAATTTTAGTACTTCCTATCATCCTTAGTTTGATGGCCAAATAAAAAAGATTAATAGAATCTTAGAAGATATGCTACGAATGTATACTATTGATAAACCTGAGTCATGAGAAGATTATTTACACAATTTAGTAGAGTTAACATACAATCAAGGATCATTCAATTATTAAGATGTCACCCTTTGAAGTTGTTTATGATCAAAATTGTAATACACCCATCTCATGGTTTGATCCTATCCATAAGGTTTGGTATGAGAATGAAAACCTATTAGAAATGGAAGCCATTATCAACAAAACCAAACAAAACATGAAGTCTACCCAAGATAGGTATAAAAGTTGGGCTGATTATAAGAGGTCTACCCAACATTTTGAGGTTGGTGAACATGTTTTTCTTAGAGTAAAACCTAAAAGGAGTTCATTAAAACTTGGTATTTATATTCTAAAATATCTCCTCATTTTTGTGGACCTTTTGAAATATTAGAAAGATTAGGTGATGTTGCTTATAAACTTGTCTTACCTCCTCAATTACAAATCCATAATGTATTTCATGTGAGTTTACTTAAGAAATATATGTATATAATGCAAATCATGTTATTGATTGGAAAAGTATTTCTATTGAACCTTCATGTGAATTCAAGAATGAACTAGTTCACAAAGAATTGAAAAAAGATATAGAATATTGAGAAATAGGGTTATAAATGAAGTAAAAATTAAATAGAGTCATTGTGATAATAATAGTGCTACTTGGGAAAAAATTAATTAATTTTTTATTCAAGGGGTAAACACTTTTGAACCAGAGCTATAGAGAGCAACAACTAAACAACAAGGGGAAAATTGCTAGGAAATTTTCCTTGTGAAAAAGTAAAAGAGAAAGTTAATGTAATAGTTCAATATATATATATATATATAAATGTAATAAATAGTTATTAGAGTTTTCATGGGATGTTGTGATGTAATTATTTTTAAAAGGGTGTGACAATTGGAACTACCCTTTGCATTGTATAAAACCTGTGAAAAACTAAATTATATGGAAGGGAGAAATAGGAAACAATTAAGCATTGGGGTGATCCCACAAAACTAGTTTACAATTCTACTAAGGAAGGAAAATTGCAAAAATTCTCCCATGAAACAAATTTTGGGATTTTAGGGGTTCGCATGAAGGGGTGAGTTTGCATGAACCCAAAAAGGGGTTCACTCGAACCCCCCCTTCGAGCGAACCCTCTTTTTCATGTGACCCCTTTTTGTCACATTTTTTTAAAATGGAAACAAAGGAAAATTCAAAAAAGGGGGGGTTTGAGCGAACCCACCTTCACTCGAAAGGGTGAAGGGGGGCTCGCTCGAACCCCCCTTTTTTCCCTTCTCCCCCTCTTCTACCAAATTTCTGCAAAAAAATTCCTTTTGAAGCTCGGGTTGATGATGAAAATGGAGGAAAATTCACATAACCAACTAGATGATGGTAGTCCTTAGAATGAGCTATCCATTGAATATAGTTTTAATATATTTTGGTTTTATTATGTATTTTTTTACTTTAATTTAATATTTTTTTCACTAAAAATCAAGCTCTTTGTTCTGCACATGTAGAAAAATAGTATATTATCAAAAAAAATTCTAAAAAATATGTTTGTGCTAGGTATTGATGTCCTTGATCTAGTAAAAAAAATAAAAATTGAATTTTGATACATACAAAAAATGTTTTGTTGTATATGGTCCGCCTATGTCTAAATTGTAATTGGTTTGACTTCAAAACTTAATTAAGAAAACAATGTAAGGAAACTTGCAGCCATATAATTTCCACATAATCCAAATCTAAAATCAATGCAAATAAGTGTTCAATATCAACATGCAAGAGAATAGACAACATACCCATGAAAGATGACACAAGATATACCCTGGGAAAACCCTCAAGAGGGAAAAACCCAGCCTCCAAAAGCATCCACACTCCATGTATTATTTAGCAATGAAAACCCATTACAATACATCTGCAGAGACTCCATGAACACTTTTGAAGCACAAGCTATCCATGCATTCCATGTGACCAAGCATGAATCCACACATCCCATGCTCTGCTTCAAACTCTCACATGTGCACAAGTTCAACCTGGTAACCTGCAACAAACTCTCCAACCTTAAACAACTACCCTTGTGGTTGCTTTTATAGAAACAAGCTCCCACAAAAGCACCAAGTGGTATTACATAAACCATGTGCCCAAAACCATGAACTTACAAACATGTGATCCCACATTTAATATTAGGTATTTTATTATATTTTATTATTTTCCCCCAATATTAAATAATTACATTTTACAATTCATTCCCAATGTTACATACAACATAAAGTGGCCCCAACATTATAGCTCCTAGTGATGCACATCCATCTAAGTACCCCTAGGTGCACCACACAGATAATAATAAGTTAAAAATTATAAGCATTATGCAAGGTGTACAACACCTAATTCTAACAATCTCCCACTTGTATACATTGCGTAATGGGGTAACAAGTAAGCTCAAACATCAAGATAATAAACTTCATAGGCAACATGTACCATCCTAGAATCCAAGTGCTCCATGTGCTCCATCAAGATACCTGTAACAAGAACCAAGGTGACCACCATTTCATCTATGAATGCTCTCATCCTCCACCATGACAATGCACTAAGATTTAAGAACACGTCCAAAGATATGTCACACTAACTGTCACAAAGAAACATAATCCTACCTCAAACCGATATCTCAAAATACACACTCAATCCAAAGGTAATGAATATGCACTAGTAGTTGTCAAGAATAAATCACCATAGCTCAAATGACACCCACAACAAGTACCAACACATCCAACTATCCATACCTCCAAGGTATACATAACATAGTAAACTCATGCCATCACATATCCACCCATAAACCACAATAACAAACTCCATGTGCAAACTTATCAAAAAGTGACATACACATCTAGGAGCTCCCACTGCATGGGCAATGTCCAGATGAATGCAAACCTAGAATGAGCACATTCAACACGTCGCTTCATTAACATTCCAGAAAGAAGGCACCATCACAAGTGATTATGGCATACCAAGTCTACTAACAACATCACATAGAAGTAAACATGTAGTACCAAGGAACATCCACAATGATATGCAAAACCTGCAAACCAAACACATGTAGCATGTCCTCCTACACACACCTCTAAATGCCAACTGTGTCAAGTATGATCTCCTCCACAAAACCCCATAACAAAATCCATAACAACATCCAACCATCCAATCACCAAGATCAAACATAACATATGTATCATGTAACAAATCATGGATGTAAGCATCTCAAAAACAAGAAGATCAAACTCACTATAACCATTCCCAAACCAAGGAAAACAACCCAATAAACCATCTCCTAAGCCCAACATGTACAAGGAGATAAACATGCCAACACTCCTCAAATGAATCAAATATCCATGGCTCAAGATCCATATCCATGAGAAGACAAATCATAAACATAATGCACGTGAAAGAAAAATGGGCAATACCTCTCAAATGAACCATCGAGAAGACCAAGAGTGGGGAATGAGAATGCTCCTCCAGGATATCCAAGTCATCATGACTCAACCAAGAACACTCTCTTCATCATTCCATGTTGAACTCATGCCTAACCAAGGTGTAGGCTCCTCAAACTTCCTGCTAAAATCTCATCAAGAGTAACTATCTCAAAAAACATGTCTCTAACCACAAGAGAACACCAAGCCTCACCTAAGTCCCATGTATGATCCATGAGCACCTATAACGAATCAATTCGGGCTAAACTCCAAACAAATGATCAAAGTACCCAATACAAAGAGAACCAACCAAGATCAAAATCATAGCTCCAACTACAAAATCAGGAATATGACACCATGATCTCACATCTTCTCAAAAGAAGATCACATGCTCAAATCATCATAACATGTACCATGTTGCAACTCTAAACTAGTAATCAAGAGTATACCATGACATAATAACAAAACCATCCTACAACCAAGGATCACCTGTCAAAACCAACAAGTCATAAATAATACCTCAACATCTCCAACACCTGATTTCAATGAACTATCACTGTAGCAAACATAATCCAAGAGCTCCTCCATGACACCAATCAACCCCTACTGAAGACAACCATCCATAATCAACAATGGATCCACATCATTGCCAAATGCTCCCACTGAACCGTGATACAGAGCAATCCCATGGCATCATGATGCACACAACCAACACCAAATCACTGTCATAATCTCACACCAAACCTTTGAATCCAAGCTCTCAATGACAACATGATAACCATCCTGTAAAGAAAGAAGATACACTGCCAAACCATCACATACATCACCGCCAATCCATCACTATCACAAGCTCCCACTGAACCATGTAACCAAGCTATCCATGACATCATGATACCAATCTCCTCAAACCAAGAAGATACACCACCACAACCTGAAGCAGGATCCAATCCAACACCACCAACAATGCACTTGCATAAACCATCATGACATGCTAGAGTCTCTAATGCACAAGAAACATCCATGACACCATGATCACCACCAAATGTACCAACACCTCAACCCAATCATGTCCACATATCTACATAATCATAGTCAACTGTATAGATCTCATATCATGACTGTACTTGGTAATACCATCTTACCTCCTCAACATGACAACAAAACCAGCAAACCAAGTGACTAAACCAAGCCACCAAAATTGAACATACATCAACACTGAAATGTCAATGGAAAAAGAAAACCCATGTCCAAGTCATAAATGCAACATGTAAGTATAGACCTCCTACAACATTACACAACTTGTAGATACAACAATACAACATAAAAATCCAACCATATACTGATAACCATGTCAAATAAGAGAATAATTTGAGATGTACACCTGGGCATACAATGAATCCAACATTAAATCACCACGATCCAATCATCCATAAGCTCATAATATTTCCATAGTCAAAGAGACCCATAAATAGCTTAGGTGAGAAAAACAACAAATAAACCATACCAAAATAACTCCAAACCTGATCCACTGTGTAGTGCTCTGAACAAGCTTTTTGTTGGCTATTCGAAGTCAAAAAACTGACTCTGTATACACCCAATATGCCCTCTCAAAGCTCAAATAGAACACCTAAATTCCACCAAGAAAAAAAAATTCAAAATTGCAAAATCAAGGAATCAAACCTGTACCACAGCATAGTGCTTGGAACCAGCTTTTCAACGACTACAAGAAGTCAAAAATCCAACACCCCAGGGGGCAAAAGTTATGCCCCTCAAAAGAAAAATAGTAGTTTGAAGGTGAGGCAAAAGAATTTTAGCCACCCTTGGTGGTTGGGCGGCGCCCCCACCTGAGTGGTACGGCGGATTTCAAAATCCATTTAAATCCAATTTAATTTTCTCTTTAAAAAAAAATTAAAACTCCCCCCTTGCCGAACCCGACTGCTCATTAAATTCAGCTTGTAAAAGTTTTGAAATCCATGGTGGGGTTGGTGGATTTTTATTAAAGCGGTTTAATAAAAAAATATTATTTATTTAATTAAACCCCACAGGGGGGTTGGCGGGCTCCTCCCTCCAGCCAGTTACACTTAACCGACAGTACCGTCAGCCAAGTGGGCTGACAGGGGCATGTTGTTGTAGCGGCTATACCCTATTATCTGTAGTGGCAGGTACGAGGGGTCAGACCCCCCTATAAATTTTATTTTATTTTATTTTATTTTTCAAATTTTTAAGTTTAACCTTTTCAGTACCAATTTTAATCGGTTTTTTTGTTTGATTTTTCATTTTTGTAGGAATTTTTTTTAACCGACATGAAATTTTTTTTTTCAATTCTTAATTTTCTAAGTACAAAAAATTGGCAGTCGTACGACTGCAAATAGGGCATTTTGCTAAAAAAAATTGCCTTTTTTTCAACTTTTCCAAAATAGGTCAAGTTATATGTCAAAATTCGTCTCTTGGCCAACCTGAATCCAACCATGAGGTCCATTTTGTCTGAAAAGGTCATTTGTAAAATTTCCCCCACAAAACCCCCATTTGAATGCACAACCAAGAAACCCTATTTTGCCAAAAAAATCCACACCCCAAATCTGCAAACAACCCATCAAAACAACAAACCCAAAAACCCTCAGATATGTAATAAAACACCTACAAAACACACATATCTTTCCATTTTCTTTCATTCTCTCATGCAACCTAGGGTTATCCAATCCACAACCAATGCTCTGATACCACTTGTAAGGAAACTTGCAGCCATATAATGACAATTTCCACATAACCCAAATCTAAAATCAATGCAAATAAGTGCTCAATATCAACATGCAAGAGAATAGACAACATACCCATTAAAGATGACACAAGATATACCCTGGGAAAACCCTCAAGAGGGAAAAACCCAGCCTCCAAAAGCATCCAAACTTCATGTATTATTCAGCAATGAAAACCCATTACAATACATCTGCAAAGACTCCATGAACACTTTTGAAGCACAAGCTATCCATGCATTCCATGTGACCAAGCATGAATCCACACATCCCATGTCAGGCTTCAAACCCTCACACATGCACAAGCTCAACCTACTAACCTGCAACAAACTCTCCAACCTTAAACAACTACCCTTGTGGTTGCTTTTATAGAAACAAGCTCCCTCAAAACCACCAAGTGGTATTACATAAACCATGTTCCCAAAACCATGAACTTACAAACATGTGACCCCACATTTAATATTGGGTATTTTATTATATTTTATTATTTTTCCCCAATATTAAATAATTACATTTTACAATTAAGTCCCAATGTTACAACATATAAAGTGGCCCCAACATTATAGCTCCTAGTGATGCATGTCCATCTAGGTACCCCTGGTGCACCACACACATAATAATAAATTAAACATTATAAGCATTGTGCAAGGTGTACAACACCTAATTACAACAAAAAATATTCAATAAAATATTATGAAACCAAATGAACGTGCTAGATATCGTAGTTACAAAGCTAAAAAAAAAAAGAATTTTATCCTTCATAGAAAAATAGTTATGTTGTAAATGGTGTTTACTGTTAAAAACTAGTTTTCAAAGGAGATAGAAAAAGAAATGCAATCTAATTCCAAAATTTCAAAAAAACATATATTTAGAGTCTACAGATAAAATGTCACAAATCACTAGTTTGCATCATATTTAAATTCCTCATGGTTTAGCAACTATAGGTCCCTGAAAGTGAAGATTTAGTTAAAAAAATTCAATTCAATGTCCAGTTTGGCCAAAAATTGTAAACCAATATTGTGGGATCACCCATTGTCTATTGTAGGAATAGGATTCCAAGTTATCAAGTTGTGAGCAATTCGAGAAGGGGGCACTTTGAGTGTGTGTGTCCAACTTGGGTTACAAAAGTGCACTCAGGATCTTCCTAGCCAGGGCTTGGGTATTACAGGGGTGTTGAACATTGTTCCAGTGGAACCAAAACTCATGTAGAGTGGCGAAGTACGCTTATTCCTCCTAGGTTGCTGACAAATGGAAGAGGTTGAACTAGGGTCATTTCTAGCAATATGTGGGATTTTTGCATAATCTCAACAAATGAGTATTATTATTTATTCTTGAACATTTTAATAGTTAATATTAATTATTGTTGCATAGTTTCATTCTCATTATTTAAATTATATATATATATGCTTGTGGAATAAATTAAAGATGGAAATTATTGATGCATAGTTTCATTACATTTTAATTTATCTATTGAGGGCAATAATTGCATTGTTGCAAGGTGTCGCCCTTGGTCTCCTCAACATGGGCCAACACGATGCTTGGGTTCCTGACATGGCTTAACCACCTCATGTGGATCTTGTATAAATCTGGCAGTTGTATCGGGCATTAATAGGTTGATCTTTTGGTGTAATGACAACCACCAATGTAACAATTGGTATTAGACTCTAGGTCACAAGTTTGAACCCCTTGCTTGTGTTGGGGGGCTTGTTGTAAGGTGTCACCCTTGGTCTCCTTGGTGTGGGCCAGTGTGGTGCTTGGGTTTGTGACATGGCTTAGCCACCTCCTATGGATCTTGTATAAATTTGGCGATTGTATCTGGCATTAACATGTTGATCTTTTGGTGCAACGACAACCATCAATGTAACATGCATCGCATGTATCATCTCCATAGTCTCTACATGCATGCAAACTCAAACTGTAACAAAGAACATGCATTGGTTCCAACTGTCCACAAAAGCATCCTACCAATCATACACTGACATGCATAAACATGCAACCAATATGCAATCACATAAGACCACATGAAAGATACAAATCACCATAAATCATGCGACAATAAAGCTAGGCATACACCATGAGAAAATTAAGTCAACTACTAATTTAGAACTCAACCAAGACTCTTAGTCACTCCGAGTGACAACTCAGTCTTTACAAAGAAACTTTCCCTTCTGAGCATTAGTCAACAAGTCAAATACATTCCACATGGCATAAAGGTGCTCTTTCTTGAGTCTTTTCATAGTATTCTTTGCTTAAAGTTCCCTCATGATGACAAGTGTCACCCTTCCTTGCTCTTTTTGCTCTTACAAAGGAATATGCTAATATCGAGTCCCAAATCTTACCACACATAGACACTTGGCATCTAAGCACTCCTGCTAAGATTTGTACAAATTCCTTTGCCCAAATTGAGTGCCCAAGTGACAAGTGGCACTCTCCCATGGCATCGGTTGACCCGTCAACATACCCCCTACAAAATAGGAAACTTCCAAGTGGGTACCACTTCCTAAAAAATAGGAACAACTTAATTTTTCATTTCTCAACGCAGCACAAAAAAATACTCATAAAAATAGGACAGAAGGTTGAGACACCAATTTCCAACTCCTTTTAGGTTGCAAGTCAATCTCATACCCTTGCCAATCTAAATTCTAATATGATGTAAGTGAAAGGTGATTAATCCTAGTTAGACCCTAGGGTTTCCCTTTTCCTACATTACAACTAGAAATAAGAAAAATTTACAAATTTTTAGGAAGTAAACAAACATGGAATTTGACATTGTGAAAAAAATATCATACCCAAAGTAGGGCATTCATAATCCTCATAAACATAAAATATATAAATAATTATATCTATTCCTACAATCAAATTATCTGGCATACATTATTTTTTGTTGTTTAAAGCTGAAAATAATTTTCAATTGCACATTTGGGATATCTGGGAATTGACTATGAAGTGATAGATCATAAAAGCTCTTTGGAATTCCTCCATCCTTTAAAGTCATCTTGGAAAATAGTGAATTAACAGATAGACTATAAATCTAATAGATTGTAGTATTAAATTTCTACTATTCTACTTGTGTAGTGAGATTTATTTAGGCAAAGTCTTCCTTTTTGTGAAAAACAAATCTTGGAAATTCAATCCACGTACATTCTGCACACATAACTTCTAATCCTTCAATGCTCTTATTTTTTTTCTTCCATTATAATAGGGTAGGATAGTACACATGCCTTGTCTATACTTCCACATTTTGCATACATGTCTACCTGGGTAGTTACAACAAATACTTCACATACTTTGTCTGTGATTCCACATTCTACATACATGTCTACTTGGGCAGTAACATCAAACAATTCACATGACTTGTCTATGCTTACACATTTTGCGTACATGTCTTTCACATCGAGAATGACCATTTACCATTGCAAAATGAAGAGTTCTTCAACTATTAAGATAGTTTGCTCCATTGACTTTCGATGCCAAAAATTTAAATGAAAATAACCCTAAGTATTGGTGACATCTTGTCCCACAATAAAACACAAAAAGAAGACACTGAAAACATGGTTGTGATTATCTTCCATTTTCCTTATACAACACAAGTGTCTGAACCACTTCCCAATGACCATATCTACAA
Source organism: Sequoia sempervirens (assembly GCA_007258455.2). Taxonomy (NCBI): domain Eukaryota; kingdom Viridiplantae; phylum Streptophyta; class Pinopsida; order Cupressales; family Cupressaceae; genus Sequoia; species Sequoia sempervirens. The sequence continues at coordinate 282,409,710 of VDFB02000003.1, forward strand.
GCTTGTAGTATTTCAAAAGGATAAAGACATTAACTAAGCCAAAAAAATTCAAATTCCAAAATGGTTGTATTGTGCATTAAAAATAAATCAGGAAAGTGATATTATAACTAAATTAAAATTTACCCTCAGTTTAAACTGTGCAATTAGCTCTATAGCCAAGAGAAAATTTGTCTCAATACTTAACTCTATTCACAACCACACATTAAACACAGTCCTCAATTATCATCTTACCATGATTTTAAGGTCATCTTGTGTGCACTTGCCAATAATCCACATAATTCGACATTAGCATTTGTGGGAAGTTTCAATACAATGACCATGAAACAAAATACACTTTATTAGTACTTGTCGTCAAGCAATACTATTGCAATGAGTTTTGTTTTTCTTAGTTAATTAGTTATTAATAAGTTAGCTTTCAACCAATCAAAATCAATAATTTTTTTTGCAAAAAAATAAAATTCAATTTTCTAAAATAAACTTGCATAATATTTAATTTTATAAATTATAAAAATTATTTTTCATCAATATGATTGGCTAAGAAGTTTTGTGTGTTATTGACGGATTTTTAGGAAAAGTGAAAATAAACTATTATTTTGTTTATTTTTGAGAAAGTGAACTATTATTTTTCCTATTTTTCTTAAAATTGAACTAGTATTTCCATTCTCATGATGTAAATCAAGGCATTTGTCTAAGAGAATTGCATTATATATATATATATATATATATATATATATATATATATATATATATATATATATATATATATATATATTCCATTCTCACGTTGTGTTTCAAGGCATTTGTCTTATATATATATATAGGAGACATATGTATGTGAAGATGAACCATTCATTTTGTTTATGACTGCTTTGGTAATCTAAGATTAGGGCTTGAATTATGTTTAGGGTTTCGGAATGCATCTCGATTTGAATTAGGGTTAGGATTTTAGAATTTGGTTTTTGATCCGAATAATGAAAATTGTTTTGTGACGCCGAGTAGGAGAAGCTTTTTATTCACTACCTGCTGCTCGTGCCATTTGACCCCTAACACTTTACCGTTTGTAGCCGCCAAGGTCATTAATAACAATAAACATTATTTAATATAATATAATAAATTTATAAAGTATTATACATATCATTATGTAATATAATTATTAGATAAATTTTATATTTAATTTTTGTTTTTTTTAATATTTTTTAATATTTTTTTATATTTATAATATCTTTATAATATTTAAAATTTCAATATATTTCTAGAGAGTGGAATGGTATTGTTGATTGTTTTGCTAAATGAGCTTTTGAACATATTCATGATTGGAAGTGGATCAGGGTCAATTACCCCCTAATTTGTTTCATCAGTTGGACCATTTGGTGGAGCTTGATAAGGCTTTATAAAGACCTTGCTTTGTAATTTTTTCTTGTTTTAATAAATTTTTACCTCTCTTTTATGTTAAAATTTTTAATATATAACTGATTTTTATATAATATAATTAAGATAAAATTAATAATTATTAATATTAATATAAATACATGTAACTATCTTTTATTCTATTAAATTCACACACATTATAATGATTAATTATTTATATAATTTTAATTAAAATGACATTTTTAAATATTATATTAATACTACAATTAACAAAATTAACATTTAATTTTATTCACATTAATAAAATTTACATTTATTTTTATTAAATTTAAAATACTATAATTAAAAAACTATAAAAATAAGTACTAGCCACTACGTGGCACTTGTTTGTAACCTCATTGTGTCCTCGAGCAGGTAAATTGTGAACTCCAAAGATTGAATACTTTCAATACTTGCGCCAGTTCTTTCATTGCAGATCTGTAGATGGTGAATTAAAATGTCTCATTTATATCTGTTTTCAACTCGTCTTCCCTTAAATTTCTCAAGGTCGATATGGTTTTGGATTCAAACATTGTTTCAAACAATCACGAGAGATTTAAACCCTCTCACATAGGATTGGCGAGGAAGATCAAACTGATCAAATATCATGCTGATCATATTGGAATAAATTATTTTCTTGTCAACAAATACACTTTGCCTTTGAATTTAACGAGGACTTCACACATACATCAAACCTGAAACAATTATACAGTTAAAAGATTTAAATCAACTAGATAGGCCAGCCCAGCCATGGCCCTTGGTGTCCAGAATTTAAGTGATTGTGGGGTTATTGAGAAGCTTTTGATGGAGGCAAACAAAAAAATCAAAGGCCACGAGGAGCGGTGGCAAATGTGAGAAGGGTTTTCAAAGCAAAATGGCAACGCCCTTCCCTGTCCAGAATTGAGTGGAATATTTCGAAACGGTGGAAAGGAACTCCTATACGAACGAGAACGGGAACGGGAACAACCAACGGAAGAGAAAAGGTAAAAACGGAAGAACGGGAAAAGTAAACGGATAAAGAACAGGGAACGGGAAAGGTCGGATTAAGTGGACCCCACGGGCTCGGCCACCTAAACAGTCAGCGCTTAGTATGCCGGTTTAGCCCGGCCCGGAGGGAAGCGTTGGCTGTTTTTGAAAGGATGGAGCGTAGAGTAGCGATCAAGGGAACGTAGTGTGTATGGTAGAGTATCGCCTCTTCAATATTGTGGACCTCGATAATCTCGACGATAAGGAGGAAGCTCCTGGTGGTTGGGCAATTTTGGAGTCTCTCGTGATGGTCTTTATCGATGTGACGGGGCAGAAAGTGCATGCAAAATAGGTAGCAATCAAATATATGTTGACCGCCATTCTTTTAGGGAACGTAATGTGTATGGTAGAGTATCGCCTCTTCAATATTGTGGACCTCGATAATCTCGACGATAAGTAGGAAGCTACTGGTAGTTGGGCAATTTTGGGGGCTCTCGTGATGGTCTTTATCGATGTGACGGGGCAGAAAGTGCATGGAAAATAGGTAGCAATCAAATATATGTTGACCGCCATTCTTTTCAAATGTAATTTACAAGGTTTCTAGAGATTCATGACTGATAATCTCATCAGGGTCTATTGTATCTATTTTTCTATATTATAAAGATGAGGACTGAATCCTCTGCGCCTCTGTATCATTAGGATTCCTCCCTCTGGAACACTACTTTCTCCTACCTCTCTTTGTTGAGACTCTAAGATGGACGAATTCGAGCCTTACATACCTGCCGCCAGAGAAGTTTCCATAAATGATAAGAGATATCACGTGTTTCTGAGTTTCAGGGGAAAAGATGTGAGAAAGACTTTGGTTGATCATCTCTTTGAAGCTCTCTCCACAGCGGGATTGAATGTGTTTCTAGACAGCCACAGGTTAAAAAAGGGGGGAATCATTGATTTAAGCCTGGAAAGAGCAATTGAGTGCAGTGCCATACGCATTCCTATATTTTCCGAAGGATATGCAGGCTCGGCATGGTGTCTCAAGGAGGCCGTCTTAATGTTGGCCTCCCCTGGGTTGATCATTCCTCTCTTTTATCAGGTGGAACCAACCCATGTTAGATATCCTGGAGGAAACTCCAGCCCTTACGAGAAATCATTTAAAAAGCATTATAGCCATCCAGATCGATATTCAAGAGAAGAGGTCGATGGTTGGAAGCATGCTATTGAACAGATCTTTTCTCGGTCAGGATGGTCCATGGTTATGACTGGAGGGTAAGTACTTTACTTTCATTTTTTCTTTTTTTTACTATAATTTTAATGAACGTCTCGACACTAGCTCAAAATCAAAATCAATTCCACTCGTGTAACGCACTTTTGAATGTGACTTGAATTTGTTGATTCATCCGACTTCGTTCAAATTGACAGACGTAAACACTTCAATTTTCGTCAAGAAATCTTTAAAAAACAAAAATAGTAGATTCACAATACACTATTCAGCTTTCAAGCTTGTAGTGTCAAGATGTCAATCAAATAGAAAACTCTTTGGTGTAAGGGGAATGTCTTGTTTAGCACATTAGTATGTGTAAGGGGAATGTCTAGTTTAGCACATTAGTATGTTTCAGTCTCTCTTAAATCAACTTACTGGTATTGTTTGGATTTAGTTTGATATTCATCTTGCAATTTGGAGGATCAATTATCGGTTGTATTAATTGGAGGCAGTAGCCTCTGCCCCTCTCAAGCGAGAGTCTAAGGGCAGAGATCCTTCCAACAAAAAAATTGGGCGTTCTCTGGTCATTTTAAGATATTTTTCATTTTTATTTTTTACCGATGATTTTGGTGTTTATGGTATTGTAAAATTATCTTTTTGACGTGCTTATTAATATCTAAACATACAAAGATAAAAGAGATTGTTAAGCAAGTTGAGTACTATTAGGCTACTAGAATATTGATAAATTGAAGAAGACAGTGTGGATTGTATTGGTGTAATTTTGTTCTTAAGATTAATCCAAGCTCACTACCTCTTTGGTGGAGGAGTTTCTTCTTGAAAAAATTCCTCCACGTATATTTGGTGTTATGGTTTACATTTTATGAGTTAGCTGATTTGTTATATTACTTCTCCATTCTTTCATTGATAAAATTTATTGACTTAATCACATTGTCTTAATAAGTTTTAAACTCTACTATTCATTATTTTCATTGTGGTGTTAACCCTATTTTTCAACAAGCATTAAATCTAAAATTGAAGATGATGATGGTAAAACAATTTTATTGGGTAGTATGCCTATAAGTTTTAATAATGTTGTATTTACATTAAACAAAATCAATTCAACCTTGCAAAGTGTCATTTCTTCCTTGATTGATGAAGAAAATAGAATTTATAAAAATCACTTGATTATTGAAGAAACTTCTTTACTTGTAAAGATGTCTAACATTTCAACAAGGAATTTTTTTTTTTTAAATCCTTACATTATAATCAAGGACATATTTTGATGAACTGTATTAAATATGCCAAGGACCTCATTGATGACAAGTTGAGGACAAATAAAGCTATGGTTGTCATTACAAGCAAGATAGAATGTTGTGATTTTGTAGTTCATAATCAAGATTCTCCCTATCATGATAGTGAAGAGGAATATATTTGTCAAGGATTAAGTAGATCAAAGAGGAGGCTAGAGGGCACAAGAGGTTCAAGGAATCTTTCCCATCTCAAGCTAGCTTCTCACTCAAGGATGGTTCATTGCATGATAGGCACCAATTTCTCATTGATGAAGCATGATGGGCTTGGCAGATTTATGGTTTGTTCTTGTGGATACTTAAGTATATCTTGATCCATAGACTTGGTGATTTGTATTTATGGATACTTCAATATGCTAAGTATATATTGATCCATAGACTTGGTGATTTGTATCTATGGATACTTCAATATGTCTTGATCCATAGACTTGGTGATTTGTATCTATGGATACTTCAATATGTCTCGATCCATAGACTTGGAGGTGTGTACCTATGGATAGTTGAATATGTTTCAATCCACAAGAGTGCTTTGTGAATAGTTGAGTATATCTCAATCCACAAGAGTGTTGTTTTGAATAGTTGAGTATGTCTTGATTCACAATTGGTTGTTGTTTTTGCATTGTAGATAGTTGAGTATGTCTCAGTTCACATGTAGAGTAACGTACTTGTGCATGTTTGAGTATGTCTTGATTTGCATGTAGAGTGGTGTACTTGTGAATAGTGGAGTATATCTTGATTCATAGGTATTGTTGGATAGTCAAGACATTCATTGATATGACTAGTTTGGTATGTTCTACATGAACAAGGAGATTTGATGGAACCACTTCATTAGATTTTTAGATAGGCTGCTATGCTTAGTCCATTGTAGTGTTCTATCATTTGTTTAGATTGATGTAATAAGAGGGGGAATGGTAGAGATTATCTTACATCTAAAATATATTATTTTTAGTAATGTTAGTTAAATAAATGTGTATTAATGAATGTCAAATTAAGTATTTGGGAGTTACTTTCCTATATGAAGGTTTCTTGGAATAGTTTATTGTAATGTTCCCTTCCTTCGGTAAGAAGGGTTTCCGGGTTAGGCAACTATTATAAAGAGCACACAAAGAAACTTGGATCATACAATATGCTAATAAGGTTAGACGTGCTGATCCTCAAATATCCCTAGGCTTTATGTTCCAACCAACCATTTTTAGATCAATATTCCAAAGTAATCATTAGATCTCAAACAATTAACTCAACAACAATAGCATATCAAACTGCGCAGGGGTTAAAACATGTTCCCTCAGTAGCTTGTTCATAAAATAAAGTATAACAGAGATTACATCAGAATTCAGCTCACTTATTTATTGAATATTCATGAATTCCTGAAACTGATGTGAGCTTACAGCATTGGATGACGATGTTATTCATGAGGAATCTTTACCATCCAATCCAGCATTGAATATTCATGAAATCCTGAAACTGATGTGAGCTTACAGCATTGGATGATGATATTATTCACGAGGAATCTTTACCATCCAATTCAAGGACACAATCAATGAGGAGGTTTAGTTGGAGAAGAAATCTATAAAATATTTTATGGACTTTTTTAATGACAATAATCAATCATCATAGCATATATGACATTATCCTGTGCATTGTACTGCTTTTTTATCTAAAATTAATATAAAAAATACTTATTCTCTAAATTCAATATTTTGTATGTTATTTAAGTTTATTTTATAAATTATGTATTTTTTGTTAATTTGTCAAGCTTTTGCAGAGTCCAAAGTCCGGATCAAAATTTTAGGTTTAAGTTTATGCCAAGTTTAAAATTTCAAACTATACTGAAAAGAATGAGGTAATTGATGATAGTCATAGAGTGCCTCTCCTTTGGCCCAAGTCTATTGGAATATTTTTTAATTTTTGGTCTGAACCTTACCCAAACTCTGCAGGAGGGAAAACGTATTTCCTGCTCATGTCAGTGGGACCTGTCAAGAGATGAAAGAGCAATGAAAATCTTATAAGGTCCCAAAGGTTAGAAACCATAACAGAATCCAAAAGGAGAATGCCTTGTTGAGATATAAGCAGTCCGATTGTAGTTGTGGTGAATGATATGTGGGTAAGAGGGGCTGCTGGGTAGAGTGTTTCACCAAGGGCAATGGAAGCTGTAAGGTTAATGACTGTGGTATCAAGGGTAACGGCCACTGCAGGGAAGGTTATCCTCCATAAAAGAATGTTAGAAAACATGATTGTAGAGATTGAGAACATTAATAGTGGTTCTTTTCAATATTAGTTGTCCGAAGTTCAAGCATATTTTAAAATTTTGATAAAATAAATTATCCAAGGTTTATTTCAGGAAAACAGATGCAACATATATCAAGGTCAACAATTGATTTTCATGTATTGTTTGAAAATCTGCATCATGTTAACCTATATCAAAAAACCCTTATGGTATGCACCCACATCTAATGAGGATGACTAATAAGAATGTTTTGAGTTGGCCACTCATTTTGCTTTCTCTCGGGTTTCTTATATGGGCCCTTCAGTTGCAGTCGGGGTGGTTGGGCACTGAACAAGGATATATCACCGTCTTGCCCATCCAGGGCTATAATCCCAATGACAGTACTCCAGATGGAGAGCCACTACAAATTATTTCTTTAAGAACTGGAAACTAAAGTCTCGTCAGTAGTTTTCTGCTAGCGCAAAAGATGTTAATTGCCAAACTGCTAGCTTATATACTCCACTCCCTAATGCTGTAAAAGTGAGGTCACAAAAATACAGTGCAACTTCTTCTGCAGGCACTTATTGCAGAAACCGTAATTATCAACTTTCTTAAATGTACCAAGAAAACCTCAAAGATGTGATCTCCTATTATCCCATAGATCCTGTGCTAAAGCTCATTTTTGGTCTTTGCCACTAGGAATAAGTGAAATGCCATTCAGGATCAGTGAGAACCTAGAAGAGTAGAGCTTCCCTGTTTTCTCCATACACCATAAACCAAATAATGAAATGGATAAAGTCCAAGATTGTATAAAATTAGATGTTCTTCTATGGGCAATGTCATACACTTAAGATTTTCACCGAATGTTTATCCCATTGTCACACAGATGGAGAAACTTTCTATAGAGTCGCAATCTCTAGCAACAATAACACATTGACGTACAGCATCTCCTATATAATATGCAGTGCTTATTGTCAAAGAAATAAACTAAGGTCTTCATCCAGGAATCTTTTTTTTTCAGATGCCATGGCAACAAGAAGGTCAATGCACTTCAAGTACATGTCTAAAGTTGGAGATGCAACCTTTACACTAACCAAATCTTAAAAAACTCAGTAATTCAGCCAAGGCGAACTTTTTGAAGTGCAAGTTTGCACTCAATGGATGCTAAGGCAATGGAAGATCAGATTGTGCAGGTGCATGCTTGTTTTAAGAAGGGAGAAACATCTAAAGATGATAATTAAGAGAAAAAAATTAGTATGTTGATGCAACAGACAATGATATCCCTTGTTATTAAAGTGTAGCTTGTTTGTTTGAACCCTATTTTCCTATTAGTGCCCAAAGGCGTCACAATTCTAAGATTTCTGTTAAGACTCCTTTGATGAGCTTTTCAAGGGATCCACCTCTGGCATAAATGGATAACCAGTGATGACTGTTCAGTACGTTTCAGTGCTACAGTATTAGCTTCTTGTTTTATGTATGTTTGGTACATATTATCAATGTAAGTGGGATAATCAGTTAGATTGGTCGTCTATGTTAGTTTGCTACTAAGTTCTATTGTGTCATGATACTGATAATCCCTGTTGCTTCTCTTCTGGAGGTTTTTTTATCTTTTGGCTAATTTACAGGTTTGGGTTCGGGTTCGACGATTTGGTTTGCGCCTGCAGGTTCAATCAAATGTTTTTTTGGGGTTGGGTTCATTAATACAAAAACATATAAAAGTCAGAAATATATACATATTTGCAGCAGTAATTAAGTTCAAAATACCACACATAGCATCATATATTGTATAATAAACAAAACCACCATAAAAAAAAAACATTAGAATGTTAATTTGTCAAACTCGAATGTTATGATATATATTATATATTAAAATTAACTACATTGCTGCATTTCTCCTTGTAGGTAAGCATCAAGGAAGATTGTCCAATTGGATGACAATATTATAGATGAAGACTTGTAGGCAAACTTGGAAACTTGGAATTGGAGAGTACATGGCAAATCAAATGAATTCAATTATGGGAGTTTGGGGGCAATACCCCAAATGGGGTCTTGAGGCAGTGCCCCTCGCAGAGGTCTTAGGGCAGTGCCCCGAGCGGGGTCAAGGGGTAGTGCCCCTCATGGGGGTTTGGGGGTAATGCCCCCAACGGGGTTGAGGGGCAGCATCCCTTGTGGGGGTTTGGGGGCAGCGCCCCTTGCGGGGGTCCAAGCCATTGAGCCCAAATTAAGACCTCCAAAACCACACAAACCTTCATGGCATACATCATTTTGCATTCACGATTAAGACCTTCAAAGCTACACAAACCTTATGGTGGACATAATTTTAGGATTGGGGGCCTTTATCTAATATTTTTATGTCAAACAAAAATTAAAAAATAGAAAAGTCAAAAAAAATTCAAATACACCCTAGGTTCTCCCTGTGTTTGGCAGGGTCGAACCCACAAGCTGTGGGCCGAACCCTATCCGAACCCACAGGGAACTAGACCTAGGCCGGACCGGACCTGGACCTTGTGCCTACACCCCACAAACCGGTAACATAGTCTTCTGAATGCAAGATAATGTTGCCCGAATGTGAAATTAGATGGGTGTTTAGGCATAAAGGCATATACCAATACTTTCTTACCTTGTTTTCTTTAACTCCGTATATGTACTCCATGATTGCATGGGATTGGATTGTCAGTATCTTTTGAATCAAAATTGATTTGAAGATTATGGCATAAGTCCTTATTGGCAAGTGCATGGATAAAGCTAATGTTTTTAACAGTATGACTTAGTTACTGAAAAACAAGTAGCCTGTGAGAATTGAACACTTGCCAACCTGGTAGAATAGATTACTGTTCTACATACGGAATCTTAGGCTTACTGTATCCAGCTTTTTGATTGTGTGCCAAATGCAGGGGCCTACAAAACGAATCTAAAAAGTGTGTTTCACTTCTCGAGAAAAGTTCATCAAAGGTGAAGCACAATGAGAGAGAAACTACAGAATCCAATTCAACCAATTTTTGCATGACTACAAAATGACTGAGTAGAATAGGATTCTTGCATTTGATTGACACTACAGATTTTTCAGTGGCCTGGAAAAATTTACTTCCATGTTCCATTAGGCATATTATTTTGGAGCATGGCCATTGGTTATTACTGCTTATAGCCTGATTTAAACTAGACCATCAACTTTAGCTTAAAATATGCTTCAAACCACATAATTTAACGAAGTTATAGGTATCTAGACATTTCTCTGCATAATTACAAAGAAGTTGAATGCAATAAAAATGAAAAGGAAGATTAGACAACCATAAAAAAGGGTTTGGCTGTAAAATAGACATGTCTCAAGTCTTAAACCCTAATGAATCAGTTTTCTTCTAAGTCGAAAAGCAGGGCAAATATTTTCATGTGGTTTGGATGCTTACACAATACAATCAAAATAAACTTTCTATGACCCTCTTCAAAATGCATCTTTGTTATGAACAAGTTCTACATGGTTTTTCAACATCATCATTATAGTCCAGACCTTGATGGTTAGCCATATTTCCTAAGCCCTGTTATTGTCTTTCTCGCTAAACAGGCTGCTTTGCAGTTTGTGGGATTATTGCAATTTGATTAGGATTGTTTGTGTTTTTCACCTCCATTAGATTTCATTATGATGCATTGACAAATTGGTAGCTTGGTTAGCAATAGGGTTTAGATTAGTTTCTCAAATCCCGTGGCATTGCCTTCAACTAAATCTTCTTTTAAAAAAGGACTAAATTATGTAGAAAAAGAAAGCACTGAACCGAATGCAATAACCTCAACCATGTAAACTCGGATGAGTGAAAATATTTTATTGTTTTCACTCTAGCTGTTAGTTGTTTGCCTTCATCAACCCTCTGTGTATTCTCAAATTCCTTCTTATCCTCCTTTTCTCGGCATACAGTTGCAAATTTACATACTTCTGCACTGATAGGTACTTCTACAATATGGGATCCAGACTATCGATTACACATCATCCACTAAGGCCAAAGCAATGCCTTTTCAAAGGCCATTCAAGTGCAAACTTGCATACTTCTACACGTGGAGTTCAGACTATTGATTGCCTTTAAGCCAAATCAATCCTTATTATTCCCCAGACCATAATCCCCATTAATAGTCATTCCTGACTTGACCACATCACACTCATCATATAGGGAAGACAAAAGGCACTACTTGTATAAGTCGTATCCAGTATCTGCTCACTATACTAAATGACTTTTGAACAACTTCAGGGCATCTAGAGATCGGCCATCAATGTTGATTATTGCTTGCCCGTAAACCCAACCAAAAGATGCAAGTGGGCGATACTGAGTGAGCCAATTCATATATTATCCCACGACACTCATGTAACCACACCCATAAAATATGAGGATGGGCAACTCAATTCGGTCCTTCGGATACATCTTTAAGCTTGTAAGATATGGATTAGGTTGGGTATGTACTAGATTTAGAATACGATCAGTTTGCCCAAATGAATACTTTTGGCATGTATGCTCCAGACTTAGAATATCTAGGTTCACAAATCTTAAGAATGCGGTTCAAACTTAATGCTACCTAACATAAAAGGCAGCCCATAAATTCATCCAAGATTTACCATGCCAAAGAAAATAACACTATAAAAGCTTCAACTATCTTACACATACAAAAACACCCAACTCTGGTTATCTATTGAGACACGCTGAATAAAAACCTTTCAACGCGCACCGTCAAACAGGATAAGCTGTAGTTGTAACTGTTAAGAGCATTGAACCTTCCATAAAGGAACCCGGGGTTCAAATCCTCGGTGAAATATGAAATATAATTTGCAAATTTTAGATGAATTTGGTAAGAGAGACACCCAGCAATTAAATTGAAAATTACAAATAAAATTTGGTGAATTTTAGGTTCATTCTTGGAAACAATGCTAAAGGTTATCCAGAAAAAAATAGAATTTATTGCAAGAGGTAAGCTTAACATTGCTTAAAACAAGGAGAAATTCACCAAATCAAACATTTAAAAAAATCACAACACTCACTTAAAAACCAATTCATTCACAGAAGCAAAAGCATACCTCTCACTCAAATGAGAATTCTACATAATGGCTGATGAAAAGTATGTGTTGCAGTTAGGGGAAGGGGTTAGTAATTGAGGGGGGTCTAATTGTTGTGATATTATTTGTGGTTATCATATTCATGCTTGCAATATATTTATATTATATATTGTTCATAATTATTTTATATGTAAATTAAAAAATAATCAAATGTTGATCAAGATGGACCTATATTTGAACACATGAAAACTTCATGCGAAAAAAATTTAATGAAAATATTTTTTGTTTATGTAAGATGAAGATGAAAGATTTGCTTATTGATAGAGATGAGTATATTGTTGTATCATCCACAAAACCATCTAGTATGAAGGATGAATATTGGTTGATTAATGATAAGACGGAAAGGAGTTCAATTAGATTGTGTTTGTTGGATTAATTTTGCTAAATGTATAGTCAAAAGCCACAACAAAAAAATATGAGATAAATTCAATACTTTATAGCAAAGGTCTCTAGCAAATAATGTTTTTCTTTTGAAGTTGTGTTCGCTAAAAATGAATGGTGGTGACTTTGTGACTAAACATCTAAACACCTTCAATATATGGTAAGTCAATTATTTCCCATTGATATAAAATAGATGATGAAGAGAAGTATATTACTTTGTTTTGTTCTTACTTGATTCCTATAACAATTTAGTAATGACAAGTAGTAGTACTTTGAATTAAAGAATTGGGATGTAGTTGAGTCCCTATAATGAAAAAAAATGAGAAAAACATCCTAAAATGATTACAAATTGAAAGATACCTTGGTTGTATGAGGTGGTTTGTATTAAAGAAATAATTAAAAGTTCAATAGATAAAAAGTTAGGGAACATAGATCAAAATCTAGAAGCAAATCTAATGTTGCAAATAAAAGTCAAAAGGAAGTACTAGAACTATAGTAAAATAGGATAAGATGGACTATAGATCTAAAAAGACTGAGAAGGGAAAATCATATGAAAATACTTCTTCTATAGAATTAAAAACCTCAAATAAAGGTTTAAGGGGTAAATTTTTGGTTGCTACAAGCTCAAATGAATGCCATAGTGAATGGCTAGTAGATTCAACTGTCTCCTTTCAACAAGGAGTGGTTCAATCATAAATATGAATAAATAAACATAGATGGATTATTAAGAGGAGATGATTTAATATATAATATTATATATCAAGGAAAAGTGAAGGTAAGGTTGAAATGTGGAAGGATTAAACTTTTCTTAGTGTTTTGCACATTCTAGGTTTGGCAAGAAATCTATTTTTCATAATAAAAAAAAGAATAATAAAGGTATATAGGTGGTAGTTAATAAAAATAGATGTAAAATAATTTTTGTTGCTATGGTATTTACAAAAATAGTTCATTTTGAAATGGCATATAAAGTTGTGGCAAACACTATAACTGGTGGATACAATACCTTTGATGTTTCTAAAGTAAATAATAATGTAGATTAGACTGCTTCACTTCCCAAAAAAGGACAATGTCATGACATCAATGGATTAGATGGATTAGGTATATTGTAGAGAAAATTCTTTAAGATGTTAAAAGAAAAAGGTATGGCTAGAAAATTTTTAATTACTCTTTAGACTTTAATTTTTGTGACCTTGTATATTTGGAAAACAAATTCATGTGAAGTTTCCTTGTAGTATTATAAGATAAGAAGGAATTTTATACTTAGTGCATATTGTTGTTTTTCAACTAGCAAAAGCTTCATCACTTGGACAACTATGTATTATGTTACATTTGTAGATGACTTCTCAAAAAATCCTTAAAGGTATATTTTCTATGAATTAAATTAGATTCTTTCAATAATTTTAAAGAGTTTAAAGCTTTAGTAGAAAATCCAATAAAAAGGAATTAAAGGTTTTGAAAAGTGATGATTGCGGAGAATATTTCTTAGATTCATTCAACTAGTTCTATAGGCAACATGGAATAGAAAGGTAGAAAATGACTTCCTATATGCCACAACATAACAAAGTTGTTGATAGAATGAATAAAAGTTTGATGGAAAAGGCTCAATCATGCTTAGTTGTGTAGTTCTGAATAATAAATTTTGGGTAGAAGTAGTAACAATTTATTGTTATCTTATCAATAAGTCCCCCACCTGCACATTGTTGGATAAAATTCAATAAGAAGCATGGATTGAGGATTTTTGGTTTTGATGTACATGTACACATATTCCTCATAAAAGAATTAAGCTAGATTATAATCAACAAAATGTATATTTATAACAAATAATACTACTATTAAAGTATATAAGCTTTGAAACCTAGCAACATGTTCGAAAATATAATAGAATCATAATGGAATTTTTAGAGAAGCATAGTGGGATCCAAAATAGGAAAACAATCAAAGAAAGTGATAAAAAAGTTCATGTGGAAATAGAAGAGGGAAGATCTATAACTAAATTAGAAAAAATTACCCAAGATAAATTATAGATTGAGTTGGTTGATAGAGGAGAATATTGAATTAAAAAATACAGACTCAAAGTATACAAATTTAGAGGAATCAAAACCACAAATTAAAACTTTGACCCGAGATAAAATTAAGTAAGAATAAAACCATAAAGATATAGAGACCATAATTTTCATTATGCATCTCTTTTAGCAAATTTATCTATTACTAATGAACCTGCCTTGAGACTCAGGAGGCCATGTAGGATGAAATGGAATCCTTAGATATAAATTAGACTTAATAATATCTTAAATTGCCCCTTAGAATAAAACTAGTTGTTTGCAAATATTTAATTTTAAAAAAGTATAATATAGAAGGAAAAATGGAGAAGTATAAGGCTCAATTAGTAGCGAATGGATTCTTTCATCTTAATCAATTTTGGAGAAGCTTTTGCTTCTATTGAAAGAGTAATTTCTATTAGATTTTTTTAGCTATTGATGCTATTTATTATCTTGAAATTTAACAAATCGATGTACAAAAAATTGTATAGTGAGCTTGAGGAAGAAACTTGCATTGCACAACTAGAATGTTAGAAGGTGAATGTTCATGAAGAGTTATTGTGTAAGTTGAAGAAGTCTATTTATATTTTGAAGCAATCTCTGAGGATGCAAAATAAAAAAAATTGACAAGCTATATGTTATGAGACTTGGGATAGATAATAGAAAAGCTAATCTATGTGTGTATTGCAAACAAAAAGGTAAAAATTTCATTATCATAGTGTTACATGTAGATGACATGTTATTAATTGGTAATAATATGACAATGATTAGTTAAGTGTCAATTATCTTCATAGTTTGACATGAAAGATCTTGGTGGTGCAAAACATATTTTTGACATCAAAATTAAAAAAGATATGCAAATAGAATTTATGGTTATATCAAAAGAAATATGTTGAGGTGATTTTCAAAGATTTAGGATGTAGGATAGTGAACATATGAATAGTCTATATTCTCTTAATAAACAATTGTCTATTCAATAATGTCTTAAAATTGAAGAAGAAACTAAGGAAATATGTTAGATTATGTATGCTAGTGTTGTTGGTTGACTCATGTATGCAATAGTTTGTACTAAACTTAACATTATACATGCATTGGGAGTTGTGACTAGATATATGTCCAAACTAGGTAAACAACATTAGATTGCTATACAAAGGAATTTTATATATTTATGTGGTAACTAAATTTATGCAACATTTTATCAAGAAAGACTACATGAAAATAAAACTTTGAGTTTGCAAGAATTTGTAGATTTTGATGAGGTTGGAGATTTGATTGTTGAAGATCTAATATTGGATATGTATTTAGTCCTTTTGAAGGAGTAGCAAGCTAGATGAGAAAAATATAGGAAATGGTTGCATTCTCTATAACAAAGGTAAAGCACACGACAAATATTCATGTATGTGAGGAATCAATATGGCTACAAAGGTTGTGCTCCACAATTAGTTTGGTACAAAAGATAGTAAGGGTTTATATTGATTGTCAAAGTGTAATATATTTGATCAAGAATTTTACTTATCATGCTCAATCAAAACATATTGGAGTACAATACTATTTTGTGAGATAAATAGTTGAAAGTAAAGAAATACTTTAAAAAAAGTTGATACAAAAAAATGTAAAGTTGATTCATTGACAAAAAATTGTGAGTGCTAAAAATATTTCTTTGTTCATGAAATCAATGACCATAATTGCCCTAAATAATTGACACTCTAAGAGTTTGATCTTTATGGAAAGTGCCCAACAAGTGAGAGAATGTTAGATAAATGTTGTATACTTTCTATGTTTAATAGTTTAAAAAAAGGTCATTGAATGTTATTTGAGATTTTTCTATTTTCGCTTTTTTTTTTTTGGTTTTTTTTCATAATTTCATATAATGATTAAAAAATCACTAGAAAGAAAGAAATAATGATTATATCTAATGAAATAAGAAATGTTGGAGAACAATGACAATTACTATTTAATTTACGTTGATTTATTTCTTATTGGTTGTCACTAACTTGGCCGTTGGCCATGGTGCAGCTTCGAAGCTCAGCTAGTAAAGAAGGTGGTGAACGACATAATGAAGACACTTGACAAGGTGCCACTAGTAGTTGCCAAGCACCCAGTGGGATTGGAAACCGTGAAAAATGCTCTCGTTCAGAAATTGCATCTCATTTCAGCCAAAACAGTAGTTAAAGTTGGAATATGGGGTATAGGCGGTATTGGGAAGACCACAGTTGCAAAGGCCGTGTACAATGAAGTTTCTCGTAATTTCGAAGCTGCTACCTTCGTATTTAATGTCCGCGCCAGTAGCCTTACAAAATTGCAGGGGCAAATTCTCAAAGATTTGGTCAACTATACTGAGGAAGTGGAGAGTGTTGATAAGGGAAAATCTTTGATGAGAGATCGATTGGGTGGAGTGCGTGCCCTGCTCATTTTGGATGATGTGGATGATCGTGTACAATTGGATGCCTTGGCTGGGGATTGGCTGGCCCCTGGCAGTCGAGTTATCGTAACTGCTAGAGATCGACACATTCTCAATGCTGGCAAGATCTCATCCGCATACATTCACGAGATGAACGGATTGAAGAGCAGTGAAGGTCTCCGGTTATTTAGTTGGCACGCCTTCCTCAGAGCATCCCCAATTCCCAGTTACGAAGAGCTCTCCAAAAGAATAGTGGAGGCTTGCAAGGGGCATCCTCTTTCCCTGGAAGTCATTGGGGCCTTCTTATATGATAAGCAAAACGACACAGATATTGAGTGCTGGAATGAAACTGTTGACAACATTGCAGTCAATAGAGACATTTTTAAAACACTCCACATCAGTTACAGTGGTCTTAGTGCGGAGGAAAAGGATATATTTTTGGACATTGCTTGTTTTTTCATTGGGGAACGCACAACTAATCCCATTGTTTTCTGGAAATCAATGTACAAGTCGGTGCACACTGCTATCACTAATCTTTCATTGAAGCTGCTGATAAAGATAGACAAGAAAGGTGTATTTGATATGCATGACCTTGTGCGAGATATGGGGCAAATAATTGCTAAAGAAGGGCACACCCGACAATGGCAGACCGCCCAGCCAAGCTCATTCAATTATGGTAGTGATATCAATATTTCTCGCCTTCGTCTCTATGCATGTGATTCACCATGGCATAACATGTTGTACGCACCTCTAAGACTTAGCTATCTTCATGTGGACCATGTGCACATGGAAGATATCGTAGAAAGTCTCCCTCCAAGTTTGAGATGGCTAAGGGTGGATTCTTGTTCCTTACCAATTACGACAGATAGCTCAAATTTGTTCAAGCGCTTAATTTTAACAAGAAAAAAGAAATCTACCTCTGTTACCTCTTCTACCTCTGTTACCTCTGTCCTGGGTAACCTATCGCAGTTAAGGGTCATGGACTTGACCAACTGGAGATCTTTAGCCAAACTCCCTGACAACATTGGTAACTTGTCACGTTTGCAGTTCTTGAAATTGTCTAGATTTCAGAAGTTGGAATGTCTCCCCAGCACCATTGGCAACCTCTCACAACTGGTATCCTTGAACTTGACTTATTGTGAAAATTTAAGTCACCTTCCTGACACCATTGGAAACTTGTCACGGCCGGAGTACTTGAATTTAATTGGTTGTAAAATTTTAATTGACCTTCCTAACAGCATTGACAAGCTATCACAACTGAAGCACTTAAGTCTGAGCTGGTGCAAAAAATTGCAGAGCGTTCCAGAAACCATTAGCAACTTGTCAAAGCTGGAAAGGTTGGATATGCTGAGTTGTTATTCTGCATGGCAGTCAATTCATCATGCCATTTTGCTCTGGCCAGAGCTCTGCCTTTTAGGATTACCTCACCAGCTGGAGAAGTGGCGAAGGGAACAGAGTCGAACGGAGGAGTGGAGTACTGTAGAGTCTAGCGAAGCCATGGCGGAATTTGGGGAAATCTCAGCCCGTGAACATCGTAAGTAAATGCTATATATTCACTTCAATTTTGAAGACTAACAGTCCGTTCTTTATAGCCTATCTTATAATTTGATGGATTGAAATTTTTGGTTTTTCTTTATTTGCATGAAATTGTAAAATAATGCATTGCCTGCAAAACTTACGAATTAAAACATGTATTGTGGTGTTATTATTGTTTCAGCTTCATACAAATAGTAGATAGTAACTATATACCTGAAGCACCATATCATATCTATAATAAGCCGATAGGCTCTTTATTGTGGGCTTGCCCACCGGAAAAGTCTCACGCCTGAAAGTCTCATGCCTGAATTTTAATGACGGGAAATCTCTCAGAAAATCTCACTGCACTATCCACGTCCATTTCTTCCACGCCGTTACGTCCCGACTAATGGAATGCCTGCCATTTTATCCGCACCAATGATGCCACCGAACTTCGCTTAAAATAAACCACGACACCCCTCCACTACTCAGTTGAGTCATCAGATCTTCTCCGCTCGCTAACTCTACCCCAAGTGCCGACACGAACCCCACCATGGCAAGCCTTCCATTGATGGTCTCTGGCGCTGGCCCTGAGGATGCGAACACGTCACCAAACTTCGTGTTGACCTGGACAAACGCAATAAGATATGATATGTCAGATCCAGAGAAAGTCCACGTCATGTATATTACTCTACTGATGGATTGCGGCGTCAGGAAAGGTAATTACCTTTTTTGAGGGGACTGGAGCAGTGGTGCTTCTGGTTGGAGTTTGGGTGGAAGTAGCAGCAGAAGGAATGTTGTTTACTGGAGAGGCTTCTTTGGGCTCCAAATCTGCCTGCTAATATAAGCAAATTAGCTCAATTTCTGACTAAATATAATAGGCACTAAATTGGAAACTGATCCGATTAGGAAGAAAGATCAAACCTCTGCATTGCACTTGACTCGAAGGCTCCTGTGTGGTGCTCTGTTGGTGTGACCCATATAGCTCTTTTGAGTTGCTCCGCAGTTGAGCAATGCGGAAGATTCCATCGTCCTTGAAGCCATGGCTGCCATTAACAAGACTTTTGAGGACATTCTCCCAGCTGATCCGCGACTACAATGCAACTTCCTATTACCCTCTCCTCATCCCCGCCCTTTGAATATACTGGACTACCAACTATTCCCACACAGAGGAATTAAGCTGGATACAAGCAGGAACTTTCACCCCGTGAGAGACATTCTGAGAGCATCAACGCCATGAGCTACAACAACCTTAACGTTTTCCACAGGCACATAACCTACTCGCATTCGTTTCTGCTTGAGTCGCCTTCCATTCAAGGATTTGTTAGTCATAATTTCTTGTTATCTTAGCGAGTAAGAATATATTGTTCATCTTTGTCCTGCACCATTAGAAATACCGCCCATCACGAGGAATTAATTTGATAAACTTAATTAACTTTCAATTTTTATTTTTTTAAATGCATAGTTTATTATTAATATTATAAATTATATATTAAAAATGTCCTTTTAGGTTTTAGTATTTCCATTTATTTGCATTTCTTTCGAGGAAGTTGGAATGCCCGAAGATTTTAGAATCCTTACCAGTTACCACATAATAGACAATATAAAAAATAAAGTATTATATTAAATAAAATACTTTAATATAAAATATCAAATCATTTAAAATACAGTGTTAAGTTTAAATGGTTTATATTTAAGTTTTATATTATTATATAAATTTAAAGATTATTAAATTTGGAAGATTATACTTTTATGTGAATTTTTCTTTAGTTTTGGATTTATTTTGATCAAATATTTTAAAATAAATATATATTAATAAATGACAACTTTTTTGTAAGTTTGTATCATGACAATATTTTTCTTATTAATTTCTTTTTTATTGATATATACCTAATTTTATAGTGTCTTCATTTATGCAAAACTTAATATATTTTCACTACTTTATCTATCCTTATTAGTTGCTATTTCCATATATTCATTCTCTACTTCAAACTTTCCAATAGAACACATCCATGCACAAATACATACTCTCTAACATATTAACATGCACATAGTTCTTTATCGGCATATTCCTTGAACCTCCTTTAGGTGCAAGTGCTAGTAATATGAATAATGGAGCTTACATTTAAGTCTGTACGCTAATTTTTTATGTAGTCTTAAAGCATTATTTAGACAAGTTCTTTTACGAATGATAATTATTATAAGGTAACATGGTTTTCTTGGCTTTTCTATAAACAAACTTTAGGGGAATTAGAGTTGTACTTCCAGGAGTATCACTTACAAAGATTATCCAATGCTAGGAGGTACCAGGAATTGAAATCACATACAGACTTCGCATTTAGCGGGCCCGTGACATACGATGTGTTTCGATCATGTGGACACGATTTTAAAAATTCAAAGTTTCAACGTCGCGAGCCTAATACTTGTTTTTAAAATAAAATATGTGTAATGTAAAATTATATACTGATTTTTTTAGCTAGTCATTCAGGAGAGTTTAGTTTGCAATTCTATATTTTTCAAATGTTGTCAAAATTCTTCCACACTTTAGTTGCAATGAAGACTCTTGTAAGAACTTGCATTGTAAGTCTATTGTAATCCATTTCAAGATTTGATAATAAATTGTAGAGGTTTTGGAGTGAAGTAGCCTTACATGTCAAGCTTGGAATTTGTGATGGTCTATATAACCGTTTTTTTTTAATTTTAGACTATATTACAATTTGAAAATGTATTGACATTTAAAACTACTAGTAAACTATAATATTATTATAGGTAAAATATGATACAATATTCTAATTTGTAATAGTAATACATATCATTTTATAATATTTATTATAAAAACATATATTAATTTATAATATTTTGAAAGAGAGTATATATTTTTTTCATTTTTAGAATATTTTTAACAAGATTATTTTGAGTATTATTTAATATGAATTTAGAAACTTAAGTAAATTTAAGATTTTTGCATTAATTCCTAATAGTTATTATTGTTTTCTAATTTCACTATCACACACACATATATACATATATATACAAGAAATTAAAGTTGAGTTTAAATATAAGTAAATTATATATTAAAGGTTCATATTAGATTATTATATTTTTTATTGTTTATTGGTATTTTTAAGAATTATGTTTCTTGTCCAAAAATACTTAGTTAATTTAAATTATACATCATAATGTATTTTAATGGCAATTCAAGATTATGTTTTCATTTTTTGTTATAAGAAATATTATATGTTGTTGATTTCATTCTCATATTGAAATATAAGAGTGTTTTGTTGTCTTCTTACAATCTCTTGTTGAAGTGTTTGATTTTAGATTTGAAGGGAGAGTACCCCCTTTCCCTCTTCATTAGTGGTATTAGAGCAGGAGTTCCTGAGTGTGCAGGTAGAAGAATCAATGTGAGACAATTTGTAAAATCTATTGGAGCATCTAGGGTACTAGCAATCTTGAAATATTTTCATATTTAAGGGTGTTGATACCACTACTACAAGGGCTACCCAAGCTCTCAAATACAAAATCCAATAACACAAATTTAAGGGCTATTATAGTACCCCCAAACTTATAGTTTATGTAATCAACAAGCTCGTTGTAATGTTGTAATCTCAAAAAAAAAATTATTCTTGGTATCATTTCAAGATTGCTAGTACCTCAGATGCTCCAATAGATTTTTTCCATGGCCTCCCTTACAATCTGAACAATATTTTTGGTGGAAAAGGAAAAATCTTGAAACATTTTCTCTAAATTTTTCCATCAACCAATCTGATGGAAAAAGGATACTCTCCCTTCAAATATGAAATTAGAAAACTACAACAAGACTGTGCAAGAAGGCAGAAAAATGTTATGATATTCATATGAGAACAAGAAATTAACAACATACATTATTTTCTTTCAATAGAAAAATGAATACATAAACTAGAAGCTCATGGGCTTCTTTGCAATATGAGCTTTCCACATACAAAAATATGCAACATATGTGTCTTCAACAATTTGGCTTCATTCTGGAAGCATTTGGGTATGCAACCACAACTTCTCCAAAAGCCCCATTCTCCAAATGAACAAGCATCAATATATATATAGAAGAGTGTGTGAGAGGAAAACCATGGTTGGTTTCCAAAACAACTTGCCATCACCACCCTAAAATCCCACGCCACCTTGAGGAGATTAAAAATATAAAATATAAAAAACTTAATTGTTTACATGGCCCTCACATGGGTGCCTATCTTTTGGCCAATTATCATTGGTCAATAATGAAACCTCCATTGATTTTTTATGACTCCAAATATGGATATGCACCAACATGCAAAGTTGGTGGCCCCAACATGCAAATGCATCCAAATGATCATACAAGAACATGCATGCAAAGTAATCCCCACCTAGAATTGGATGCCCCAAATGAAATATTCCAATTTAAATGCCTTCAAAAATGTTACCGAAGCATATTTCCTCCAAAAATTACATTTGCAAATCACCACAAGGGAAAATTACAATGTTGCAAATTAAAATATTCATTTTTCCACATGCCTTAGCCCTTATTGAAATCAACAAAATAAAATAGCAATATTTTTGGTGATGCAAGATTGCCTTACGCCCTAGATGCTCTTGCATCAAGCACCTAAGGTAAGAAATTTTTTGTGAATATGGGTTCATAAAATGGAGTTGAGTGGTAGTACCACCCTTTCGGATTGCAAGCAATCCTCAACAAACTACATCATTGAAATTGGTACTTTGATAATTTCTTCCTTCTCCTCTTCCAACATCTAGCCGAAACATTCACCATCCTTCTCTAACAATCTTGCATTTCATTCTTCTCTCCTCTCGTGGACTTGTATCCACCATGTACCATCCTCCTCATAATACCATATGTTTTCCTCTCTAATCTCATGGGGTTTGACCCACCATTGATCAACCACCTCCACCAAATTTCACCTGCAGCATCCTTTATAGCTTCTACAAGAAAATATGCACTATCCACACACCCATGTGCAACATCATTAAAATCTTTCCCTACATACAAATCAATACTAACAAAATCTATTTGTACCACCTCTTTTTCTCCTTCTACACTCACTACCTCTTTCATCCAAACATGCAAATCATTCTCTACTTTCATCTTCATAAAATTCAGAAACATAAGTCATTACCTCTATTTTCACATGTTCCTCTAGTATCACTACAACATTTTTCTTCTCACTATCTGTTGCAATGTTTTCATCTACACAAAATCCAATTTCATCTTCATCATAAAAATGAAAATATTATGCATTACCTCTTTCTCTATAACCTTTTCCTTGCCATTGTTTGCTTCCATATCTTCTTCACCTTCACTTTCTGCTACAATTTCATTTTTCAATGCTTTTAAGTCCTCCAAAGGACACTCATCTATTGCTGCAACATAATTTTTCTCTTCAATTGCTACTCCTTTTTGCCTCCCAATCTCTGCTACACTTTTCTCTTTTTTCTCACTCTCTTTCTTTATGCCTTCCTCAAAACATACTTCTACAAGATTTTCTCCTTCCTATTCACATGCATACACAACTATGACAAACTTTTTTCCTTTATTCTTTGATATTTCTTTAAACACTTTCCACACATTCTCAATATTCAATCTCTTTAAGCTTACTTTTGCAACTTGCACATATAACTGCAACAAGAATCACATACACATCTATCCTCTACCCAACAAAGATTTTTGGAAGACACACTCTCTCTTAGTGGAGGAGCTATGTGCACTTTCTACCAAACTTCAATCCCTATTGGAGGACAACCAACATTCTCTCATACACATTTCATCCAACCCAAGGTCCTAGTGCAAATTGCCTCACATTAACGCTTTTGCTTGCATACTTAGGAACTCTCGCTCTGATAGTACTAAGGGAAAATGGACACTCTCCCTTCAAATATGAAATAAAAAATACAAGACTATGCAAGAAGGCAGTAAAATGCTATGATATTTATATGAGAACAAGAAATCAACAAAATACAATATATTCATTCAATAGAAAAATGATTACACAAACTAGAAGCTCATGGGCTTCCTTGCAATCTAAGCTCTCAACATACAATAATCCATAACATATGTGTCTTTAGTAATCTAGGTTCATTCCAACAACATCTGGGTATGCAGCCACAACTCCAAAATCCCTCTTCTCCAAATGAACAAGCATCAATATATAGAAGGGTGCTGCCACAATAGTGGTTTACACTTTTTGGGAGATCCTAATTTTTGCTGAAATCACATAATTCTAGAAAATATAATGATTTAAGCCTTGAAAAGTTCCATTTAAAGGATTCCAATTGAATAGGGTTTGATCAAACTACCTTAGACCAAGCCCCCTTGGATAGAACCCTGCTAGTTTTAAACCATACCTATAACGGAGTCTCTTTTACACCTATCAAAATGCTGATAAAAAACCACTTTTGATTTACCTTTTGGGGGATCAAATGAATTTGACACTTAAAATTTATTTTTTTGTAAGCATGTAGTCCTTATTATAATCTTCCAAAAAAGTATGATTTTAATTAAATTTAATTTGATTATTATATTTATTTTTTATTTCTTGTGAATGTAGGTTTTTCATCAAAAATCAAGCTCTTTGTTCTGCACATGTGGAAAAATAGAAGATTATCAAAACAAAAAATTGAAAAATATGAGTACACCAGATATTGGAGTCTTTGATCCAACAAAAAAAAAATTGAATTTTGATACATACAAAAAAAGTTACGCGTTATACAGTCGTGCTATGTCCAAATTGTAATTGGTTTGACTTTGAAACTTGATTACAAAAAAAATGTTCAATAAAAAACTATATAACTAGGTGGAAGCACTAGATATCGGAGTTACAAATCTAAATTTGAAAGAATTATAATTTTATCCTTCATGGAAAAAAAGTTATGCCTTATACGATGAGCGCCACTTTTTAAAAATGTTGTTTTTGAAGAAAACTAGTTTTTGAGGGAGATGGAAAAAAAAGTGCAATCTGATTCCAAAAATTTTGAAAAAAATATTTTTAGAATCTACAGACAAAATTTCACCAAACTCTAGTTCACATCATCTTCAAATTCCTCACGGTTTAGCCGCTATAGGTTCCCGAAAGTGAAGATTTAGTTCAAAAAAATTATTTCAGTGTCCAGTTTGGCCAAAAATTGTAAACCACTATTGTGGGATCACCCAGAAGAGTGTGTGAGAGGAAAACCATGGTTGATTTCCAAAACAACTTTCCATGTTACCACCCTAAAATCCCATGCCCACCTTGAGGAGATTAAAAATATAAAATATAACACTTAATTGTTTACATGGCCCTCACATGTGCCTATCTTTTGACCAATCATCATTGGTCAACAATGACGCCTCCATTGATTTCCAGTGAATCCAAATATGGACATGCACCAACATGCAAAGTTGGTGGTCCCAACATGCAAATGCATGCAAAGTATGCAAACGATCATGCAAGAACATGCATGCAAAGTGGTCCGCACCTAAAATTGGATGCCCCAAATGGAATATTCCAATTTAAATTCCTTTAAAAAATTTACCGAAGCATATTTCCTCCAGAAATTACATTTGAAAATCACCATAATAGAAAATTACAATGTTGCAAATTAAAATATTTATTTTTCCACATACCTTAGCCCTTATTGAAAACAACAAAATAAAATAGCAATATTTTCAGTGATACAAGACTACCTTACACCCTGGATGCTCCTGCATCAACTTTCCACCCATGTTGTGTTGAAAGAGCCAACAAAGCACACATGGTAGTCCATTTCATTGTAGGTATATAAAATTTTCATCATAATCTATGCCCTCTTTTCGAGCATAACCTTTTGCAACAAGTCAAGCTTTATGTTTGTCGAGTGAACCATCTACTTTATATTTTTTATAAAAATCCACTTGCAACCAATAGGTTTACAACCAAGTGGTGGATCAACCAACTCCCATGTGTCATTTTCTAGAAGAGCATCATACTACTTTTGTATAGCTTGCCTCCACACTACAATATCCTTAGTTCTTTATAGGAATTTGGTTATAAGTCCATTGTGATATTGATTTCATCAATAGACTCCAAGTTACTTACAATAGAAGATTGAGCCTGTCTCCTTTGTTTGTAAGAACTTCTTGTGCTTGTTTTTCCTATTTTGTTGAGTCTTAAATCTTTCAAAGTTTGTTGGACTTGTTTGGCCCACTTGTGGGAAAATTTTGGGTGGACCAAAGGTGCTTCCATTTCTTGACTAGAAGCACCATTAGTGGCTAAATTTTCTAAACTCCCATGGTCATCAAAAGATTGGAAATCATCATTAGAGGTGGTTTCTTTTTGTAGATTCGAAGATGGATCATCTTGAGTTGGGACATATTGAGATATAGATTTTATAGATGGATCCAACAAAGGTGGTTCTAAATGGCTTATTCCCCACATATCAAGGAACATCACATGGATGTTCTTTCCAAGCAATAAACTTGGTAAATTTTTCAAGTTTTTTCAACTAGTCTAAGTCAATATTTGCATCATTTTTGAAAAATTCACAAAATACAACATTTTATGCAATAAATAATTTACTGTTAACTTCATCATACAACCTATAGGATTTTGA
Source organism: Sequoia sempervirens (assembly GCA_007258455.2). NCBI lineage: Eukaryota > Viridiplantae > Streptophyta > Pinopsida > Cupressales > Cupressaceae > Sequoia > Sequoia sempervirens. Next base: position 282,436,817 of record VDFB02000003.1, read on the forward strand.
AGATTCAAAATAGCTAAGAAAACTAGATTCTAAATAGATTAAATCCACTCAAAATTTTGACGCCATTGTTAATTCTAATAATTTTACTATTTTAAGTTTTGAAAAGAGTTTTAATTTCTTCCAAGTGACAAAAGACTTTAGATTTACTTATGAGAAAATACACCCATGTCCTCCTAGATCAATCATCAATAATGCATATTATAAAGTTATAAATATGAGGAACATTTATACCATACACATTAAAATGAACCAAATCCAACACCAAAGTGGATTTATATGAACTTGACTAAAATTCAACATGGTTTTATTTACCATATACACAATGTTCATAGACATAAAACTCAAGAGAACAATGATTTAATCCCTCTACAAAAAAATATTTTTTAGGGTCTTGAAACACTTCTCATCTATATGGATCATTCTCTAGTTCCATAACATTATCTTTTCTACAAATAGCTATATCTCTAAAGAAAGAGCTTTCTTAGGTACCTAGAAGGAATGCCCATCAAAAGTGACTATGGTACTCTATTTGATATTAATTTTGATGGTAAGAGTGTAGATTATATAAATCTCTTATCCATAGGAATTATAGAATAACTATTGCATTTAATAGAGATTGCATCTAATTGAAGTAAAATACCCACAGTAAAACCCTTTGTGATCACCATAGCTTACACCCTCCATAGGAGAAAGCAACCTGCACACTCACATTATTTAGTTTATTCACCAATTAATATGTTTTTTTGCTGAACTAGGGATATACAATACACCATTAATCCCCTTAACACATCCATCTAGGAATCTAATAAAAAATATTCCATAGCCAATAACATTTAGGTGAGAGGTATCTTTGAGGTCCACCTTCCTACCATCATATTCTCCATACTTAGAGAACCACTCATACTGGGAGGTCATATTAAAGGAAACACCTAAATCAATCAACACAACTTTCAATGCATGAGTTGGCAAGATTGTGACAAAGGCATCAAGGTCATCTTGAAAAAACTTTTCACATACTCATCATTTAAATTATTTTTATTTTTATTTTTCTTATTTTTATAGTATTTATAATAATAATGATTCTTACTATAGTCAACACTTATCCTTGGACTTTCTTAGAGATTTGGATCTTCCATAGCATTTAGATCTTTCCTTTTATCTCTTCTTTTCATTTTTCCTTTCTTCTTTAGTCTTCTATGAAATAATAGGATCTCCTTAGTTGATTCAAAACCTTTTCTTTGTATCTCCTCTAAGAGTAATGATGTCACTACCTCATTCTTCTTGAGCTTACAGGTAATTATCATAATGTAAATAACAAGGTAATGTTAGGAGTCTGAAAAATAATAAATAAGTGTCATACAATGATCCTCCTCCATCTTCACTCTAATAGAGTGAAACTAGGTCATGAAAATATTGAACATGTTCATTTTCTCAACTACAAAACCACCATCATCCATCCTGAGGGAATACAACTTCTTTCTCAAATAAATTCTTATTCACTAGGGATTTACCCTAATTAATTTATCCTAAATTGTTCCAATAGGCTTCTATGGTGGCTTCTTCCTGTACATTTAATAGCACAAAATTTTCAAGCAAAGTCTAATGAGACCCTTCATTTTTTTGTCTAATATCTTAGTTCACTTGAGATAATAAGTTTGGATTTGGATATAAAAATCCATAGATCTCTATATAGAAGCATATCACCCATCTTAAGCTTCCACAACTCAAAGTGCATATCACCCATCTTAAGCTTCCACAACTCAAAGTTAATTCCCATGAATCTCTCTATCTCTATCATTGATGTGCTCACTATTTTTCTATAACAATATCTCTTTCCACACAAGCTCCCATGTAATCTAAGATTAGCACATTTTTTTTCTTTATCACCTAGAATCTAAGGTGATTAGACTATAATACCAAATTAAAGGAAGTGATAGTGTTGAATATGAAGGAAGAGATAGAGAAGAATAAAATACAAACAAAACCAAGAAATAACATTTCCAGCGATGCAGACGACGGGAGGAGCGAAGCGAACGGGTGAGAAACAGAGAGAGGGAGGATTTTTCAACTCCTCTGACAATGGAAACAATGATGGACAGGGCTCTGATGCGAATGCAGATGCCCAGGTTGGTTCGTTTGTCTCTGTGGTTGAGGATCTTCTGAGATCTTTCCATTTCTTGGAAGCCTTTTTGTTTTGTCCTTGTCTTTAGAGGAAAAATGTGGGGGTTCCTCTTGCATTTCCTTTATGTGCAGTGTGGTTTCCCTTTGCATTTTCCTGTGGTCTTTGGGGGGAGTGGTCATTGTTCCTTGTTTGCTCCTACTAGGACTTGTTGGATTTGTGTGTTTGGGTTGCAGAGGCTTTTGGTGCCTGGATGTTGCATTGAGGTTGGTGCTTCTAAGGCCTTCTTCAATACCTTTGCTCTTGAACCATGGATGTTGGTACGATTTGTTTATTTGGAGGGTTCATGTGGCTAGTGGTGGGGATTTGTTGGTCCTCTACATTTTTCTAGTGATTGAGCCTAATGTTGTTGTGTTTGAGGCGTGGGTGATCTTGCCTTATTTCTTGGTGGTTGTTGCCTCTTAGGGTAGCCGTGATGGAGGTGGGTGTAAGCCTTCTGTTGTTTGGAAGTCCCCCTGGTTGAGGGGGGTGGTGTGGTTTTTTTGTAGTTTGAAGTTATGCCCTTGCTCTTTGTTGAAAACCTTGGGCATGTTCTTGTTTTGTTGTGTGGGATTGGGCTCATTTGTGAGTGTTGTTCCTAAGGATGTGGTGCAAAGTTTTCACCCTCAATCCTCTTGGCCTTTGTGGTCTCCCTTTATGGAGCAACCTAATTTATCTTTGTGCTATTTCCTTCTGAAGGTTTTTTTTCTTCTTTATGTCTGCTTTGTGAAGCCTGGAAGGGGTTCTTTTCACCTTGTGGGTGTTACTCTTAAGACCCTCTTCATGATGGAGCCAAAGGATGCATTAATAACCCCTATTTTTTGTGGGATGTTTCTGGTTGGGATAATTTTGTTGCCCTAGTTGTTTGATTTAGTTCTAGTTGCTTCAATCAAGCTTTCTTTTGAAGTGTTCTTTGATCACATTCCTATAGAGGTGGTGATGGAGCTGGGTGGTTTAGGTTTGAGGTTGTTGTTGAATTTTTACTTGGTAGTGGTGGTTGTTTTGGGTTCTTTTTTGTTGCTGGTTAAGGTGGATTTATGGCTATTATTTGGGATTCTTGTCTTGGTCCACAGTTTTCTCTCAGTGTAGTGTTTTCTGAAGGATGCTATGGCCGCTTGTTTGGCTGATGTGTCGTCTTTCCCCTCAGATCCTCTGGAGGTGGATTTCTCTCCTTTTGAGGTGGAGATGGGAGGTGAAGGTTTCCGGTTCCCTCAGTTGTTGTTCTTATTGAGGTGGGTGGTTCTCCTATGGAGGTGGAGGCTGAGTGTGCTGGAGAGTTCTGGCTGCAATGGTTTACCTGGTCATGTCATCCTCTCCAATAGAGGGGAGCTCACTCCTTTACATGTGGATTTGGAGTTAGTTTCCTGCTATCAGGTGAGATTGTGTTGCACGGAAGCTGATTTCTTGTAGTTTTATGTTGTGTATCCCAAATCCCCTATCAAGGTGGGGTTTTTGGACTTATTGATTACTCTTTTGGGCTCATATTTGAATGTTTTGAGCGGTTGGTTTGTTGATGCTTGGCAGATTTAGACAATGTTAAAGGTTATCTAAGGGTTTTTGGTCCCTATAATAACCTATTTTTTACTGGGTTTTAGGCCCCTTCTTTTCTTGTTCCATGCAGCTCATTTAGTTTTGTCATTCTCTTGATGGATGTTGTTGTTTAGGTTGCTATTGGTCTATGTCTTCTCCTTTATGCAGCTCTCTCTTTGTTTGGGTTCTAGGTCCCTGTAAAACATGTCTGTATTGGGTTTCGAGGCCCCATCAAAACCTATTTTACCCCTAATCAAATACAATGATTTAAAACAAAGGATAAATAGAATTTTATTATATGAATTTCATTTTTCAAAATATATAAAGATTAAAGAAATATTAAAAAAAAAATTCTCTTTTATAGAACCCATTGTCCATTTGTTGTTTGAAAGTGGTGGCCCTACAACATAGCATTCAATCTTCTTCATGCAAAATATATTACTATACAAAATTTCATTCTCCTTTCATCATATATGATTGGACAAAGAAAAAATAAAACCAAAACAATTAATTTTGTTGTGTGAATATTTACAATTAAATCTCATTTGTAGTTTGTCTTGATGTAGAGAATGATAAGGAGGCTAAAATAAATCTAAGCTGGTGAAATGAAGTCCCACACGTATGAGTAGATGGTGAAGATTTGGTGATGACAAGAGAGATGAAGAGTTTATGGAGGAGTTAATGTGCTTAGTTGTGATTAATTTCCAACACTCCCCCTAATCACAACTACAACTATTCATGATTCGCATACTCTCTTTGATGGAAAAAACTTTCTTTTCCCAAGGGTTTGGTGAAGATATCTATACAATTTTCTACATACTTGCAATGTTCCAAATCAATTTCTTCATCATTGATTAGTTCCCATATGAAATGATACCTTGTATAAATGTGTTTACTTATGAAAACCGAGTTTTTGGATAGTGTTATTATAGAGTTGTTGTCACAATAGATTTCAGTTTCTCCTTCTTGTTCATGCCTTATTGTTTTAATACTCTTCTCATCCAAACTACCTGATATAATGTCCCTATTGCTGCTACATATTTAGCTTTAGTTGTGGAAATAGAAACAATGGGTTATTTCTTGGAATCCCATGAAATGACTCCCAAACCCAAATACACTACATATCTTGATGTGCTCTTTCTATCATCGACACTACTTGCCTAATCGCTATCTATGTATCCAACCAACTTAAACTCATTTGTTTCACTATAAAAAATACAATTTTCCTTTGTTCCATTAACATACTGTTGATGTGGATGTTAGTCACACATAACACAGATAAAATTCACAAAGAACTTTACCTCTCTTGAAAGAAAGCCAAATTTTGAGATAGAATTTAATAATCCCAAGGCTGAGCCATTAGTCAAGTCTTGACTTTGCAAGTTTTACTCAGAGTTCATTGTGAAGCTATTTTTACAAAAGGACTTATGCACTGGATTTGTAAGAAAGGTTAGATTCTAAAGATAATTGTTAATTTCACAAAATCAACCTTTAATTAGTGTTCAAAGATCTTTAATCTAATTATATTTATTTATTTCAGAACACTTTCATTATCAAATTTATTATTTATGATGCTTTAAATTTGATGAATACAAATGATTTACAAGAATATTTCATGAATTCAAACATTTTAAGAACATTTTCTGGAAATATTTAACATCTAATCTAAAATAAAGCATAAAGATTATTGAAATGTAAAAGTTATCCTAAGTATTATCCACGCATTCCTCAAGAAATAACTAAATCAAAGAAAACCATTCTATACTTCACCAAATTGCTTCACAACTAGGCATAGAATGATGCAAGAGTTTAAAGAAAGGGGGATCATTTTCCACTGAATAGTGTCAACATGCACCCTTAAACGGCATAGCACACAGTCTTTTCCAATACCTAAGCAAACAATCAGCTACGTAAGATTTCATATCAGGAAATAGCTTTGAACTGGTTCTAACATTAGTTAACTTTTAATGAAACATACAAGTTTTTAGTTTGATGGAACAAAAAATGGAAAGAAAAACTTGAAAAACAATTTTAATTCTCTGACATCCACAAATTTTGAACTTAATGAAATAAAAGAACTCTTCTGCCTTTTATAGAACATAAGGCCTCATAAAATCAATTACAAATGATGAATGTTCATGATTCATCCTCTAAAATCAATGGTGTCAGATTAATCTCTTCACATGGGTGATGTCAGCAAGTAGTCCCATTAGCAATCACTTGAATTACCTACAAAATGAACAATTGAACTTTATCAAATATCAAGTTATTTGTAAAATTCATTGACACATTTATTTAATTCATAACTTTAGACTTACATTTACAAATGCATTAATGTTTTTTGAACACCAAATAAGTTCAATTTTAAGTTGTATTCCTGTGAAAATGTGATTTACTCCCATTTTAAATATTCATTTCTATTTTTTTTCATTATAGTGAATTACCTCAACCAATTTTTGGTTTTGTTTCTCGTCTTCATAGCTTTCCAAATCATTTTAAATTTTTTAATTTTGTTAAGAAACAAGGGAGATATCATTGTTTTTGTGAAACTGCTTTTTCAAATTTTAGGTTTTTTGAAAAAATCGAGACTCCAAAAAACTGGGACTTTTGAAAAAATTGGTACTTTTGAAAAAGTGGAATTTTGAAAAACCCAAGACTTTTGAAAAAAATTGAGACTTTTGAAAAAACTAGGAATTTTGAGAAAAACTGAGACTTTTGAAAAAAACCAGGACTTTTGAAAAAACCAGGACCCAAAACTTTTTGAAATACTGAGACTTTTGTGGTTTGAGTTTTGCAAATGCACACTTTTCTTCTGGTAACCATTTACCCTCTAAGCTAGAACTTTTTTATTTGTAAGTATTTTCAAAATTTTCAAAAGGCAACCTACATTATTTTCTCATGCTCTTTCCATCAATGACAAAAAATCAAATTTTTGAAAACTTTGAAAATATCGAGAATTTTCCCATGTTTGGTGCATAATTTCTTCTCGTGACATAAAAAAATTCTTTGAGTTCGAACTCGCTCATTTTTTGAGTATTTTCCAAAATTCCAAAAAGTAACTCATATTATTTCTCATTGTTCTATCCATTCATGATGACATTTCAACCATTGAAAATATCAAACTTTGGATTTTGAATTTAGGAGAAATTTTCAAGTGTTTTGACCATTAGGGTAATTGATTTGATGTTTGGTGGACCTGAATAAACTACTAAGACTGCAAGGAAAGCTAGACCTAAGCCAAAAAAGAGGGGGTCCTTATTTTCCCAAACGAAAAATGGGGAGTGTTGTGAGACTACACAACACATACCTTAGGATTCTCTTAGCTACTTGCTAATGTGTCTCCTTTGGAGTCTCCATAAATCTTGAAATCAAACTCAATGCATACATTATATCAACTCTAGTTGTCAAATACATCAAACTTCCAATCATGCTTTTGTATAAGGTTGGATTCATATTATTATTACAATCTTCCTTACTCATTTTCAAACCTATAGTTCTTGGTGTTGGTGTAAGCTTGTCGTTTTCCATTTTAAACCTCTTCAAAATATTTGTTGCATAATTTGATTGAGAAATAAAAATCACATGTTTCATTTGCTTCACTTCTATTCCTAGAAAACACCTTAACAACCCTAAATCTGTCATCTCAAACTCATTTTTCATGAACTCTTTGAAATCAATAATGAAGATATCATCATTCCCAGTAAAAATTAATTCATCTACATACAAAACAACAATTAAAATATTTCAACGATGACTACTTGTCTTATTAAATCCTTTACACAAATCTCTAGTGATATCTCCCTAGATTAGCAATCAGTCCTTGGACTAGTGGCACAAGCATATCTCAACCAATCTAGGTTAGATTTCTTGTAGGAACGTGATAGTATTTTTAACTTTCCCACCCCTTTCTTCAATTCATGTATATCATTTTCGTTGCGTGCTTCTGGTGTGGCTTTGTTAGGTGGGATATTTGCTTAGCAGGGTAGTAATTTTGTGCTTGTATTTTAGATATTGTGGTGTCTATGGAAGTGGAACCAATAAACAAAAGGATTTTCCTCCCTATCCCAAGATGAGAATACCTCGAATAGATGAATTCACCTCAGAAATGGTGAGGAAAATCTTCAAAATAGACCACTTACGGGTGGAATATGCACTCAAGGTGGTGGTTGGCAAACGGATCCTGTGTTGTCAATCTCAACTTATCTACCCATCTTAGGTAGCATTCGTCTTCCTATCTAATGCAATGGAATTACTACAACATTACAGTCTGGTGATGCATTTAGCAATAGATTATGTGTAGGAATGTTTCTTGGTCGATCATGCCCTTAATTCAACGATTAAGGAGTATGACTTTCACAACAGAAAAACCATGGTCGGTGGGCTCTTTAAACATGAAAAGCTTTATAAGCATTCTGGCTACCTCTGCATTTATGTAGCCCTTAAGAACACGCTTCACAAAAGGATGAAGACAAAACTAGACGAGGCTTTAAGGGTTCACAAAAATGAAGTAGGTGTGGCTTTCTGTAATAGGGTGCTCAAAGTATGACAATCAATTATAACCTCTCTTTCGCACAACCCACATCATCTAGCTCGTTCGCCTACCCCAGGCTCTAAAGAAACCTCAACACGTGCTTCCTCATAATGCAAGTCGAGTCTGTAGTTTTTGTTTTTTTTGTCTGTTAAAATGAATTCAATTTTTATGCTCAAGTCGACCAAGTGTATGCCTAATTGCCATTTTGTTTATAGTGTTTTGGTCTTGGCTCTTTTTTTCCCATGATCATTGGGAATTTTGTATCGCTATGTAGTGGTGGTTGTCAATTTGGGCATTCGGTATTAGTCTATAATGGTGGTTGTAAATTTGGGCATTCGGTATTAGTTTGTAATGGTGGTTGACAATATGTTTTTGGAGTCTATGTGGGTAAAAAATGTGTTTCATCCAACCCTATGTGGCTCTCATTTGGCATGGTCATCCCTACGTGGCCTCATCATGATATATTTTCAAGACTCTTTAGGGATCTAGCCTATTTATATCAACTAGAACTATATTGTAATCAACTAGTTTATTAAAGATATTAATAAAATATTTCAGGCCTATGTGCCTTTTACCAAAAAAAAAAAAAAATCTTACCATCACGTCTTAATGTAGATATTGAGCTCACCATCACTTTTACTAAATCTATTGCTTAGAAAATATGAATTTAGTCTACTATACCATGCCCATGGTGCTTGGTTTAACCTATAAAGGGATTTTTTAAACATATACACCTTGGTTTCTTTCCCTAGAAGCTCATACCTAGGTGGCTTCTCCACATACACTTTCTCTTCCAATTCTCCATTTGAAAAGGTTGACTTCACATCTATTTGATATACCTTTCATTTGTGTTAGGTTGTTATTGCTAAGACTTCCCTCATGGTTTCCATTCTTCCTACTAGAGTATATGTTTCATTATAATCTCTTCCCTATTGTTGTTTGTATCCCATACTAACCATCCTTGCTTTATGTCTTTCAATATTCCTTCCATTTCCATTTGTTTTGGTCTTATAGACCCACTTTGTACTCCTATGATATTTTTTCCACATGTAAGACACACTAACTCCCATGTTTGATTCTTTTTTATAGCTTCTATTTCTTCATCCACTGTATTTACCCACTTTTCATCTTTAATTACATCTTCAAAATGAAAAGGATCATCAACATACAAATATAATACAAAAAGATAATTGAGACTTGCACTACTCTCACCTTCATTTTTCTCATAAATATCTCTCATACTTCTAATTTTTTGTCTTTCGAAGCTTGCTAATGTTAGATTTGATGTGTCACTTGAAATTGAACTTGTAGAATGTGGACTTTATGGTGATTGTTGGTCACTTTCAAAGAAGTGTTTTCTTGAATGTGTGGAGCTACCCTTGTACTTGTCGAAGGTGTCACTTGAGGACTATTTTGTTGAGCTTGAATGGGAATAGAAGGATTCACCATAGGAGTACCTGTTAGTATTAATTCTTCTCTATCTTCTTGAGGTAAACTTGTTGCTACATTCACTGTTTTCTACAAACTTCCATCTCTTGCTTCCTCTTCTATGAACTACACATCTTTGTTGATTATAATTTTTTGGTTTTTGAATTGTATAACTTGTACATGCCTTTGGTTCATCACTATATCCCATGACTATTCATTTTTCCCCCTTGTTATCTAATTTATTTCTCAATTCATCCAAAACATTTGCATATACCACACATCCAAAGCTTCTCATGTATGAGAAACCTTGTTTTTTCTTCCACTCCATGCTTTATCTGGAATCATATTATTTATATTTTTTGTCGGACATCCATTCATAATGTAGGTTGCACATGTTATAGCTTTGGTCCAATATTCATTTGATAATTTCTTTGCTTTTAACTTGCCCCTAGCCATTTCCATGATTGTTATATTTTTCCTTTTAGTGACCCCATTTTGTTGAGGTGTGTATCTAGTAGTGAATTTCTTATGAAATCCATGACCCTTACAAAACCTTTCGAAGTCATTTGAGATGTATCCATTGATGATAAATAAACAGGTTCAATACTGATTGTTGGGAAATTCAAGCTCTATCCAAAAATGACTTCAATGGATGAGATACAAGACTTGGACTACAACAACATGAAAATCTGAAACTTATATACAAATCTATAAATTAAGTTGCCTTAATATGAAAATACCATTATTAGATCCATCTTCTTTATGATGTCAAAAATTATCCAACATATCATGCTTATAAACACTACCTTATGTGAACTTATAACAACAATAAATAAAGAATAACATCAACATAAGATAGCAACAATGAGGCACACATCAACAGCATAATCTAGCATTACATAAGACATGATTTACGTGTGATGGCATCTTCAAATTTGCAAAATTTGAAGTGTCCATGATGTGAAAATTTGATTTGCACACTTAGAGGTGCACTTAAAAAATCTGCCCCAGTGACCTACTTGGGAGGGTCATAATTCGAAGCCAATTGAATTTCATACCAAATCCCTTGGTGAGCATATTCATTTGACATATGGTAACACACATGCTCAGTTTCAACCTCTTGTGATGAGTTTTGACTAAGTTTTGAAAAGCAAAGCTGGAAGGTTCTGGGATTGTTTTGTTGTTTGTATACTCTCTGTCCTACAATGTGACCTCCTGTTCATACCGATATTTCACAACTAGGTGATCATCATGGAAAATGGATTTGTGCTCTGCATTCCCCTCACATTCATATGATCCCTGGTTCGGTTTCAAAGCCATAGGATCAAGTTTGATATTTTTTTCAAGGTCAAAAGCAAAGGTAGTTTGTCATATTTTGGCATCTTAATGTTTCAAGGAGGTTAACTTTGACCCTTAATATCTTGTGAATAATGTGGATTGAAGGAAATCCCTCTTACGCACATACTCAATGGACCTAAATGATTTAGTGTTTCCACTAGTAGCTTTCCATGAAGTGATTTGATAATTTTTCAAGGAGGTGACTTGGTGTGCTCGAATTGGTCTCTAATAGGTGCAGTTGCAAAAAAGTCTGAGTGAGTCACTTTGGAATTTAATATCTTGCACCTCAGGATGAATTTTTCCAAGCCGTTTATTGCACTGAATTTTCACCCACGTATGCTTATTGAAAACTATCTTCTACCATTTCCTCACTCTAAAGACTATACGTTCCCATCATCTGCAAGAATTCTGATTTCAAATAATACTCTGCGCCTTGAATGGTGCAAATAGGATTGAACGTGCCCAGGTATGGCGCAAATTAAGGAATTTTACATTAATGAAACTCTCATTAAATTCCATTTTAATACACGCTGAAGACGCCATCTCATTTTCTCTCAAATTCATTTCCCCTCTGTAATTTTTTTTACATAACTACCGTTTTAAAAAATTTGAACGATTTTAAAAGCCGAGATTTGCTTGTTTTAATTTGCTTATCCTTGCATTTAAAAAAAAAAATCTTCCATAACTATAAATTACAAGCTTAGATCTAGCTTGAGGGTTTGTCTTTGCATTGAACTTTTCACAGAGAACAGTTTCCTGAGGAAGGCATCTAATTGCATCCAGATGTTAGTAGCAAACCGACTATTGAGATTGGGGATCGTGACTTTGATCTTTAAGGATACCAATATGTTCTGGTTGATTCTCTATCGTTATTGCCACAACATATTCTCTTCCAGATTTGAACATGTGATCACCAATATGGAGTAGACACACCTTTTATCACCTTGCCCAATTACTGGAAGTAGATTGCACCACCAAAAATGAATAGTGAGCATATATGGGGGCTAGAACCTAAAGAATTATGTATTAATATATTTCCTTTGCAAGGGACTGGTATGATCTTCAAAAAAATGCAGTCGTCGTGACCATGGCCGTAGGAGCAGTAATTAGAATTTAACAACTGCAATCAATGGATTAGATTGAAAATTGTGCTCAATTTTTTTCACACAAGTTCAAATTTTTGCAGTGCACCCATGTTTGATAAAATCCAAACTTGTAGTGGAAACATAAAGAAACTAGAAAAGGGAAAAAGTGTTGACAAAAATGAAAAAAATACACTATTCACAAAAAAATTGTGATATGTCTAGTGTTGCAAATATGCCCTCTTGGGGATGTGACCTCAAGCTCTGCTAAAAGATTTGATGCTTTACCACTTGAATCCATCTCATTCAACAAATCATTCACATTTATTTGTGTGTATTTTGTGCATTTAGGCAAGTGTTTAAATTTATTGTCCATGTAGATTCTTTCTTAAATATTCATGATATTTCAGTAGGGGATGATTTATTCTGAAGGATTTAGAATCTTATTATTGTGAGGCATGTTTGGCTATGGATACAAATCTTTTGATTCAACGAGGCTTACATTCTCTACACTTTGTTTACTGGTCTTATCTTGTTAGTTGATTGCTTTTTATCTTCTAAAGTAAATCATAATTTTGAAAGCTGGAGAAATCTTTCTATTAAAGATGTGAAATCCATGGGGTTAATATTTTGTCAAAAAAAAATTCACACTGTAAACATTCTAATGCATATTTGGTTGTGTTTGAACTTGGGTTATCTTTTTTTCTTTGAATTAATTTAGCAAATTAGCATTTTATTTACATTGTGGTTGTAGTCATGATACAGTTACATTGATCTTCTCCTACAAACTTTTTTTCTTGCATAGGTTAATGGAAGGAGGATATTCAAATACTAAAAATTAACTTTTTTAGATCATTGTTGATGGAAGGAGGTATATTTTAATATAATTAGTATTTGTATTAAAATAAAATCATTTTACTTTATTTCACTTATAATAATTTTATTTTAAAAAACATTAGAAATGCTTTACTAAAAATATTATAAATTATTATTATTATCTTCAATTATTGTTTTACTTTCAAACTAGGTTAAATGTTTTAAAAATGATATATCTTGGCATTATAAATAAAATTTTAATATCTAAAATTTTAAAATACACATATCTAAAATAATTGTGAACTAAATGAAATTGGTTGGACTAGTTTTGGCTTACATCATACACCCATTGAGGTAGACATCAAAATCAATTTTTGCAGTTTTATTTTGTGATGGTGTTCTCTGATGCTATAGAATTCCATCATTCGAACTTTTTATTAGTCTGCTTAAAATACAATTATGAAGTTTGTTCCTGCAACTATATCAGTCATTGTTTTTAATCTCATAGGTGCTCAATAGAGACATCAAAGAGTTTCATGTTGTTAACATGTACATAAAAATTAAAAACATATGACATATTTAAAAACTAAAAGTATAAAATAAATCTCAATTAAAATTAATAATTATAAAATAATTTTTTTAAGTAAATAAAATAAAATAAAACTACTCTTCTAAACAAAATAGCTCCTACCTCTAAACAAAGTAAGCAATACAAATAAAATAAAATAACTTTTGAATAAAAAATAACTATAAAGTAACTCTTACATAAACAACTCAAATTCATTGTTAAGTCTAAGGAATGAAGATGAGGACAATCCTTGCAACCGGGCAAGGGTGCAATGCAATCCAAGAGCAGGAATAGTAGAGATAGTGTTGGACAATATTTTTTACATTATGATTTTGTTTAAAAAATGTGCATTAATATCTACAATATTATGTTCATTGCATACATTGTTATATTTTCAAGATGACTTATTTGCACAAGATTATTACAAAAGAAAAATATATTCAATTATATATAAAAGATTGTTACATTTTTTACTTTCTTTTTATAATATATAAATTTAATGTGTTCAATGTTTACTCACTTCTATTTCATCTTCCTACACTTATTTCTAATTGATTTCTTGACAATTCTAAACAAACCCCAATTCACATTCTACTATTTTTTACTTTAGATAATATACTCTTCCCAAACAATTTTGAACTTATAAAAAGATTCACCATATACCCATTGTGCAACTGATTTTTTATTTGTTTATCCTAGACATTTTGTGTTAGTGGTTCATTTTTTGACAAAGGGATTGGTCTCGATAGAACCAGAATATTAATTTTTAGTTCTATCAACACAACAAATAAAAAAAGAACTATTCTTGCACATTTAGGCAGGAACTTTGTTGCTTTGTAGCTCTTGTTAAAGGTATATATGCATAAATTCAATAACAATAGTCCATTTATTTGGATAGATCAATTAGAGAACTATTTTTATGTACATTCTATCCCAAATGGCCAAATGATGATAATAGATTCTTAATATCTAGAGCTTGATAAATTCATTTGGTACTAATGGCCATGTGCTCAAAAAATTAAAAAAACCCTCTCGATGTCACTTGGTTAATTTTTACAATGAACTTATAATTGCAATATAACAAAAGTATATCAGGGAACTACTTTAGCTAGTTGAACAAATTATAATAAATAAGATTAGTCAAGAACTATTTTCAATAATACCATAACCTATCCTTGCAAGCAAAAACAATTAGAGAAGGTAAATTGTATGACTTATTTCTTGTTAGTTGGAGATATATTTATTTAATTCTTTTCATCTATTTAATTATTTTATCATGGTAGGAAGATAGAAGAATTTGTTTAGCTCTTAGAAGGCAAGGATTTTGTAACCTAAGAGAAAAGAGCTTCTTACCACAACTATTATCTCAAGCTATTAGATTGATTCTTTAACAAATTGAAAAAAGAAGGAAAAAAGTGCATTTGTTTTAGTTATGATGGATAGCAAACGTATTCAATGACATAAATGCATTGAAAAGAGATTGTTATACATTGAAGGGGCTAGTGAGGAAGAAGAGGATAGAGAAAAATTAATTGAGGTCATTAATGAGCTAGATCATGAATTAGGGCATAGCCAACTAACTAATTCTTTTAAAGCACCTTTTAGAATTAATACCCTGAGATTCTTGGTAAAAAGTAACAATTTTGATGGACTTGGGAGGTTCTCACAACTTCATCAACAAGAAGTTCACTTCTCATCTAAATTGTTTTATCTAATCAACTCTACAATTTTAGGTCATGATTGTAGATGGGGGCAGTGTTAGTTTTTTAGGGAAATTCCATATCATTCAAATTTTCATGGGAGACTACAACTAGTTTCCTCTATGTTTTCTATCTACATGGGTGAAGCAACCATTATTTTGGAAGTCTAGTGGCTTACTACATTAGGAAAATTTGAGATGAACTTAATACTTTGTAAAACTATTATATTGTAGATCTAATTAAGTGTTCTTTGTTACAATTCTTTGTAGATGATTATCTGTTTAGATTCATTTTACCATTTGTAGAAGTAGACAGAAGATTGTAGAAGAATAAGACCAGAAGATAGAAGTGACACAGCATATACCGTGGACAAACCCTTTTGGGAAAAAACTCCACCACTAGAATCAATAGTGCTTGTATTATTTAACCTTAGAACAAGATTACAATAATTCTTTATCAATCATTGCTTGAGATGCTTCTTTTTCCTTCAACAATTCTTCTTCACAACCTGCAGTAAAATCTGATAAAACTCTCTTCAAATTTCTACAATTACAAAGCACAAAGCTTATCTCACAAAACCTATGCCTATTCTTTGTAAGTATAGTTCCCCTGTGAAAAACAATGTCAAAACAAGTCCTTCATCAATTTGGGCATCCAAAACTGAAGTCATAACTCAACGTTGATTCCAAAGATATCTTGTAAGCTTCTCCTCAAAGTTGGCGCCCAAGAATGGGCCCAGTTAACTCAGCCTTTATAAAATATCTTATCATGCAAAAGTGGTAACTCCAAGATGCCAACTTGGGTGCCCAAGGTGGGTCCAAGTCAATCTCTATTAACTGAAACATATCTCTCCACCATTCATGCAAATATCATATGCATGATTGATCATCCCCTATTAACTAGAAGTAGTCACCTATTATTTTTCATGCAACTCAAGTCATTAGCATGCAATTCAAGTCAACTGAATTCAACTAACATGCAACTCAAATTAACTACATGCAACTGAAGATAACTGAACCATAACTGAACTGAACTGAATTGAGTTGAACTGATACTGAATTGAACTGAACTAAACTGATCTAAACTGAACTGAACTTAACCCCTTGTATGTAAACATCAATCCCTAACTTCTAGGATATTTACATGAATTATTGAAGTGTTATCTTTTTCTCCAAATAGTTAACTTAACTGAAGGTGGGTTCCACCTTCCATGTGGGTGCCCCATGTGCTCCTATTTTGTAGGATCTCTTCTTTGGCATCCCCACATGTTCCTATCATTTAGAATTAATTACAAATGTCAATTTACATGTTCATTTCATTTGAATTTAATCTCTTTCTAATCCTAGTGTTGGGGAACACTTTCCAAGGACTTAGGAGATACATGAAATACTTTTAGGATTGCAATTAAATTGCATCCTATTCCCAACATCCTCCCACTTAACATTATACATTGCAATTATTCTAAACAAGGAATCATTATTATAAATCAAGTACAGGACTCAAGGAAAATGGCCTTCCTGCACCAACTAATCAATCCATGCCAACTTCAAATGCAACCTACATAATCATGAAGCTCCAAGCAAATGATTAATACTCAAAACCAAGAGAACTTATTTGTAGGAACTAGTTTCGTAAGATAATCTACAACATTAATTAAAGTGTCAACTTTCTCAATTAATACCTTCCCACTCTCAACCATTTCTTGCACAAAGTGATACTGAACGTCAACATGTTTAGTACGAGCATGATACATAGGATTTTTGGCTAAACAAATAGCACTTGACTATCACATTCAAGTTTAACTTACTTGCAATTAAAACCAATACCTTTCCTAAGTCTCTGTAACCAAACTGCCTCTTTGGAGGCATGTGAAACAACCGAGTATGTTGAACTCACGTCCAACCAAGGTGTAGGCTTCTCAGTCTTTACTGTTGAAAAATATTTTCTTACAAGTAATCATTCCAACATATATCTCTTACCAAAAGAGAACTCAAGCCTCACCTATTTCTCCAAGTATCCATGAGGACCTATAACCAACCAATCCATGCCAAACTCCAAATGCAACATAGCACTATCATGAAGTAATCAAGCAAATGATTAGTGTACCCAATACATAAGAGAACTACACAATATCAATGTCAAAGCTCCAATCATGAATCAGGAACATAAACATGACAACATGATCTAACCATCTCCTCCAAGGAGATCACATGCATCATAACATACATAAACATCCTAGTCTCAATAGAACAAGTACAATGCCAAACTCTAAACATGTATCAAGAGTAAACCATGACATAATAGAAACCACTCTAAACCAATAAAAAACATATCCCCAATCACATGAGGATAACCTTACCAATGATGCATCCACGTCACTACCAACAACTCCCACTGAATCGTTGTACAAGCTACACATGGCATCATGACTACCATCTTCTTCATGAAGATCACTCTTTAACATCAAGCAAAGAGTCATCACTAAAAATTTTACATGAACTGATCAATGCATGATTACCGTCATCTGAGGATTCCTCTATAGAAGAATCAAAACTCTTTTTCTTGTTCTTACAATTCTTCTTCACATGTCCCAGTTTCCCACAGTTCCAACACTTTACCTTACTTTGTCCTTCGGACTTACCCTTTCCTTCCTTGTCTCCCTTAGGTTCCTTTTTCCCAGGCCTACCTTTTACAAACAAGGCTTCTTGTATTTCCATTTTATACTTCCTCCTCATCTCCTCTGATAGGAGAGTAGGAATTATATTTTCCATCTTTGGATCTGCACCACTACCACTAATAACAACAATTAGATTTTCCCAAGACTCCGGTAAAGAACAAAGTAACAAAATGCATTTATCTTCATCTTTTAGCTTTACATCTACGGATGCTAACTGACTTAGAATCAAATTAAAATCATTCAAATGATTGGCAACAGAATCGCCATCTTTCATCTTTAAAGAATGCAACTATCTTTTCAGATACAACTTATTAGTAAGACTTTTGGTTTCATAGATATCACCTATTCTCTTCCACAATTTATATGTAGTAGTTTCTTCTGAAACATTCAAGAGAACAACATCACCAAGACATAATCTTATGGTCCCCCTTGCCTTCTTATCACTTGCTTATCCCAATCCTCATCCGACATCATTGGAGGTGACTTTGTCTCATTACCAACAGCTAACCACTAATCTCTTTCTTCAAGGAGATCCTCCATTTTTAGTTTCCACATCCCATAATTAGATCCATTGAGTCTTTCAATATCTAAACAATAATTAGAACTCATTGTAACAAACTTATTTTCTAAAATCAGAAATAACACAATAGTAAAAGCTCCCACTACAGCCAAAAAACCTTCAAAATTTTAAGAGAAAGGTGTCCCAAACTCTACCCTAACTGTTAGCTCTGATACCAAATGTTGAAAATGGAGGTAATTATGTAGCTTAATACTTTGTAAAACTATTATATTGTAGATCTAATTAAGTGTTCTTTGTTACAATTCTTTTTAGATGATTATCTGTTTAGATTCATTTTACCATTTGTAGAAGTAGACAGAAGATTGTAGAAGAATAAAACTAGAAGATAGAAGTGACACAGCATATATCGTGGAGAAACCCTTTCAGGAAAAAAATCCACCTCCAGAATCAATAGTGCTTGTATTATTTAACCTAAAAACAAGATTACAATAATTATTTATCAATCCTTTCTTGAGATGCTTCTTTTGCCTTCAACAATTCTTCTTCACAACCTGCAATAAAATCTGATAAAACTCTCTTCAACTTGTTGTAATAAATAGAAAATAATAAGCCTTGTAAACTCCAAAGAGTTTACAATTACAAAGCACAAAGCTTATCTCACGAAACCTATGCCTATTCTTTGCAAGTAGAGTTCTATGAAAAATAATGTCGAAACAAGTCCATCAATTTAGGCATCCAAAACTGAAGTCATAACTCAACGTTGATTCCAAAGATATCTTGTAAGCTTATCCTCAAACTTGGTGCCCAAGAATGGGCCCAGTTAACTCAGCCTTTATAAAATATCTTATCATGCAAAAGTGTTAACTCCAAGATGCCAACTTGGGAGCCCAAGGTGGGTCCAAGTCAATCTCTGTCAACTGAAACATATCTCTCCACCATTAATGCAAATATCATGCATGATTGATCATCCCCTATTAACTGAAAGTAGTCACCTGTTATTTGTCATGCAACTCAATTCATTAGCATGCAATTCAAGTAAATTGAAGTAAACTAACATGCAACTCAAACTAACTACATGCAGCTAAAGATAACTGAACTAAACTGAACTGAACTGAACTCCATGCATGTAAACATCAATCCCTAACTTCTAGGATCTTTACATACATTACTGAAGTGTTATTTTTTTCTCCAAATAGTTAACTTAACTCAAGGTGGGTTCCACCTTCCATGTGGGTGCTCCATGTGCTCCTATTTTGTAGGATCTCTTATTGTGCGTCCCCACATGTTCTTATCATTTAGAATTAATTACAAATTTCAATTTAAATGTTCATTTCATTCGAATTTAATCTCTTTCTAATCCTAGTGTTGGGGAACACTTTCCAAGGACTTGGTAGATACATGAAATATGTTTAGGATTGCAATTAAATGGCATCCTATTCCCAACAATTTTACCATGCTTGAAATCCATCTTACCACACATGTCAAATGAGGATTTCAAATCTATTTTTTAAACAAGTTGATATGCTCTTGTGACAGAATCAATACTTCCTAGTGGTTGGCTTCAAATCTGCACGCGTGATCTCAAAAAAAATTCTTCACCAGTGGAAAACATTGTAAAACCTGAGATATGCCATAACGGTGTATCTATTTTTACTGACATTTGTATTTTTTTGAAGGAAAATTTCCATGGAACTGATGTTTGCAGGAGTACAACAAAATTTAAAGCAAAGATCAAGCGTGTAGAACTTGTAATTAAGGATAAATCTTGTGTGTGGCGAACTTCTAGGAAAATATGCATTATGCATAAACAAGATTTTTTTCCATAATTATATTATGGCTTTGTGTGTAACCTTATTTCAACATTTTGCATAGCCAGTGAAGTACTCTGTAAAACATGGAGCACTCCCCAGTGAAGAGCATTTCAACGAATTCATGAGTAAAGAAGTGTGAAGGAAGCCAATCCCGGTAGATTGCAATCTGTTTTTGGCATAGATAAATGTAAGTTGTAGTATTTCATTTGTACTGGGCTTAGCATTTCATGAATTCTGGGCTATGCAATTTCTGGATTTTTCCTTGTTTTTTCTTGGTTCACTTTGCATTTTTCAAGCTAAATTATATTGAGGTATAAAAGAAGGCAGTCAACTTCAAAGCAGTGCAATATCCCGTCTCAAGTTATTGTTACCAAAATGGCATAGTGGAAGAAAGTAGCAATAGCTCTCGTAACATCTGGGCTCTCCAAAATTTGGGTTATTGTGCTTTTTTTGTTCTGGTTTACCAATGGTTGTGCTTTTTGTGCTCTTGTTTTCCAGTGGTATTTCATAGTGCTCGTCTCTTTGGTTCTACACACAACTCTGGGGTGTTGTTTTGGGTGTTGTGATTTCTTTTTCCTATTATGGAATTTGTGCCTCCAAACTTTAGGGCACCATTTCTAATGCAACACTGGGAACTACTGGATTCTTCAAATGTTTGGATAAAGAACAATTGAGCCATGTGTTTAAAAGTGATTGCTCCTCTATTCTCAAGTGTGTCAAAACTATCATTGGTGATGAGATACTGCAACCATCAACACAGAAAATTATATTCCCTTCAAATCTGGTTTCTTTATTTGTATCCATTGTTTTGGAATTTAACCCAAATTATCAAGACATGATGAAAGTTGCAAATGCATTCATCCAAGAGGTCTTCCTACAAGACAATGCGCTGCTAAGAAGCATTCAGTGTTATAATTTCTGGAAGGGAGAGGCGTATATTGGTGGTTTCTTTCCTAGGCACTACTTACATAATAAAGTCGACTTCCTGAATGTATACATTGGTATGAAATTGGCCCTTGAATTCAATTCAGCAAACTATCTATATAGAGAGTTGAATCGATACCATTTTGCGCTAGGAAATTACATGGTAAGAAGCTTCAAAATTAAGTATCATGCAATCTCTTTTCTACTTACACATCATTGCCACCAAGCATCAATTGTCAAGGCACCAATTAAGTCACAGCAGAGAGAGGTGGAGTCTACAGAATTGCAAGCATCTCCAATTAATCCAAATGCTCATCAACTCAAGCAACACCCTCCTCCAACAATCCCAGATACGAATGTAACAGCCACCTCGCAGTCTACTCCACCAATCAATCAAAGCATGGAAAAGGTCAGGAATGTTGACAGCTTCTCAATAGGGAAGATTTAAAGGCATTTTAAAATAGCTTCAAATTTTGTGCTCCTCAATGTAAAACTTCATATGCCAAAATTGCTATATGCAAAGTCGACTGTTTTGATATCAAAGTTGACATTTTGATGTTAGAGCATAAGTAGTATTAGGAATATCATTTTTGTGATATATAGTTAAGGTGGATCTCATCTTAACCTTGAACAACTAAACTCATATTATTCATATTATATTGTACTCCTTTTTATTATATAATATAAATAGTCGGCTTATGGCCTTTTAATTAAAAAAAAAACACCTATAGGTGTTGCTACTAATATTCTTTTACTTATCTTAGCATTCATTTATAGAGACTAATTTTATTTTATTTTTTGGGTAAGTGCTACATTAGGGTGTAGCTCCCTTCATTTCCTTCTTGTTTAAACAATTACAGATGATTTTGGGGAGAAAACATGCATTGATGTATCCCACCCCAACAGCTGCAGCTAGCACCTAACAAAGAATAACTGGTCGAAAATGACCATGAATTACACCACAAACAAACTTGTTACTGTACAACCCTTATTTTATCATGCACCAAGCTTCAATAATTTCCTTCATTCAAGCTCAATACACCAAGCGAAGACCAAAAATAAGAACCTACGCCAGAAAAATGCTGGTCTCTAGAACACCTGCCAAGAGCACACAACGAAAGAAGCTGCAGGCCGCACATAATCCCCGAAACCGAACCCCCAACACTAGCCATAGTATTTGAATAAAGTTCAAGGGAGTGGCCTCTCGCCGTGAGAACCGCCCCAACCACCCTCTTGACAGCGCCTGCAAAGTCGACAGAAAGGAACACGATTGCAATCAGCACCATACGGACGCCACAGGGCAATGGCACCACCGCCCAATGAGCAAAGATGAACTGAGGCCACCAGACGGAATCCATCTGCCATCATGCGGAAGAATTCGAGTTATCCTTGATCATATCTTTATTCACATGAGCCCGCAAGCTGTCAGGGAGGGAGTTGCCATCATATAAACGTTCCTCGTGAGAGGCCAACATTGAAGATCCGAAATAAGCCAGATAATCAGCAGGAGAATTAGCCTCACGATACACATGGATTAATGAGAAGGAGTCCAGCATATCCAAGCACTTGGCAATCCACGCGAGCCGGCTTTTTAATTTCCAGTTGTGAGTTACACGAGATTCAGCAGATTTAACACAAATCTGGGAGTCGCCCTCGATTGCCAAAATCTTGAAACCCTTTTCCAAGCATAGTTCCAAGCCTCTAGCCAGTGCCTCAAATTCGGCCTCGTTGTTAGTGGCTACACCGATGTTCCTCGACAAAGCCCATAGGCATTCGCCATTCCAATTCCTTATTATACACCCAATGCCAGACACCCCCGGATTACCTTTCGAGGAGCCGTCGAAGTTCAGTTTGATAAGCCCTGCATCCGGAGGAACCCAACGAGCATCAGCCCTCAGATTCCTTGCAATCACAGGATCGATCAAGGGAGGGCGGAGGCTCGGCCAAGCCTTCTGTAGAAGACCATCCCAGAAAGTGAAGCGTGTCCCTTTCGGTCTCCAATTTTTGACATTCATTAACTCACATAAACCGGCTTCAATTTTCTTAATGACGGTATCAACAGGCAGTTCGGAGTCGCAAAAAATTATGCGGTTGCGTTCCTTCCACAGGTGCCATATGACCATAGCTGGAGCAGCCACCCAAACACCCGCCCAGACACACACCCTGTTGCCAATCGGCCAGCTACGCAAAAACTCCAGGAGGTCCCACTGATGGGGAGAGGCCCATCCAAGAGACGACATAAGCCAATCCCAACACTGTGCAGTGTAAACACAGCTTAGCAAAAGATGATTAGCCATTTCTTCGCTTTTACAACACAGAGGACAGCGACTCGGGCCATGAATACCTATTGAGGGGAGCCTGTCCCCAGTTAGAATACGTTTGTGAAGTGCAGTCCATAGGAACGCTCTAGCCTTGGGCAAAACACCTTGATCCCAGCACAGCTTAGCCGGCCAGTATTCAGCAACCCTTTGCTAACACTGCATATTGTAACCTAGCTTAACTGAATATTCGCCCGATTTAGCACCTGACCAAATAATTTCGTCCTCATCAGTTGATAAAAGGAGGCGTCGATGTTTTACCATTATGATGTCCATAATCTTTACCATGAAAAACTCATAAAAAACACAATCAACATTTTTTTAAAACAAAACATCACGAAAACAACAATGCAACATGTGCATGATAGATGTCATTACACATAATATATGAAGAGAAATATGCAGGTTCTAATGCCAATTTTTTTGAAAATTAATCTCTATCCAAATATGACTTCAATGGATGAGATACAAGGCTTGGAATACTACAATATGAAAAATTGAAACTCTAAAATTAAGTTGTCTTAATATGGAATTACCATGATTAGATCCATCTTCTTTATGATGCTAAAAATAAGCCAACATAACATGCTTAATAACACCACCTTATGTGAACTTATAACAACAATAAATAAATAATAACATCACCATAAAATATCAGCAAAGAGGCACAAATCAAAAACATAAGAGCATCACATAACACATGATTTATGTGGAAAAACTCTTGTGGGAAAAAAACTCCACCAAGAAGAAAGGCCAAGTATGCATTATCTTAAAATAAATGAGATTATAATACATTCACTTGCATTCTCCTCTTTTCCTCCAATATGGCATCACTTGTGTACATGTGAACAACCTCTTTATGCCTCAACATGTCCTTGTTCCTACAATGAAACTCTACATTCAATTGCTCCTCATAATTTCTACATCCAAGTTGTTGATTTTATAGACTTGTGAAGACGTCTTAAGCCCCAAACATGGTTCCCAAAGATGACCCTTCATTTGAAATGCCCCCTATTGAAGTTGAGAAATACAACCTCACATAACCCAGTGAACACTTGCCAGCAAATAACCTATCACATAGAAAAGATAACAAAACACAACAATGGTGCTTTGCTTGTCATGAAGCAAAAATGCATTAAACAAGAATTGAAAAATTACAAAGAGATCAATCCTTATGAAAGGAGATCAAAACCCTAAAGGTGAGTGATTAATAATTAATTATTAATGGGCCTAAGTTTACCTTAAGTGAAATTAAAGTAAAAGTGACTTTAAACAATATGATTAAATTAGTTAAGTAATTAACCTATTACTCTAACACCCCCCCTTAAGATGAACTTAGGGAGAAGCTAAAAAACTAAAGACGAAATGCATGAAAGCAAAGATGGGTTCTAGAAACAAGGCCAGATGAGGTACCTAAATACAACCAAATCTTTGTAAAGCAGAGAAAAGGAGAAAACCCAATGGGAAAAAAATCCTCTCCAAAAAGAGATGAAAGCATGCTAAAAAAACATGAAGGAAGACCTCACAAACACCCCCCAAGGACAAATTCCTTCACCCCAAGCATAGATCACAACTGAACATAGTGTGGTGATGCCAAAGGTTTCATGAAGATGTCTGCAACCTACGCCTCTATAGGAATGTACTCCAAGATGAGATAACCATCCTGAATCAAATGCTTGATGAAGTGCATGTAGATCTCAATGTGTTTCATCTACTGATGCTCCACTAGATTGTGAGAAATGTGTATAGCACTCTGATTGTCACACCAAATAATAGTGGTACTATCAGGAGGAAACCCAAACTTTGTCATCAACTGTCAAATCCATAAAATTTCATGACTAGCTAACACCGTTGCTCGATACTCAGCCTCTGTAGATGATAATGCAATAGAAAATTCCTTCTTGCAAGACCATGTGATAGGACCAAAACCAAGGAAAAAAAAAGTTGAAAGTGGACTTCCAATCATTGACATCACCAGCCCAATTTGAGTCGGTGAAGCCAACAATGTGAGGAGCTCCTGATGTGTAGTGAATGTCATACTATGTGGTGCCCTGAATGTACCTCAAGATACATTTTGCAGCTTGCCAATGGCTCTCATGAGGATCATGGGAGAACCTAGAGAAAAGACCAACCACAAAGGAAAGATTAGGACGTGAATGCATCAGGTACAACAAACTATCAACCAATTGCTTGTATAATGTAGAGTCTACTAAAGGAGTAAAGCAACTGGAAGGAATAACAACACCTGACTAAAATGATGTGGGGGAAGACTTGCAATCAAGCATGCCAAATCTCTGGAGCATATCAAGAGCATACTTCTACTGATATATGGAAATCCCATTGAAAGACTGAATAACCTGTAGACCAAGAAAATAGTGCAGAAGACCGAGATCTGTCAGCTCAAACTGCTCCATGATATGCTCTTTGAACACTCTGAATCATAGAGAATGAGCTACTTGTAAGAATGAGATCATCAGCATATAGCACAAGGATCAAAAGATCACCCTCCTGACACTGAATGTACACTGTGGGGTCAGAATGACAGTGTGTGAAGTGAGAGGGAAGCAAAAAAGATTCCATCTTCTCATACCAAGCCCAAGGGGCTTGTTTAAGACCATACAATGAACGTCAAAGTCTATAAACCAAAGAAGTGTCCTGCACAAAACCCTGAGGTTGCTCCATATAGATTTCCTCATGTAATTCCCCATCCAAGAAGGCACTCTTCACATCCATCTGAAAAAGTGTCCATCCTTGTGAAGCTACTAGTGATAGTACAAAGCAAATAGAATTCATCTTGGCAAGAGGAGCAAAGTTCTTGGAGTAATCAATACCCTCAACCTAATAAAACCCCTTCGCAACAAGATGTGCTTTGTACTTATCTATTGAACCATCTACAACAAACTTGGTATGGTACACCCACTTGCACCGAACGAACTTTCTTCCCTTAGGAAGATGACAAAGATCCCAAGTATTATTCTTCATCAAATAAGAATACTCCTCCATAGCCCCATCCCACCCAAGGTGACATGTCGCCTCTTAAAACCTCTAAGGATCATTTGAAATGGCGTGACTCAAAAGACTAGCACCTGATGTATGTGCATGTGTACGACGAGAATCTGAAGGATCACTTTCCAAAGATCCAACTGCCTCTACAATAAAGCGAGCCCACTTGGGAAAATTTTGTGTATCTAGTGGTGGTGGGGATGGTGGATCATCATCTGCATCATCCTCAAGAGATAAAAAATCCTCAAGAGATGAAGAGGGAGGAGTAGGTAGTGAGGGAGAAGCTAGTGATGAAGAATCCATTGAGGAAAGTGCTCATCAAAATGGACATCTCACTGAAGCAATACCTCTTTGGAATCAAGATCAAACAACTTGTACGTCTTAACATCCTCACAATAGCCAACAAATATGAGTGGTCTGCTTTTCCTATCCATGGATTTCCTCTGAGCATCAAGAATAAATGCCCAAGCCTCACTACCAAAAACTCAGAATGTAGAAACATCGGGCTTGACATGGGTCCAAGCCTCCTCAAGAGTCATAAGGGTGTGTGCAAGAAGTTGAGTCCACTTTTTGGCCAAAAAGTGGAAGTGTTTTTCCTGATTTTCAGAATTTGACACATTTGACCTTAAAATTTGAAGCACTTACAGATGAAATCTTTAAAAAATTCACTAATCATAAAATGTAGTACTCGGAGTCTAGTTTCCAAATATGTAATTGATTTCAATACCCAGATTGTACAAATTTAGTTTCAATAGGTCTTTCTAAAAACCACTGTTTAAAAGTCACTTTTTTTTTACCATACCATGCATGTGTACGACATCCATATTTTGACTTAAATTATCGTATTTTTCTAAATCCTTTTGGGAAAATATTTGTGACTCACTGAAGCTTGTTCTTGATATTTTTTTGTAATTTTTTATCGAATTTTTTTTTTTGTTAAATTTTTATTAGGTAGATTTGTCGTTTTGAAAAAACGTCGTGTACGACATGCATAAGATGACCTAAACTTATCATTTTATTTTTTTATTTTTAAATTCAAAAGAACTGTCTGAAGTTTGTTCTCATGCAATCCGTTTGTCAAAATGTTATGTTGATCAAAAGTTATTAAAATAGTAAAAAACCCTGATATTTAAAGTTTATGGACCAATTTTATTAGAAATTAATTGAAAAATAGAAAAAATAATCCAATTGTAAAACAAATTACATATTTAGAATTTGCATTGTCTCATTTAAAATGGATTTTAATTTCGTCAAAAAATTATGCAAATAAAGTCAGCCATATGTCCAAAGTCGGTATTTTTCTCTGACATTGTTAGGACCTTCAACTTGCAGGTCAAACCAAGTTGAAGGCCTAGGTTCAGATTTCCAATGCTTTTCCCGAACCAAAATCCTAGGCAAAAACCTAACCAAAAAGCTAATAAAAATTCAAATTTTAGAAAACGGGATCGCACTTTATAAAGCGGGATCCCATTTTATAATCGAGATCCCATTCTTTACTTTATAATATTTGGACCATTGGAAGGGAAACGGGATCCCGTTTTGTACACAGGATCCCATTTCCCTTCCAACGGTTCCCACATTGAATATCGGGGAACGGGATCCCGTTTCTTTTATTTAAATTTACTGCCAAAAAATACTGTGAAGTCTGCAACTTCACATGTACGGCCAAGAGTATTAAAATTAAACTATTTTTCATGAGCTATTGTATTTACAGGTGGTGAACTTGATTTTTAGTTGATTTTTTCAAACGAGGCATCATTTACACCATTTTTGAAGTGGAATTGTGTTATTTTTGTGCTTGTTTGGAGGAACAAAAGGTCTTCAACTTGCAATATGGATTGAATTTTTCAAAGGAGGCATGGAGAAAACAATTTTTAAAGTGGAATTGTGCTAGTTTTCTACTTATTTTGAGGAACACAAGAGGAATAATTTTGTCCTAATAGGTATTCAACTTCCAATTTGGATTGAATATTTTGAATAATTTCACTATTAACATTCATTTGTGCTTGAGAATTTTATAATCATGGGAGATAAAGCTCGTAATAAGAGAAGGAAGACTTTGACTCCTCAAGAAATTGAAGCAAATAGAGAGAAGGAGAGACAAAGACAAAGACAAAGAAGAATGAGAATGAAATCAATGAATGATGGTGGAGCATCCAATTCCACAACTATTGAAGATGAAAACATTGAGGATACCATGGTTGTAGATGAAGCTAATTTGCAAGGAGTCAATTTGGAGAAGAATATGATTATACAAACAAGTCCTACTATCTCTTCAAATCCCTCTTTGAATGCTATGGAGAATGTTTCAATATGCACAAATCCAGTATGTCTTCAAATCCACATGTTAGTGAAATGGTAAATTTGTATGTAGAAGTTTTACAAAGATGTTGGACTTAATGATGTTGACATTGATGATATTCAAAGATGGAAACTTTATAGAATTTTTAAAACAAAAAAGAAAAATCTTTTGTTGCAAATGAAAATTAGAATGATCATTTTCTTGAAAATGAAAACAAAACTTGTATTTTTGATGAAAATGAAAATGAAAATAAAACCGTTTTTTTGATGAAAATGAAAATGAAAATGAAAATGAAAATGAAGATGAAGATGAAAATGAAGATGAAAATCTAGAATGTGATGTTGAATTTAATGAAAATACTTTTTTAAAATTGGAAGTGGTGTTTTCGATAATCTTCCTGGTCAAATTTCTTGGAGGAAAATAAGAACACATGAGAATAGAATATACACCAAATTCTTTTATCATAAAAAATTTGCATTTCAATGTCAACTAATGATGCAATTGATGAGAATGCAAAAAATGAGGAAAGTAATGAAAAGGTTAGGCTTTTATGTTAAACCAAAAAGAAAAGATCAATCATTAAAACATGTTATGTCTATTGTTGCTAGTGCCATTCAATCTACTAGGACAAATAGACGATCTAAAGATAAAAACGCAACAAGAAGAGCTATAACAACTACTATAGTTAATAAAGCAACTTTGAATTAAAAAATGGTAAGCAATATTAGTGAAGTTTTAAAAATACATCCTAAAACATTGCTAAGAGCGGCAAAAAGAAGATAAAGTATAGAAAATTATCCTATCAATCAATGTTGGAGTTTCAGTGGATGACTACCAAGGTCTGATATGAAATTGAATGTTGAAATTAAATATTTGATCAAAAAATATTGGCATGATAATACTAGGGTTTTATCTAATGCTAGATATGTTTTAAAATTAAGGGTGGGGTCCAAAGTTTGTAATCCTCACCCAAAACACCTATTAGATACAACACAAACTAAATTTTATAGAAAATTTTGTAGCGATTCAGTGTTACCTAGTAATATTAAAATAAGTCAAAGGTCTTTTGAAAAATGTAAACCCTGGTATGTAAAAATTAATAAGCAACGAATATCTTGTTGTTGTAAAATACATGTTCAATTTCATTATTTTTATGATGTTTTTCAATATATATGTTGTACCTTGCATACTAACATGATTATCTGAGAGTGTGTTATTGATATGCCATCTAACCAATACTAAGAGAGTTTATTCGGGTTTGTTTTATTGAAAAATCTAATGATAAATAATTTTATTTAAGTTCTTGTATTTACGGACAATGCGTAAATCTTTCATTTTAAAATTTGTTTGCATAGAAAAGTGTTGATCATGATTTTGGACAACAATTAGTAGATGTCAAAAGATTTAGAATGTTGGCTATTCTTTAAAAGATGGAAAAATAGAAGCGTTATTGATTTGAATTCTGAGAAAGAAGAAGTTGGTGTGCATGCATTCATGAAAGTGAATTTAAGAATAAAATTGTACCAAATATGTCATGCACTACGAACATCTTGATGGCTTGATGGCCAATTTCACATGTAGAAACACATTTCCAATTGATATACTTTTGATGGTTGATTTTGGAGAAATTATACAAAACTTCTGCAAGAGGAAATTCAATCTCAATATTATAATTTAGTGCAAGTAGCTATGTTTGTCCATATTGTTTATAGACAGGTAGATGATAGCACTGAGGATGATAGAAAAGTTTGAGGGAGTATCATTTTTATTTGAGTGACAATCGGTTACACTTGTTAGACTTTGTTCAATACTATTTTAGTATATTTTATAGAAATTTAGAAAGGAATCGGAACACCTCATATGGTTAGATAATTGTACAGGGCAGTTCAAGAATGCTCAAATGTTCTATTGGTTAAGTAGGGTTCACAAGGAACTTAATGTCCAACATATATGGAGTTTTTTTGAAGTTGGACATGGTAAAGGAGAACATGATGGAGATGGTGTGTGTGTCAAAAGAATTCTTGCTAGAGAACAATTAAAATTTGAGGATTCAGTAAAATTTAAAGATGCACATGAGATTGTGGATTGGTGTAATAGAAGATTATCTGCACCTATTTTGAGTGATTACTCTATAGTTCATCGATTCTTTTGGTTGGTGGAAGAAGAGAACATTGTACCTAGAGTTGATTTTGAGAAAATCAGTGGATCTATTAAATGGCATTCATTTAGGAATGCGACAGCAAGCACATGGACTATTTGGACAAGGGAGCTTGCATGTTTTTTCCAATTTTGTATCTCAAGAGATTGGGAAGCATGTGAAAATACAAAATGGGTTGAACAGTGGGAGCAAAGATCGTTGACACCTGCAAAAGCACATGATCAATATGAAAGAACTATTGAAGAAAATGATCAAGTGTTTGCATCTGAACATTATGACCATGTTTCAGACCTTGTACAAGAAGGTAATTTTAATTCAATTTATTTCATTTTATTTCATTTTATTTCACTTTATTAAGTTATTTTTTAATACTAAATTATTTATATGGATATGCACAAGTTATTAAATCAAATTTTGTTGGCAGGACATGTGTATGTTGTTATTGCACCTAAGGGGAATGAAGAGAAAATAGAATATTGGTTGGCTTGTTTTGTGGAAACTAAACATAATTTAATAACACCTTGAGAAGATGATGATGGCTTTCATTATCCAACAGGTACGGTGATCCCCTTAAGACATCCCCTTAAGCAAATTTTCATGACAAGTTTTAGATCCCCTTAAGCAATTTTTTAGAACAAGTCTTTGATCCCCTTAAGAAAATTTTGAGAACTTATTTGATGATGGTTTTTGAACATGTTTTCCAATAGGATTGATGGTGGTTGTTGGCACTTGGCTACGAAAATACCTGAGAAGAAAGAATGGTCTACCTACATTCGAAGACTATGAAACACATAAAAAGATTATACATTATTCACATTTTGTGGTGGCAAAAAATATAAAACTAGAGTGGTATCGTGGAAGACCTTCAAAAAAAGTACTATGGTAAATTTCTATGGAAGAGCATGAGGCAATCATAGATGCATTGCAAAAAAGAGAGGATGCAAATGGTACAATGGAATAAGTAAATATAGGTAAATATAGTTTTAGTTCTATTTTGTCCTTTTAAATACATTAAATACATGTTTCAACATTGGTCAAGTGTGTTATTAGTTGAAATTGATTTAAATTGTTCTTTTATACATCCTTAAGGCATAATCACAAAAAGGATCTAGTCCATGCAGATTCAACCTAGACAACATGGAATACTTGGTAAAAATAGGTAATTATTAGTTAAATTATATTTAAATACATGTTTTGATTACATATTGATATTTCTTGTACATTAATAGTTAAAATTGATTTATTGTCATTTTTTGTATCCTTAAGCCATCATTGCATTGATCTCATACTTTGAAACAAAAAGGAGAGGATGCCTAGATTCAACCTACAAGCATGTGTGGAATACTTTTAAATGGAAGTACTTGAGTTTTGTACATATAGATAGTTTTATATAAATTAAAATATGTATGTTTTGATGATTTCATTGATATTGCTTGTACCTTTTTGATATCAGGTGGTGATACATACTTATAGAATTAAACATACTCTATGTACTTCTATATATCAAATTAATATTCTATATATTTTGTTTGTTAAATGTGCATGTTTTCCTACTTTGAAACTTTATGTCTAATTGTATAATCACTAAATATCATGCATACATTAGTGTTAAATCAATTATATCCTTAAGATGTTGTATTATGACCCCTTAATACATCCCCTTAAGAAATTCTATTAAGACCCCTTAAGACATCCCCTTTAGACATTGTATTATGACCCCTTAAGACATCCCCTTAAGATGTTCTATTATGACCCCTTTAGATATCCCCTTAAGACCCCTTAAGAAATCCCCTTAAGACGTCCTTATTTGTTTTTACAACTTATAAATTAGTGTTAGATGTTATTATTTATAGAATTTATTAATGCTTTTATTCTCTAATCTTCTATGGTATTGTTTATTTCTTAAAATTTTATCCTTTCTGGTATATAAATAGATTGCTTTTGTTTGTAGATTATGATTTATTGACTAATTATTGATTGACATGAATTGAATAAGTTCATTGAGTAATTATCGCTAATTATTGAATGTACATATCATGTATATCATGTATGAGATCACTAAATTTGTAAATTATAAATATTAAAATGTCCTATATTAATATCATGTATGAGATCTAAATTTCACATTAATGTCTATATTAATGTCTTGACTATGAACATAAAATGCATAAATGTACATGCATAAATTAAAATTTCAAACAATAATAAAGTCCATAATTTATGTAACATAGTAAGTGCATGAAATAAAGTCCAAAAGTACAGCAGTGAGACTAAAGTCCAACTAAGTACTTAAACCCATGAAATATAAATTCAACGAGTACATGAAACCGAAATATAGTCCATGAAATAAACAAATATAACACATAGATCACATGTTTCTAGACCATGTACTATCTCTATAATCAAGAGACCTCTTCACACCATCGCGGACTATGGATGACACGAAACACTTACTGCTGAAAAGATGAAATCAGATGTAAGACAATGAAAAATGATTTAATGACAATTTAATTTATAATCCATCATAAAATTAAATTACTGTCATATTTGCGCCTGGATGCTCTAGTGCACCTAAAGCAACCTCTAAATTCTCTAAATCAATCTACATAAAAAAGACAAAGAAATTTGAAATTAGATGTACAACTCTACAATTAAAAAAAAAAATTCAATTTAATTTATAATTTATCATATTTTAATTGTACTGTATTCTGAGGTTGTGCACCAGGCTCTTCTCTAGGACCTATCTGTACATGCTCAACTACAAGATGTGTCTCATGCTATAAAAGAAAAATAATATGTAACAAATCTCATATTATGTATATATTCAATTTAAAATTTAAAATTTAAGTTATATTCAGAATATGTAATTTATAATTGACTTGAAATATAATAAAAAATGTAAATTACCATTTGATCTGGAGCCTGCTCTGCATGTCCTCCTGGTGGTGTAACTATGTCTAGGTCAAGGCTGAAAGTTACACTAACAAAGTCCTACAAGATCAAAAGTAAAGCATGTACAATTGAATTAGGTTAATATATATATA
>VDFB02000003.1:282470824-282513142 GCA_007258455.2 Sequoia sempervirens
CAACACCAAAATCCTTACATGTCTCCAAAAATCAAATTTCACAATATATGTATGCTTGAAATCCATAAACATCAACAAGGAAAGCAAGAAAGAAAGAATAAATGATTCTCATTAAAAGCGCAATCTCAAAGTGAGAAGATAACTTAAGATGATAGAAATTTCTCTATCCTCTTGTGCCACTAGCCTCTAATAGCATGCAAGGACCTAATAAAAAATTCGATGAAAAAATACTCAATCTCAACTCATCTACAAGATACTTAGCAATTATTTTAATGTTTTTGAATGTACTTTCCCAAGCAGTGGTAGTAAGAAGATAGATTACATGATTGAAACATTTTAAAGAAGATATATAAACTACTTGACATCTAACACTACTCATTAAAGTAATTTGAGTTGCATCTTATCTTACAAAGAAACTTACCTCGAAGTTACCACTAATACTAGATGCATGCAAGATGGAACACTTATCTGACTATGTAACCGTATAAGAATCCTCATAAATTAAATAAAAAATGATTGTCCCACTCTCTATTGGATGATTTGCTTTGTCCTCACCCTCTTTTCCTCTAGATAGATCTCCTTCTTCCATAACATCACCAACATAATAGTGCACAAAGGAATGCTTGGAATAAATGAGATTAAACTTGTGATCAATGTGAGAAATGACCCGAACAACACCGATGGAGTTATATATCATACAAACTACCCTTTGGAGCTTGAAAAGATTCCCTTTAGGAACCACAATTTGGGGTTGATAATTGATACCACACTTAAATCGAGCATGATGCCAATCCACAAAATAAATTTTCCTTTTAGTATTAATGGTGGTTGTAACAATATTCACATCCTTGGGCATAACATCTCATCTATACATCTGACAACAACCAATGTACTTTCCATTACAAGGATCATATTTTCCATCATGGAAGAAGGCTCAAAATCATTGTTAGAAATCTCATGGTAGGCATTCTCTATGAAGATTATAGGGGCATAAGATGAAAGAATGAACTGAATGTAATGGTTGGGAGCTAGATTGGTCTAGAACTCCATCACATCAACATTAAGTGCTTCATTGAAATGTAGAGACATAGTTAAAGAAGGAATAACCTAGGAAACAAGACTATTAATATTGTATAAGTAGGATGATCAATGTCAAATGAATGAAAATAGATGTCATAAATCACCCGTCAAAAAGAAGAGATCCCAACTTTGATCAAATCCACCTCCTACTACATGGAATACAAGAAATACTTGTAGTAGAATGTTGCTAATTTCTATCTTTTAGATTTTATCTAGCGAAAAAATACAAGTAAATGAATTAAATTAAAAAAAATAGAAGGATAATCACAAAACAAAAATATCTCTAGCTCCACCAACACTACCGAACACCCATCGATCTTTCTTCTTGTTTCCACTTCACCATGCCTTCAAACATCCATTGTTAGAATTTTACGTTAGTCTTCATGCATTGTAAAGTACAAATCTTTCACATCATCACTCAAGTATTAATCATTGAAATATCACACCATTTTCTCTTGGCTCTAATACCATATGAAGGTGAATACTTGATTGATCATTATTTGAATAACATAGACAATATTTATACATGAGAAATAATCATTATACCTAATATACATGTAATTGAATAACTAGCAACATGCATCACCATAACTATTGGACAATGTTGTGGCTGGGCCTAGCTTTGTTTGTTTGCTGGCCGCTTAATGGTTTTTTTTGTGGCTTTTTGTGGCTGTCTGCTTTTGCTAGTTTTTTTCTTTTTGGCAGCCTTTTTATCTTTTGGACCTCTATTTTGTTCTTAGCTTGTAATGTTACTTGTTGGTTTCGGGTCCTTGTAAAACCCGTTTATCCCCCTTTTATCAAAAACTATTGGACAATGCAATATATAATGTTAACACATTAGGGTACAAGTATAAATCTATGCCATAATTTCAAGAAAATTATTAGCATAAGAGAATTTAAATATTTTTAACTAAAAAAAAGATTTGGTCAAACATATGGTCTATCTAAATTGATTATAGCTAAGATAGATATTCAACTGCAACTTTTTTAGCTAAAAGTGTTCACTATTTTCATATGTAGCACCATACTAAGGCCAATTCACCAAATAAATAAAATTATTCAAAAAACTTGATGTTTCAACAAGTTCTACTATGTAAAAAAAAATTAAAAATATTAAAAATAGTATTTTGTAGATTTATAAGTGTAGTTTTAATAAATATAATATTTTTAATACTTTAATTTTTTTTTAAACTCAAAATAGGTTATCAACACCAAAATATAAGGTTTATTATCTTGTCAAAAAAATAGTAAAAGTTATTTTAATATTTTTTAAAATAATATGGTGCATTAGAAAAAAATCTATGTCAAGATGGTATTTTTTTTTTCTATTTTGGATAAATATTTAAGAAAAAAGGTGACATCCCATGGAAATAGTTGTGTTTTAAATACACACATTTTAAGATTTATATAAAAAATTATTTATCAAAATTAGGAAAAAATAAATCCATAGACTAAAAAACTATATCAACACCTAAATTATGGTGTCAATTTTATTAAAAACTATATTTAGATAATTTTTTATTTTATTTTTAAATATACCATTATATCATTTAGTAAAAAAGTACATATTTTATTAGTTTACATCATCTCAAAATTCAAAACATATATGTCACTTTTTAGTGATTCAAGCTAAAATGTTGGACCAATGTTGGTCATTTCCTTTAAAAAAGCGTGACACAACTTTACATACTTTTATCAATTAACATTATTTTTGTTGAGGTTTAAAAATGACCCCAAAACAAATTTAGATTGATAGTTTTGCACCAAGTCATGTTTTATTGGTGCACTAATATGACATCACATGATTTGTTTCTTTTTATATGAAAGGAACAAATTTCATTCAATTATGAGTACTTATGATCAACAATAACAACTTTAAAGTCACAAATACTAATGTTATATTATTAAAAGGATTGGAAATTAAATCAACAAATACTATCACAATTTTTGGAACATTCTAAATTGTTGTATCCTCTCTTCTATACTAATATAAAATTTAATATCATATTAAATTTTAATGTATAATTAATTTTTTTATATGGGCTTCCACCTACAAATAATATTACAACAAAAATATGGTTCTTAATTAATTAGAAAACTTATGCTCAAAACTCTTGAGTATTATGTACCATTTTTTGTTTGGTGAATAATTAGGAAATATTTTTTATAATTTTATACTATGTTACTCATTTGGCCATGTCATGCCTAGGCTAGGATTTGGTTTGGATTCATGATTGATTTATCATGCAATTTTATCAAGGCATGTGGAGTTGATTGTGAGTTCATCTTAAATAAAATCAAAGGAATATATAAATAATATAGATAAAATATATACCTTGAAAAAAATTGATATGATTTCTAAAATCTCTAATTATAATGACACCCCTCTTCAAATGCAAATTGCATATCATTTTCAAATAAATTGGAAAAAATATCAATTTTCCTCATTTTGTACATGTGATGTACAATATGAAGGGTCACAAATCTTACATGTAGCTTAAAGATAATTTGAAGGTGTTTGATAAAGATTGTATAGAGATGATTTATCACTAAACTCTATCATATCCTCACAAATATTAGAGTGAGAGAGTTGATCCCTTTTAATTTGAAGGTTATATTTGAGATGTTAAGGTTGATCCTAGACATAATATTTCATATAAGAAATTTACCCATATAATGATAACCAAATAATTTTAGATTTTCCTAGGTTTTTCTTTTAAGTGTTCCATATATTTTTAAAGATATATATGATAATTACTCTTTTATAATGAGAGTTTTAAAGTAATTTTACTATATGACATTTTTATCAATTTAATAGTTTTGATGTTAAAAAAATTATATATTTTTCTTTGTTACTTTTAATTTTTGTTATTTAATAGTAATATTTGTAAGGAATGCTATTTATTAATGAAGAAAAGACATGTTATTGTTTAAAAAATCAAGCAAAAACATTCAAGGATAAAATGAGGATACAAATCAAATGAAGATCACATATATATGGAGAAAAAGAGAGTTATGGACAAAACTAGAATGATTTTAACTTCAATTTATTTTGGAATTGGTATACTAGAGGGTATGTGCAGGATTATCATGGAAAAGACAAGCCCTTAAGTGGTGATGAAAATTCAAAAAAATTAGAGATTGGCAACTTCACATAAAAATTTGTATAAGTTATCTATATTATTTAAAAAATATGTAAGAATAGAATTTGTAGAAAATTGAATGTAGTTTCTAAACTACTAGATTTATTTTAAAAAAAATCTATTTGGTCAAAATTTGAAATTTCAATGCAATAGTACTTAAATTTTAGGGAAAAATAAGTGGGCCCAATCACCACCCTAACCACAATAAAATGATAATATTTTTTTATAAAATTTTAGATATAAGTAGAGGACCTCATGTCCTGATGTGATGCATATTTTTGTAATTTTTTTCCAAATAAATAATTAATTATGGATTTTTCATTACAACTTTTAAAAAATATAAAAACTCATATGTCTGACCACATTAACTTGGTCAAAACTTCATGAAATTCAAATTTTTTTTAATCCTATAGTATGTGAAGCATAGAATGTGATGCATGTTTTAGATTAAAAAAATGTGATACCATTTGAGATCTATAGATGTTTTTCAATTAGCCTATCAATCAAGACTTTAGTCATAATTCAAATAGAAAATGAATAATAATTATTTATTAAATTCAAAGTAAATCATAATTTATATTGGTGGAAAGATGAGAATCTCCTTTAAAAAACATTTTTGTTTCATCAATTTTGGGTAAAAAAAAAGTCTTTAGCCACATACCCTACACATACCCATAATATGGTCACTTTTTGGCCCATCACGATCCTATACATACCCTAGAATTATTTTTCCAAATCAAAACTTGTTACTACAATTTTTTATCTAATTATTGATGGGATCACTAAATAAATAAACTACTCTTAATATATTAATGAAAATATGATCAATCTTGCTAAATTTCAATGGATATTATCAATGTAGCTAGCAATAATGCTTAAAAAGGAGGTTTAGATAATTAAAATATTGAAATCCTTTAAAGTAAAAAATATCCCAAAACATAGAATTATTAGGGAGAATTCATGAAATGGAAGTAGAGGTATATTCCAAGGAAGGGGTACAAAATATTTAGAGAAGGATAATATTTAATTATATTCATATTCAAGGTGTATCTAGTTTGAAGAGAGAAAAAGTTGATTCCATGTCATGATTGCTTGTCCGAGACTTGGGAAATGAGAAAACATAACCTTCCTCAAAAGGTTATGTGCTTGGTGACTAACCATGTACTCAAACAAATAAAAATATTAAGAATAAGTTGGTATCAAGGTGAACTTGAAAAAAAGAAATATTGAATATGAAGGAGTTGTATATTACAAAAATAGATAATTTTTATCATAGTAAAAGTTATTTAGAATTATGTTAGACTATAAATAGAAAGAAAAATAGTTAAGAGGTATGTTTGGAAGGAGATATCTACTTTTTCATTGTGCCTCTTATTTGCCATAATAATTGAACTATAATATTATTTTATGTACCACATAGATTTTATGTTGTTGTACCTATTTAATCTTATTTCAATGTATATTAATTTTAAATTATTAAATAGCTAGACCTCTCAAAAAATCACCATTTATCCATTAATAAAAAGAGGATAACATAACGCTTAAAATTTAAAGCTAAATTACATTATCAAGTGCAATGTAGGAAAATGTATCTTTTTACATTTTCATACTTTTTTGGGCCCTCCTTGCTAAAACTTAGCTTCTTTATGCCTTATTTGGTCCTATTTTGCATCCACAAGCCTTATTTAATGCATCTTTCTAGGGATAATCCCGATACATATCAAATGACCAATCATAATTTAATGTTTTTGGGTTGTGTGTCCTAGATTTAGTGTTTTGGGACTTATACATAACCTTGGGCATATGGGTCCTACCTAAGTTTCAAGGCATGAACC
Organism: Sequoia sempervirens; assembly: GCA_007258455.2. NCBI lineage: Eukaryota > Viridiplantae > Streptophyta > Pinopsida > Cupressales > Cupressaceae > Sequoia > Sequoia sempervirens. The sequence continues at coordinate 282,476,883 of VDFB02000003.1, forward strand.
TGAATTTAGCATAGAACTTAACATTTCTTGAAATTTGTGTCCCAAGACTAGGCTATTGGGACTCATACACCCCAACTGGTGTATGAGTCTAGCTTAGCTTAGACCTATTTTAAATTCAAATTCTTGGTGGGATTTTTTTCTCCTAGATCTAATATTGACTTGTAGTGTTGTAATTTCAAGAAATTTGGCATAAACAAGTATAAATACAAGTTTATTTCACATATTTTTTCCTAAGGTTTCAAGTATTCAAGAACTACAGAAAATTTATGATCAAGAGAGCATTCAAGAGTATTCAAGAGCATCCAAGAGATGATTATCGATCATTTTGGAGCTATATTCAAGATTCAAGCATCATGTCAAATTCATAATGCATCATGTTTTTTTTTGAGCTAACATTTGTGATATAGGTTTTCATGATTCAAGCAAGCATTCAAGTCCATATCCATATCATTCAATCAAGAGTCAAGATCTACATTCATGATAGCCATTTTATACATGATTGCAACCTTTGTTCCAAGGGTTTGTTTAGTTGCAACATAGCTTATTTTTTCATTCATTATTCCTTCATTCTATTTCTATTCATTTCAAGGTTTGATTACCAAAACAGGGCTTGACTAAGGAAAATCCCTATCCACTAATGAAAATTAATTTTCCCTCTCTTTGATGTGTGATTTGTAGATTTAGGTTGAAGATCTATTGAAGAGAAAGATTGGAGAAAGTTTTCAAAGTTGTCAAAGTTGTCACCTTTTTTGCAAGATTATGGAAAGTCACCTATAGGTCAGAATTCAGAGTTTCATACTCAGATATCAGAAGGGAGAGAAGCTATAGGAGATCAATAGAGGATATCAAAGTTTTAGATCAACCTTGATACTATTCCTAAATCACTAGCTTGGGCATATGAGTCCTAGTATACCAATTTTCAATCATTTTTTGTAGATCCTAGTTTACCAGTTGTAGATTCTGGATTTAACTCAAAACCCTAAACTAGGACTAAATTTCCCCAACTGGCATATGAGTCCTAGTGTGCATTAAAATTCAAAATTTTGGGATTTCAAGCTTTGTTTCCAGCATCTTCAATTTTCAGGTGCACCTTTGTTCATTCTCATATCATTATTTTGATTTGAAGTTTCATATTCTAGGTTACATTGCTAGATTTGTATATCATTTACATTCCCTTCTTTGTAAGCCTTTGCTTTGTGTTGAGCCTCCTTTTGTCTTTAATCATACCCAATGAGACCTTATAGAAAAAACCTTATCTCAATTGAACCATTAGATTAAGATCTCTAGGGTTTTCTTGAATGAATTAGAGCAAAATAGGGTTCTCTAAGTTTTCCATCTCCTAAAAGTTGGGAACACTTATATTTTCTTTATTTCATTTTGGTGACCATAGCCTTTGGACACCTTATTTTTTATTTGGAGTGCATCATAGTCCTAGATCTACCTTACATTAACTTTGCATTAGATCTTGCATTAACTAGTTAATTTGAATTTAGGGCTTCTAAATATTGCATTGGTGAAAGTGCTTATAGGTTGCATTTTTGCATCATGCGTCATTGAATTTCATTTGAAATATGTAATTTCACATAGTCAAGACATCATACGAGTTAGAAACCCCAACATTCACTCAAAATTTACTGAATTTAGTGTAAAAACCCTAATCTAGGACTCATACACCCCTCTAGGTGATTTAGTCCTAGTATAAGTTGTTTTACCTGATTTCTAGGAATTTTGTGTTGACTTTTTTTCAACATTTGAACCCTTCAAAAACCATACCTAGGACTCATACACCCCTCTAGGCAATTTAGTCCTATGTCAGACCTGAAATTGCATTTTACAACATTAAAAACCTTATTTCTATGTTTCTATTTTCCATTGTTAGATCTTTGTTTTAGATTACTAAGTTTTTGTATCATTAATTTCATTAGACGTAGCTTAATTTGGTTCATTTCATTCATTACTTTGATTTTCATTCTAGGTTAATAAATTACATGTCATCATGGATATGTTCTTTGGTAAGCTTTGGATGTCCTTGATATCATTGGTGGATGTGTCAAGTTGTGCTTTTGGGAATGAACCTAATGAAATTGAACTCAATCATGCTCAATCATCTCCTAATGCAATTCCTTCCCATGATGTTGTGTAATAACCCATTCCAAATTATTACTCAATTAATATTATGGAAAATGACACTTGAATATACTCCAAATTAAAAAGACATAGGAAGTGGCTAAAGTCAATCATAGCTACACACGTCCATTTAAAATGAGTCAAAGATTCTTACATTCACTTCAAAAGTCAAATTAAAATATCAAGATTAACTTGGCACCTAAGGCCACAATATCATTACATAGTACATTTCTCATCAAGTACATGAATGATTTACGTCAAGTTACATCGTAGACTATAATAGTTTGATGAACAACTAAGGTTCTTCTTCAATGCTTGCGTCCACTAGTGGATGAGAACATGGTTGAACCACTTTACCACCAAATGACAAATCTTACGCTTCCCCGGTATTCTTCCAACTTGAAGAATGCCTGACCCTGGACAAAAATTTTAGCAAGAGAACAATTTGCAAGGTGGAATATGGTGTGCAACTAAATATCAACATGCAAGTACATCTAAAGTTAGAAAATAAATACATGATCTATGCTAGGAATGACAAAGAATGAAGTCACGAAGTTCATTCATACATACATAATGGACAATATTACTTGGACAAGCATAATAAATGTGTTGCAACAACAAAAAATAATATGTTATGGTAAAGAAAACCTATGCCCTTTGTACTCTATTTTGACACCTATCTCAGAAGGTAACTTTCTACTATAACAACTATCTACCCTCTAGCAACAACTACCCATAGATGCTCTAGTCAACTAAGGTATCACTGTTTTGTTCAAGTATTTTAAATATTATTTTGTAAATGTCCTCAAAATAAGAGACAAAATACAAATGTATACTCTAAATAGAAAAAAACAGAATTGATTCATAGAGTATTTCAATAATCAGTCATATCATTCTTATCACTAGTTTCTACTTATCATCATAAGCATTTTCCCTATTATAAATGTACTAAAAACAAAAGAAGGCATGTCACAAGTATGTGTATGTACATAGATGAAGTCTATGTCCATACACATATATGTTCCTACAAATGTTTAAGTTGTGCATACATTCTGAAATGATTATAAAGTTTAGATTGCAATATTAAAATAGTATTCCCTTGACATTTTTGGTCAAAATAAATAATCTAAGCAAGTCTATGCTAACAATTTCTCACATACTATTATACTCTAACACTATTTTTTCCATAAGAAAATTCATTATTTAAACATAATGAGTATTGTTTCCTACTAAACAGTCATAAAACAAGTTGTTTACATATGAGCATTCATTGTTTGAACAAAGCATGTGGGTAAAAGCACAAAACTGTGTCACACTTTTGGCCAAATAGATAGTTCCAAGCTAAATATTTTCAACCGGACAAGTTTCGGCCAAATAGGTTTCGATCAAAACCATGTGACATATATGTGACACACAGGGTTTCAATTGAGTAGGTTTTAGCCGAATCCAAATTTTTTTTCCCCCTTTTCCACTTTGAAATTGGCCTTGAAATTGGTTTATTTTATGTGTAGGGTTTCTATAGAAATGGTTTGTGTGGAAACCCTTTCTATAGAAACCCTTTCAACCAAAACTATCTATGTGGCATCATAGTTAGCAACCAACTTAGCTTTTTTCAGAATTTTCTGAAACTTTCAACTTCAACTAAGTATTTCTTTAGTCAGAATGATTTTTCTACAAAAAAAAAATACCCTTTTGTAGAGCTCGGAGGGTGAATCCAAATATGTAGTTTTTGTAATATTTTGACTAGTTTTAATATATATATTTTTAAAAAATAATGCAATTAGGTTGTTAAAGTTGAAAAAGAGGCTAATTAGAAAATAAAAAAATAGTAAAACATATTAAAATTTTAAAAAAATATATGGGGTAGAAGAAGAGAGAGTCTTCTTCAAAAGGGTATAATTTTTTTTTTGAAAATGATTCAAAAAATAGACAATAGTTGTCAACCCATGAAAACTATCGAATTTTGACAAGTTTAACTTTAAAACATTATTACGAGAAAAATATACATCAAAATTTGAGTTTTTTTCCATGCACAAGATATTGAAGTTACCTATTTGGAGAAAAAAAATTAGGGAGAAATGAAGTATTTTTCAATTTATTTCTTGGTGGCCCGTGAAGTCACTTTTTTTTTAAGTTTTCAGCATTCCAAAATATGTTCTTAAATTGAAAAAATAGTAACGAAAATATTTTTTTTTTAAATCTGAAAAAATACAGGAATAAACTTCATCAAAAGTTCTACATTTCATTACTTTACATCATTTTGAAATTCAAAACATAAAGACCACTTTTATGCGGTTGAAGTTCAGATTTGTTTTTGGTATTGGCATATTCCTTTGTAAAGTGTGACACAGGATTGTGCTTTTACTCATGTATTCTTTCCCACTAAACATTTGTAAATCTAGTTGTTTACATATGTACATTCATTGTTTGAACATAATATGTAATTTTTCCTAGTAAACAATTATTAAGCAAGATATTCACATATGTATATTCATTGTCTATGCAGAATAAGTACTATTTCCTACTGAACATATATAAAGTAAGTTGTTTACAAGCTAAACAGTTTATAGAGAAAAGTTGTATCTAGCTATAATGATAACTTTTCAACAAAACAAAGTTGTTTGCTAAAGAATAAATTTTGTTTCCATCAATACATTTTTGTTCCAGACTAACAGAATATATTTAAAGACAATTAATGTCATTTACTCAATTTGTTGATCTCACATTTTTTACATGCTCCATATTCACTTACAAGTACATGTTCACCATTTAATACTGAATGGGTTTTTCCATTATGAATAGAAAATAACCAAATTAGATAATATAGTTTCAGCCTTTGGAATAAAATGTCTATTATCTAGATCTTGAACTCTTTTATCACTAGATTCACTATGAGTACAACTTAATAATATAAAGAAACCAAATTCGACATGCTCATCAATGAATTTCTTAAGAAAATATTTCAATTAAGATAACAAGGAGGTTTCAGGATCAAATAGTACTTTTTCCTACTTAGGATGCAACAAATAAACCAAGGTTGTTCTATATTTTGACCCATTTCTATGGTTGGGTACTTCCTATCTTAACCTCAGGTTTCATTCAAAGTTACCCTTATGGGAATACTGGTTGATTCCTTAATGCATGATGCTCTATACTTCATGTAGATTCATATCCGATACTAAATCAAATGAATTATACTATCAATCATGAGGATTGATCCTTTTAGGTTAACATAGAAACCCTTCTCTAATTTTTGAACTATTCTTCAAATCAAGGCTTCTTCTTTATACTCATATGTTTACCATAGTCCTACATAAAAGAATGATTTTCCCCTTTACCATTATTAGATAGGCCAATAATGGAAGGTGTTTTGCTCTTAAAAATAATGTTGTTGGCACATATCGAAGGTAACACAAAGCATTATTTCCTCTTTTCATAGGTTTGACAGACGTACCTTTACAAAATCAACACCAAATGGTACACATTAAATCCAAATATGATTTCTAATAGCCAAGATAAGGCTTACTCTATTGAGTGAACATTCTTAATAGTCGCTTCTTAGGATTCGATGGCTTAGACTTAGCACAAAGGATAGCTGAATGGATCCATTTAGGATGCTAACAAGAGTAGTCTGTAGGCCAAGTGATTCCCCACAGGGTGGTCGCCAAAACTATACCTTCGACTTAAGTTGAAAAACACAAACATAAACATTTGTATGCCACTATACTATTGGTTCTACCATCAAATGTAAAGATAAACACTAGCTAAAACAATGAAAATATATGATAGTGATATTGATACTAATTCAAGAATCAAATTACCTCAATGGTTGAGCCTTTGATTGAATATTTCCTTAGATTTTTCCTACAACTTTGATCTCTCTTTTTGCATTTTTGGGTGTAGGTCGATTTTCTTCCAAATGGATCCTATATTTTTTACTCGCCACCTTCATTCAAAATGGTAACAAACTGCTTCTTGCATGTGGCTGGGTGATAACATTATGGCTTTTCTGCCATAGCCACCCTCTAATTTTGAATAATGTGTTTACTATTAGGTAGGCCATGACCATCGTGGGTCTACCTTGTAATCTTCATTGATTTTTCCATAGTTTAACTATTAATGCATCAGTTATCAACTTAATTTCAATTCAAATTTGAATATGTATATGCACATGCACATGTATGTATATTGTATGTATATATATACATATATATACTTATATATATTTGTATCTCTATGCATTTAAATGATTTCATTCACATCTTACCATTCATTCGAAATATGTATATATATACTTATATATATTTGTATCTCTATGCATTTAAATCTTTTCATTCACACTTTACCATGCATTCAAATAATGTATATATATATATATATATAGATATTTATTTACATATATATGTATGTATCTATACACACACACACATATATATTACATACACGTACATGTATATGTGTATATATATATATATATATATTTAAATAAAACATTCATATACAATTTGCTTGTTTTGGATTGGCTCAAAGGTTCTATATACTATCATTTTAAGTAAGGAACTTGAATTTTCATTTTGAGCTTCTTTACATATGTATTTATGTATTTTTCTACACTAAAGAAAATAATTTTCTTTTACAATGCTCATTTTGTTCCTTCAAATCACAAGGTTTGAATAGATAATTAAATCTACTAACCATTTATTTGCAAACACTGAAATAGTTCAAATTGGGAAAATTGTTCTTTCTTATATATGCAAATCAATCAAATGCAAGTCATCATGCCATTCTGGTGCATGCACCTAGATCCTAACTAGCTTACCATTCGATTTGGATAAACAATCCTACTTCAACTGATTTTTGGTCCTTCAACCTGTCACCTTGAAACTATACACACTTGCACTTGCAAATTGATCAGTAGCGTTCAATTCTTGGTAACATATAAAATAAATTTTCAAAAGTTCACAAGGTCAACATTAGTCAACTTCTTTCATTCAATCTTTTGAATATTCCAAAATCTCCATTTAATATTTAATTAAATTTATTCAATAATTCAATTTTTCATATTATGATAAATATTTAATAAAATTGGGTTATGAAATCCTTCCCCTCTTGGAAGAGACATTGTCCCGATGCCTAGTAAGTCAAATAAAGAACATCATATCAAAATTTGAAAATTCACGTCTATTTCAATATCTCATCAAAATATATGTCTGTTTCAACATCTAATCAATGATACATGTCTTTCAATATGAGATAAAAAAATATATGTCTATTTCAACATCACATCAGGAATATATGGCTATTTCAACATCAAATCAAAAATATATGTCTATTTCAACATGAAAATTTTAAAGCATGAAATACCATATTATCTCTATCCAATTTTGTTTTTAAGCAAAATCATTGAGTTTCTTTTCCAAGAAATAAAATGTGGAAAGGAGCGTTCTATTTCTTCCACATCCTCCCAAGTAGCACTATCCTTTGAGTATTGGTCCCATTGGAACTTAAATTGAACAATATATTTGCTTTGTAACTTAACATTGTGTCTATCTAAGATTCTAATGGGCTCCACTAGCACCACTCATGGATCCTGTACCTACAAGGATTTCCAATCAAGCACATGAGTCACATCAAGATGATATGGTTTAAGCAAAGAGACATGAAACACATTATGAAGTCGATCTAGAGTAGGTGGTAGAGCTAGTTTATATGCAAATGGGTTAGTCACTTCCAAGACTTCAAATGGTCCCACATATCTTGGGGCCAACTTGGAAGACCTTCCAAAAGAAATAGAGCTTTTATGAGATTTGACTCTCAAGAAAACTTTGTCACCTATTGTGAACTGTCTAAGAGTTCGGTTCTTGTCGACATAACTCTTCTATCGGTCTACTACCTCTTTCAATATGCTCTTAATTACCTACATTTTCTCTTCCATGTCCTTAAGCATTTAAGGTCCTACTATGATCCTATCCTCCAGTCTATCCCAATTGATATGGGTACGACAGTTTCATCCATACAAGGCTTCAAATGATATCATGCCTAAGGATGTCTGATAGGACTTGTTGTAAGAAAACTCTACCAAAGTAAAATATTATTCCCACCTATACTATTGGTCAATACAATACATTTAGAGGAGGTCTTCAACTACCTAATTCACCATCTTTGTCTTCCTGTAAGTCCGAGGATGATAAGCTGAGCTAAAATTTAGTTTTGTTCTCAATGCAACATTCAAGGTTGTCTAAAACCTCAAGTTCATCCATGTGTCCCTATCAAAAATGATAGTCTCTAGCACTCCATGCAAATAGAAGATCTCATGAACAAATTTCTTAGCCAAGGTCAACAATCCATCCTTAAGGTTTCTCAAAATGAAGTGTGCAATGTTAGTCAATTTATCAATCACGACCAAGATAACATTGTGCTTATTATTGATCAACAACAACCCCTATACAAAATTCATACTAGCCACCTGCCATTTATACTTAGGTATGTCATGAGGATACAACAACCTAGCTGGGTGTGCATTCATAGCCTTAACTCGTTGGCACTCCAAGCATCTGGATACATACTCCACTACATCCTTCTTGAGTTTAGGCCAAAAATATAGAGTCTTCAACTCCATGATCATCTTGGATACATTGGGGTGTCTTGAATAAGGTGCATTGTGAACCTCTTCTAAAACCAACTTTTTTAGCTCTCTAGAGTCAAGAATATACATTATTCTTTGGTACCTCAAAATATTATCTGGTTCAATCTCGTACCCATTGAACTGATGATCCAAAGGATTTTCTACTAGGGTGCTCTTAACTCTTTCATAATGCTCATCCCCTAGCAGATTCTGAATTACCTGCTACCTCATGTTAGACCTTGTTGAGATCATGGCTATCATATTTCTTCATCTATTAAGAGAATCAACCACTCTTTTCTCTTTCCCTTTTATACATTCAATTCCCAAGTCATACTAGCTAAGGAATTTTAGCCACCTCCTCTATCGTGCATTAAGGTTTGGCTAGGTAAATATGTATCTCAACCCCAAGTGGTCTAGCTTGTGTTCAAATGGATTTTCCAAAAGATAATACCTCCACATCTTCAAGGCATGAACTATGGACGCCAATTCCAAATCACGAGGTGCGTAGTTCACTACATGTTGCTTGACCTTTCTTGATTCATATGCTACCACTTGTTCATATTACATTATTACTACTCCCAATCCCTCTCTTGAAGCATTTGCAATTATTGCAAACCTCCCATGAGGAACAAGGATATTCAATACTAGTGTTCTTATGAGTCTCTCCTTGAGGAGTTGGAATGTCTTCTCGCACTTCTTGGCCCATTCAAACCATGTTCCCTTCTGTTGGAGTGAAGTAATAGGAGATGCAATCTAGGAGAACTCTTACACAAACTTCCTATAGTATCCTGCGAGGCCCATGAAGCTATGACCTTCAGATACATTTTGAGGAACTAGCCATTCCACAATCACCTTCATCTTCTCAGGGTCCACAGAGACTCCTTCAACTAAAACAATATGGCCTAAGTAGTGCACTTTGTCTTGATAGAATGAACACTTGGAAAACTTTCCAAAGAGTTTCCTTTCTCTCAATTGCTAGAAAACTATCCTCAAATGTCTATCATGCTCTTCGATAGTATTTGAGTAGACTAAAATGTTGTCAATAAGGATCAAGAAAAAATCATCCAAGTATTCTCTAAATACACTATTCATAAGGTTCATAAAGGCTATTGGTGCATTAGTTAAACCAAAAGGTACCACTATGAACTTGTAATGTCCATACTAAGTTCTGAACACAGTTTTCTAGATATCTTCTTCCTTAATCCTCGATTGATGGTACCCTAACTTGAGATCAATTTTGGAGAACACCATCACTCCCTTTATTTGATCAAACAATTCATCAATCCTCAGGAGTGGATACCGGTTCTTGATGTTGACTTTGTTCAACATCTGATAATCTATACAAAGTCGCAAAGTTCCAACCTTCTTTTTCACAAAAATAACCGACGTTCCCCAAGGAGACACATTAGGTCTTATAAGTAACTTATCCAACAATTCCATTACCTGGGACTTCAACTCATAGATTTTTGTGGTGGTCATCCAATAAGGTACCTTGGATTGAGGCTCAACACTTGGAATTAGGTCGATAGAAAAATTGAATTCCCGCTTTGGAGGCAATTCCATAAGTTCATTAGGGAATACATCTTGGAACTCCTTGAGAATAGGATAGTCATGTAAATATGACTCCTTGTTGTCATGATTACTAACATACACTACATAAATTTCACATCCCTTTCGATGAGCCTTCTTGAGCTACATCACAAAAAATTGTCTAAACTCTAATGGTCTTTGCATTGTACAAACCTTAGTTGGGTTTCCATAATCACCCATACAGTTTACCACCTTATCCTCACAATTCACTAAATCCTTATGCTTAGTTAACAAATTTATTCCAAAAATTACATCATATAAACCTAAGGATGCCACATATAGGTTGACTTGAGTTTGAAAGGTTGGAAGCTCTAACTCACTACAAAAGAGACAGGTATCTACCCTTTGCTCTACTCGATTACCATACTAGACTGTCCATGAATTTTCCATGTATCCTAGTCTAATGGGTATCTTAGATATTATTCTAGGATCTATAAAACATTTAGTAGCTCCAATATAAATTAAGATGGAGACAAATTGGCCATATGACTTACCCATTATTTGAATTGGCGAAGCCTAGTACTCTACCTATTTGTTATCCACTACAACATGGATTTGATGAGTCTATTGGTAGCTTCCTTCCTTCTGTGGCCTTGACCTATGAGGACTATTTGAGGCATAATGTTTTCCTCCACAAGTATAACATCCATCTCAAGGCCCTTTGCAACCTCTTGGCTTGTCCTCTCTAAATCCCTTTTTCTTATGGTCGTATTTCCCTTTAACTTTGTTTACTTTCTTGTTCTTTCCACCATTACCATCTTCACCCTTCTCTTGCAATTCACTTCCCCTCTTGAGATCATGGATATGATGGATCTTGTCTCCCTTATGAAATTTATTCTTCCTACAATGAGACTTAGAACTTGAATCACTACGAAGATTAGATAATGGATACAACTTATGTTCCTGTTTGGTGGCCTTTTGAAAGACTTCATTCATGGTTTGAGGTTCATGCTCATATGTGGGGTTTGATTACCATTATAATTTTTTAGATACAAAACCATTCATCCCCCTAATATTGAGGCACATACTTCAATAGGTTAGTGAACTTTTCCCAATACTAAATCATAGTCATATTTCCCTGGGTTAAGTTCTAAAATTTTGTCACTTTCTTGTCAAAGAAAAGTTGTGGTAACCATCTTCCTCCAAGAAGTGATCTCAGTAGGTTGTAGGTTTTGTTCCAACTTCTCATTATCCCACCAAGTCACTGCTTCACCTAAGAGTTGATACATATCCCATGCTTCCTTATTTTTTTCAAAAAGTTTATGGAGCCCAAAGTACTTTTCCATTTCTATAGTCTAAGCTTTAGCTATGGTTTTGATAGACTTACCATCAAACTTGGGTGGTGTTACTCTTTTGAGGTCTTTCCCAAGCTCTTCCTCAATTCACTCTCGTGGACCTACCCCTGGAACACCGTCTCTTTGATTTCCTTCTCCATTCATATGGTCTCAATCCTCGCATGCCACTCAAACTTCTTGTTCTATGTGATCCATGCGAGACTCTTTCCGATTCATAAGCTCTAGAATTTTCTCCAGTCTCTTGTTTGATTCGTTATTAGAACCACTACCACCCACATCTTTCTTGGTGGTCACCATGTTGTCCCACACTTATCCTACATCACAATCATGTTTATCGCATCTCAACATAAGGTTAGATGAATAAACTTTCTTATGCTACATCACATAATTCCATGTACATACATCCCTCGACATAGAATACATACACATTGATGCAAGATACACACATTTTAGAGTCTCTCATTGAACACACCAAAAAAAATTTATCTGATTTTATTTATATTTAGGGTGAGTCAGTAGACCCTTATTTACAATAGACTTTGAGTTACATCATTTTGAATTCTTAGTATCAAAAAGAGGACATTCCTTTGATCATCATCCGAGTTTACATTGAACTTTACTGAAGAGGATGGTTGAGTGAATAGGATCCTGTTTTCCTCTTTAGTCAACAAGGGTACATTGGGTGCACACCCTAGAGGCCAATTCAAGATTGTAGAAGGCTTTTTGATCTTAGGTGTTCGCCTCTCAATCTTCAAGCCTCTCTCTAGCTTGAGTCGTATGAGAGCCTGAGCTAGAGTTTCATCATTGAGAATTTCTGATGGAACCTTTTCCTTGGTGTTTTCTTCCTTTACGCCATTCTTATATGAGTTTCTAACAATTTTCCCTTTCTTTTGTCCTTCCTTTGACCTTCCCATTCTTGCATTCAATTAAGGTTTGGTCAATTTTTAGGACATCCAATTTTCATTTCAAGGGTCAACTACCCCTAGGTAGTCAACTATGGTAGACTCAAAAGGCCTAGAGTACCCTAAGCTCTGATACCAAATGTGATAACCCATTCTAAATTATTACTTAATTAATATTATTGTAAATGACACATGAATATACTCCAAATTAAAAAGACATAACAAGTGAATAAAGTCAATCATAGCTACACATCTCCATTTAAAATGAGTCAAAGATTCTTATAGCCACTTCAAAAGTCAAATTACAATATCAAGATTTACTTGGCACCTAAGGCCACAATATCATTACATAGTACATTTCTCATCAAGTACATGAATGATTTACATCAAGTTACATCATATAATATAATAGTCTAATGAACAACTAAGGTTCTTCTTCAATGCTCACCTCCACTAGTGGACGAGAACATGGTTGAATTACTTTACCACCCAACCATGAAGCTTATGCTTCCCCGATATTCTTCTGACTTGAAGAATGCTCAACCCTGCATGAAAATTTTAGCAAGAGAACAATATGCAAGGTGGAATCTAGTGCATGCCCATACATCAACATGCAAGTCTATCTATGAGTTAGAAAAGAAATGCATGATCTATGTTAGGAATGGCAGAGAGTGAAATCACAGAGTTCATTCATACATACATAATGAACAATATTGATTGTCCAAGCATAATAAGTGTTGCGACAACAAAAAACAATAGGTTATGGTAAAGCAAACCTATACCCTTTGTACTCCATTTCGACATCCATCCTAGAAGGTAACTTTCTACTATAACAACTATCTACCCTATAGCAGCAATTACCCATAGATTCTCTAGTCAACTAAGGTATCCATGTTCTATTCAAGTATTTAAAATATTCTTTCGTAAATGTATTTAAAAGAAGAAACAAAATACTAATTTATACTCTAAACAAAAAAATCAGAATTGATGATTCACAGAGTATTTCAATAATTAGTCATATCATTCTTATGACTAGTTTCTACTTATCACCATAAGCATTTCCCTTAATGTAAATGTACTAAAAATAAAAGAAGGTATGTCACAAGTATGTGTATGTACATAGATGATGTCTATGTGCATACACATATATGTGCCGACTAATGTTTAAGTTATGCATACATTCTGAAATAATTATAAAATTTAGATTGTAGGGTATGTGCAGGATCATGATGGGCCAAAAAGTGGCAATATGATGGGTATGTGGCTAACGACCTTTTTTTACCCAAAATTGATGAAACGAAAAGGGTTTTTAAAGGATATTATCAGCTTTCCACCAATATAAATTATGCTTTACTTTGAATTTAATAAGTAATTATTATTCATTTTCTATTCAAATTACAACTAAAGTCCTGATTGATAGACTGATTGAAAAATATCTATAGCTTTCAAATGGTATCACTTTTTTTTAATCCAAAACATGCATCACATTCTATGCTTTCCATACTAGATAGGATTAAAAAAATAAAAATTGAATTTCATGAATTTTTGACCAAGTTAAGGCGATCGACATACAAGTTTTTTTATATTTTTTAAAAGTTGTAATAAAAATTCATAATTAATTATTTACTTTGAAAAAAATTACAAAAAAGAATGCATCACATCAAGACATGATTCCTCTACTTATATCTAAAAATATTATAATTTTTTTTTATCATTTTATTGTGGTTAGGGTGGTCAGAAAAACACCTACTTCTTATTTTGTCCTTGAAATTCAAGTACTATTGCATTGAAATTTCAAATTTTCACCAAATAATCCTGCACATACCCTGTAATCTTAAAATAGTATTCCCTTGACATTTTTGGTCAAAATAAATAGTCTAAGTAAGTCTATGCTAACAATCTCTCACATATTCTTATACTCTAACGCAATTGTTTCCATAAGAACATTCATTATTTTTATATAGCGAGTCCCTTTTTCTACTAAACAGTTATAAAATGAGTTGTTTACATATGAACATTCATTATTTGACTAAAGCATGTACTGTTTCTTACTAAACAGTTCTAAATCTAGTTGTTTACATATGTACATTCATTGTTTGAAAAGAATAGGTATTGTTTCCTACTAAATAGTTATTAAGCAAGCTGTTCAAATATGTACATTCATTGTTTGCATAGAATAAATACTATTTCCTACTAAAAAATTATAAAGTAAGTTGTTTACAATCTAAACAATTTATAGAGAAAAGTTGTATCTAGCTATAATGATAATTTTTCAACAAAACAGAGTTGTTTTCTAAAGAATAACTTTTTGTTTGCATCAATACATTTCTATTCTAAACTAATAGAATATATTTAAAGTCAATTAATGTTGCTTACTTATTTTTTTGATCTTAAGTTGTTGACATGCTACATATTCACTTGCAAGTACTTGTTCACTATCTAATACTGAATGGGTTTTTCCATCATGAACAAAAAATAAATAAATTAGCTAAAATAGTTTCAACCTTAAGAATAGAATATCTATTATCCAGATCTTGAACTCTTTCATCACTACATTCACTATGAGCAACTTAATAATATAAAGAAACCAAATTTGACATGCTCATTGGTGAATTTCTTAAGCAAATATTTTAGTTAAGATAACAAGGAGCTTTTAGGATCAAACAATACATTTTGCTACTTAGGATTCAACAAATAAACCAAGGTTGTTCTATATTTCAACCCATTTCTATGGTAGTGTACTTCCTATTTTAACCTTAGGTAAATCATTCAAAGTTACCCTTATGGGAATACTAGACAATTCCTTAATTTGTGCTGCTCTATACTTCATGTAGACTCATATCAAATACTAAATCAAATAAATTATACTATCGATCATGAGGATCGATCCTTTTAAGATAATAGAAACCCTTCTCTAATTTCCCATTGATTCTTCAAATCAAGGCTTCTTCTTTATACACATATTTTTACCAGAGTCCTACACAAAAGAATGATTTTCCCCTTTACCATTATCAGCTACCACAATAATGTAAGGTGTTTTGTTTTTAAAAATAACACTGTTGGAACATATCAAAGGTAACACAAAGGATTATTTCCTCTTTTCATGGGTTCGGTAGGTGAAACTTTACAAAATCTACACCAAATGGTACACATTAATTTAGAATATTATTTTTGATAGCTAAGAAAAGGATTACACTATTGAGCAAACATTCTTAACAATTGCTTCTTAGGATTCAATGCCTCAGACTTAGCACGAAGGCTAGCCAAATGTCTCCATTCAGGATGCTAAAAAGGGAAGGCCATAGGCCAAGCGATTCCTAAGAGGGTGGTCACCAAAACTATACCTTTGACTTAAGCTAAAACACACAAATAGAAACATTTGTATGTCACTATACTATCATTTCTACCATCAAATGTAGTGATAAACACTAGCTAAAACAATGAAAAGATATGATAGTGATATCGATACTAATTCAAGAATCAAATTGCATCGATGGATGAGCCTTTTTATTGAAGCTTTCCTCAGATTTTTGCATATGTGTAGGATCATCATGGAAAAAAAGGCCCTTAAGCAAAAAATTCAGAAAAATTAGAGTTAGGCAGCTTAACGTAAAAATTTGAGTAAGTTATCTAAATTATTTCAAAAATATGCAAGAATAGAATCTATAGAAAATTGAATCTAGTTTCTAAACTACTGGGTTTATTTAAAAAATATATCTATTTGGTGAAAATTTGAAATTTCAATGGAGTAGTACTTAAATTTCAAGGAAAAAAAAAGAAGTAGGTGTCTATCTGACCACCCTAACCACAATAAAATGATAATATTTTTTATAAGATTTTAGATATAAGTAGAGGACTCATGTCTCAATGTGATGCATATTTTTTATAATTTTTTCCAAGTAAATAATTAATTATGAACTTTTTATTACAAATTTTAAAAAATATAAAAAATCATATGTCTGACCACCTTAACTTGGTCAAAACTTCATGAAATCATTATTTTTTAAATCCTATAGTATTTGAAGCATAGAATGTGAAGCATGTTTCAGATTCAAAAAATCTCATACCGTTTGAAAGCTATAAATGGTTTTCAATCAACCTATCAATCAGGACTTTAGTTGTAATTCAAATAGAAAATGAATAATAATTATTTATTAAATTCAAAGTAAAGCATAATTTATATTGGTGGAAAGCTGGGAATCTCCTTTAAAAACCCTTTTTGTTTCATCAATTTTGGGTAAAAAGAGTCGTTAGCCACATACCCTATACATACCCATCATATCGCCACTTTTTGGCCCATCATGATCTTGCACATACCCTTTTCCTACAACTTTGATCTCTCTTTCTACATTTTTGGGTGCTTGTCAATTTTCTTCCAAATCGATCCCCTAAATTTTACTTACCAACTTCATTCAAAATGGTAACCTACTACTTCTTGCATGCGGCTAGGTGCTAACATTATGGCTTTTCTACCATAGCCACCCTCTAATTTTGAATAATGCATTTATTATTAGGTAGGCCATGACCATCATGGGTCTTCCTTGTAATATTTATTGATTTTTCCATAGTCTAACTCTTAATGCATTAGTTATCAACTATCATTTTATGTAAGGAACTTGAATTTTCATTTTGAGCTTCTTTACATATATATATATATATATATATATATGTATTTTTTGACACTAAAGAAAATAATTTTCCTTTACAATGGTCTTTTTTTTCCTTCAAATCACAAGGTTTGAACATACAATTAAATCTACTAACCATTCATTTACACGCACTGAAACAATTCAAATTAGGAAAATTTCACTTTCTTATATATGCAAATCAATCAAATGCAAGTCATCATGCCATTGTGGTGTGTGCACCCAAATCCCAACTAGCTTACCATTTGATCCAGCTAAACAATCCTAATTCAACTGAGTTCTCATCCTTCAACCTGTCACCCTACAACTACACACACTTGCATTTGCAAATTGATCAATAACGTTCAATTCTTAGTTACATATAAAATAAATTTTTGAAAGTTCACAAGGTCAACATCAGTCAACTTCTTTCATTCAATATTTTGAATATTCCATAATATCTATTTAATATTTAATTAAATTTCTTCAATAATTAAATTTTTCATATTATGATACATATTTAATAAAATTCGGTTATGACATGTTGACATCATTGGAGAAGATTATGACAACGTGAACAACTTCATAAACGATTTCCTTAACAAACTTGAGACTAATGCATCCTTTTATCCTTCTATGAGACAACCAACACAACTTGAGATGTTTGGACTTTTACATCCTAAAATTGAAACAAAAGGTGAGCCTAAGATCCCTACAATAGGTGAACCTAGTACATCTAATCAATAAAACATTCAACCATCCTATGTTAACAAAGTAACCAACACATCAATCAACCTAGAAGAGACATATGGAAAAGGATTCATGATCTTAAGCAAACAAGTATGTGATAGAACAAGCGAACATGAAATTCTTCAACTCTTAGAACAAATACCAACTGAAGATACCAAAGGGATAGGATATCAAGATCCTCATCCTGACATAAGTGTCCTCCTTCCTAAAGAACAACCAATGCCTCATAACAATGATAAGGATGAGAGGATCATCCTAGGTCCTCCTCCTCAACATCTAACTCAAGAAATTGGTGAATCTAGCAAGAAATGAAGGCCTTACAAACTAAAGAAGTTGAAATTCCCTTGTCCACCATCTACAACTAAAAAATCTTTACACATACTTCTAATCTAAGGAATTAATACATTGTACCACCCATGCGAAAAAATAAAAAAACCAAATCCTAAGAACAAAAACACATCGTATTGTTGATATCATAGAATTCTTAGACATAGTACTAATGAGTTTCATACTTTAAAACAAATATTTAAAAGTTTGATATCATATAAATAATCCCTTAAAGCATGTCCTTCCACTCCTTGTTATGTAATAGTTCTAGGATCTTACTATTCTCACTATTACATGTCGTACATTCATTAAAATCATTTCAAAATACAGGGAGCTTTTTCTCATCAACTACCTTGGCTCATTCTTGTCTTGCTCATAGTGGGGAAAGAACTTGATAGTGTTTCCCTAGTTCGACACTTGTTGTCCCTTTGGCTAGTTTTCAGCCTTTTGTATACGATGAACAAGATTGGGATGCAAATGACCTACTAATAGGTTGACTCACATGTGCCTTACTATTATTGTCTTTATTTTCTTTTCCATGTTTCTTTTATGTGATTGCATGTGCATAATGTGATCCCTCATACCATTTTGTTTTATGTATCTCTCTCTTCATGAAATTCCTCTATTTGTACCTACATTCTTCTCTATGTCATAAACCTTTATCTTTTTCTTTGTCTTGTGTTTTCCTTTTGGGGATGATGCAAGGTGTCGAGACATTTAGCTCTCTTCCATGTTGACCCAAAATCTTTTCTTTGTTTTTGATCTCTTTGTGTAATTCTTTGTGTTCCATGTGTATTTGGGGAATGATGATAGTTCCAAGCTTTCTAATAACATTGTAGCAAAGACATACTGACCCCAAATCTGTCAATCCCTTATGTGATTTTGAAATTTCATTTTTGGGGAAACCCCTTTCCATGAAATAGCTTCATTTGGAAACATACAACTTGGAAAAGTGATTTCCAAATAAGCTCTCATGTCCTCTATAATGTTACCATTGAACATTTTCTTCTTTAAAGTAATTGCTCATAGCATGGTGTTTAGCACTTTCTTTAAAGTGGGGGCATACATTGGAATTATTCCTATGCATTTTACAATTTACATTTCATTGTGTAGTCTTCTTACTTCATGCGATGCATCTTTCTCTTTTTGGTGACATTGGGTGTGATTTCCTTCAAGAGTGTGATCTCTACTAGTATATTATATTCCTATTAGTGGCTTGATGTGACACATTGCATCCCCCAAGTTGTGAATATTCTATTCTTCGATTGGTCCTCTCTTGGAGATATTAGGCACAATGTTCCTTAAGTTAAGAAATTACATGAACTAAGAAAAAATCCTTTGAATGTACCTTACATTATTTTGCATTTACAATATATCTTTTATGGCCACCTTGCATAACATACTTTTATTTCTTGTGGAGCCATCTTGTTCATTTCATGGGTGTCAAGCATATGAAGTTTTTCTTTCCTCATTAATTACTATTGTTCATGTTGTGTGGCATCTTATCAAAGTTATCAGGAGATATAGCTTTTGTAAGGTTAGTATAGGGAGCTGAACCTAGTGGATGACCTAAGGTTTCACTTGTTGGAGTTGACAACCCAAGATCTTCAATCTGCAACACCAAAGAACCTCCACAAGAGATAGAGAGAAGAAACAATGGAAGATGCTATTCCACCAAACAAGGATTGCAATATGATACAATATGATCAATGCAATACAATACAATGCTATATGTAATTCTTACAAAATATGCTAGAGATGCCTTTCTTATAAAGGCAAGGATGAGAGATAGGATAAGACAAGATCATGACAAGTGTCTTAATCCTATCACATGAGACAACTAACTCATAACTACCTAGGAAAGTGGAAATTCTAGATAAGACAAGTAATACTTATCTAGATATGACAACTAATATCTTAAGTAAACTTAACATGTGAATTAAGTCCCCTAAGTCCCTAGTAAAGGAATAAACTAGGTACAAGACTTATTCACACCAACACCCCCCCTTAAGTGTAACTTAGGGAGGTGCAAACCAATGCATAAAAAAAGAAGGATGGGTCCCGGCAACTAGGCCTGATGAGGTACCCATGTACAAAACAAAAAACTCTCACAAACGGAGAAAAGGAGAAAAACCATGTGGGAGAAAACTCCTCTCCAAAAGAGAGAAAAGAAATAAAGAAAACTAATGAAGGAAGGAGGACTCCTCAAGACCCCCCAAGGACAACTTTCTTCACCCCAAGCATCGATCGCAACTGAAGATAACGAGGCGATGCCAAAGGTTTAGTGAAGATGTCTGCAACCTGCTGATTTGTAGGAAAATACTCCAAGCTGAGAACACCATCCTGGATGAGCTGCCTGATGAAGTGCATGTGGATCTCAATATGCTTAGTCCACTGATGCTCCACTGGGTTGTGTGAAATATGAATGGCACTTTGATTGTCACACCAAAGAGTAGTGGGTGAGTGGAAGGAATCCAAACTTACATCAACTGACAAAGCCACAAAACCTCCTGACTAGCCAACACGGCACCTCGATACTCAGCCTCTGCGATGATAATGCAATAGCAGTCTGCTTCTTGCATGACCATGCAATCGGACCAGAACCAAGGCAAAAGACAAAGCTAGAAGTAGACTTCCGATCATTGACATCACCAGCCCAATCTGAGTCAGTGAAGCCCACAATCTGAGATGCACCTAAAGTGTAGTGAATGCCAAAATGAGTAGTGCCCTTAATGTATCTCAAGATACGCTTGGCGGCCTTCCAATGACTCTCATGAGGCTCCTGTGAGAAGCGAGAGACAAGTCCAACCGCAAAGGAAATATCAGGATGACTATGTGTCAAGTACAAAAGACTGCCAACCAACTGCCGATACAAGGTAGGATCAACTGTAGGCGTAGTGCAACTGGAAGACAGTACAACACCTGACTGGAATGGAGTAGGGGTAGGCTTGCAATCATCCATGCCAAATATCTGAAGCAAATCAAGAGCATACTTCTGCTGGAAAATGAAGATCCCCTCATAAGTCTGATGAACCTCAAGACCAAGGAAGTAATGTAAAAGACCAAGGTTGGTCATATCAAATCGCTCCATCAATGCTCGTTGTGTACTCTGAATCATGGAAGTAGAACTCTTTGTGAGAATCAAATCATCCACATAGAGCACAAGTATAAGTAGATCCTCTCCATGTCTCTGTGTATAAACTATGGGATCACAGCGAGTGTAGCCAGAAGCAAGCAAGAAACTATCCATCTTCTCATACCAAGCCTGAGGGGCTTGTTTGAGACCATACAATGAACGTCGAAGCCTACAAACAAGTGAAGAGTCCTGCACAAAACCTAGTGGCTGCTCCATATAGATCTCCTCATGAAGATCCCCATGTAAGAAAGCACTCTTCACATCCATCTGATATACTGACCATCCCTGTGATGTAGCTATAGCAAGGACAAGGCGAATAGAATCCATCTTGGCAATAGGAGCAAAGGTCTCAGAATAGTCAATTCCTTCAACTTGAGAAAACCCCTTTGCAACAAGACGAGCCTTGTACTTGTCAATGGAACCATCTGCTGCATACTTGGTATGATACACCCACTTGCATCGAACTAACTTTCTTCCCTTAGGAAGAGGCACAAGATCCCAAGTATGATTCTTAATCAAAGAAGAATACTCATCATCCATAGCACTATCCCACTTTGGAATACCTGAAGCATCTAAAAACTTCTGAGGATCATCTGAAACTACATGACTCAAAAGACTAATTCCAGAAGTTTGAGAACGAGTGCGGCGAGTGTCTGTGGGATCACCAACAAGAGGACCAGCCTCCTCAAGAGTAACTTGAGCCCATCGTGGCCTAGTGGGTGAATGAGGAGGAGGTTCATCAAGACCATCATCAAAATCTTCCTCAAGTATCAAAGTATCATCAACTGAAGAAGATTGAGTAGGTTGTGATGAAGAAGAAGTCGAAGGAGGATCTAAGTGGGTGAAGGTCTCAGAAAATTGAACATCACGTCGGAAATGAACCTCTCACGTGTCAGGATCAAACAATCTGTATGCCTTCACATCCTCACAATAGCCAACAAAGATGTATCGCTGACTCTTCTTCTCCATGGATTTATGCCGACCATTCGGAATGAATGCCCAAGCCTCACTACCGAATACTCTAAAGAAGGATACATTAGGCTTGCGATGAGACCAAGCCTCCTCAGGGGTCATATTTCGCACTGCCTTGTGGGGCATATGATTCTTAATATAGTTGGCACAATTGACAGCTTCGGCCCAAAAGGTGGGAGCCATGGACCTAGAGTGAATCATACAATTGGCCATTTCCCTAAGAGTCCTGTTCTTTCTCTCCGCCAAACCATTGTGCTGAGGAGTGTAAGGAACTGTGTGCTGATGAAGAATACCATTCGCACTACAAAAATCCTGAAATGCCTGATTGACATACTCCCCCCCATTATCTGTGCGTATCTGTCGAAGAGAAAAACCTGACTGCTTCTCCACAAATGTTTTGAAGGTCTTGAAGTTGGTGAGGACTTCACTCTTGAGCTTTAGAAAATAGACCCATGTCCGGCGGGAAAAATCATCAATGAATGTTAGCACATACTTAGCCCCTGAAAAAGGAGGAGTTGGGAATGACATAAGATCACTATGGACCAACTCAAGGGGTGTGGTTGCACATGTAGCTTGACCCTTAGGAAAAGGATCTCGATGTTGCTTGCCAAGAACACATCC
Source organism: Sequoia sempervirens (assembly GCA_007258455.2). Lineage (NCBI taxonomy): Eukaryota > Viridiplantae > Streptophyta > Pinopsida > Cupressales > Cupressaceae > Sequoia > Sequoia sempervirens. Next base: position 282,499,853 of record VDFB02000003.1, read on the forward strand.
TTGACAAACTCCATCTGTGCAAGTGATCTTTGGAAGACCAACCTCTAAGTTATGTGCTTTCATTTGCTGAAGATATCTATAATTCAAGTGCCCAAATCTCTCATGCCAAAGCTTGCTCATTGAATCAACATGAGCGACAAAACATGAACCCAATGAAGACTCAAATCCATCAAATTGATACAAATGATTCTCATGATCAACTATCCCTGTAGCAACAATCTTCTCATGATCCTGCAACTGTCTAATAGTCACATTCTGTGGAGTAAACTCAACTGACTTCCCATCTCCAGAATGACAAATCTAATATATGGAAAGAAGATTCGCTGAAATATCAGGAACAAGAAGAACATCCTCAATGCACCCATCTAGCATCTGAACGGAGCCTGTCCCCAAAACTGGAATCTATGAAGAGTTCCCAACTGCAATTAGAGAAGTAGAAGTATGAACTATGGAATCAAGAAGATCACGTGAATTGGTCATGTGATGTGAAGCACCTGAATCAAGAATCCAACTATCTGAAGGTGAATGCATAGCTCATGCAGAAAGAGCTTTCCCTTTGCCCATGGAAGAAGGCTTAGCCACTGAAATATTGTGCTTCTTCATAGCTTCCTCCAAGGCCTCTAATCTCTTAAAGCAATGAGATGTATCATGCCTAGTTTTGCCACAAAATGAACAAGGATCTCCTTTCTTTTTCTTGGACTTGGAAGAAGAATGTCCATAGGTAGAAGAAGAAGGAGATTGAGTGGACTTCTGATTGTTCTTCGGCTTCGGTTTGGAGGGATTCTCACTACCAGAAGATGATTCTGCTTTGGGCTTCTTCTTGTTCTTTCCTTTACCCTTGGATGATTGAGCCATTAGAGCATGATTCTTAGAATTAGGTAAGGCATCCAACTGAATTAACTTGGCGTCCTCCCTAGTAAGACGCTCACAAAACAACTCAAATGTAGGCATTTTGTAATCTTTCCCCATTGCATCCATAGTTGAAAAGAAAGTAGAAGAAAACACTTGATAAGGGCCCTTTAACTTAGACATAATCAAGAAGATACATTCATCACTAGATACATCATGTCCACATCCTTTCAACTGTGACAAAATCATCTTGAACTGTGCAAGAAAATCCTGAATTGAAGGAAATGCATCTGGAGAGAGGGATTGAAGTTCTTCTTGAAGTTGCAAGGTTCTGAAATGATTTATTTTACCATACAATTCTTCAAGTTTGTCCCAAACATTCTTAGGTGTTTTGCACTCTAAAATATGAAACAAAAAATTATTAGATACATGTAAGCCAATGAGCCCTTTTGCTTCATCCATTTTACATCTATGGACAAACTTTTCATAATCCCTTGTAAATTTAGGTTGTTCTGCATCTAACATTGGCCATAGACCCTTAGATTGTAACAATTGAGTCATTTTTAGCTTCCATGTATGATAATTGTGTGGAGTGAGTGGTTCAATTTTCCTTAGATCTACCATGAACACCAAAAGAAAGAAGACAATGTGGCATAGAAATTGTGCCTTTCACCCCCCTAGAATGTATTAAAATTGATTTTGTAACCCCCCCAGCAAATTACAATGAACAAATTTTGCAATTTTTACAAGTGACAAGCTCAAATCAATTGTTTATAACACATGGTGATTTTTACAATTTTTAGAAAAAAGAGCTTGCAAAAACTAAAAACTGAGGCTACAAACAGATTCCTTGCGATTTTTTGATCAATTTCAAAAAAAAGTTTGCCAAATTTCGACTTCGTTTGCAAAAGTTACATCAAGAACAAGCAATAAATGCACTTGTACCTTCAAGCTGAAAAAATTGGCAAAAAATATCAAAATCTGGAAAAATCACCTACACCACTGCGAACTTTGTCGAACTAGCTTTTCGACGATATCTCGTTTGCGAAAAACCAACTTTGTGGCGAAAAGTTATGCAAAATGGAAAAAAAGGCCTATTTTAGGCACTGTGAACACTAAACAGGTGCAAAATTTAAGCCCTCGGGGGCTGGCGGTCGGTCTCCAATGTGACTAGGCGCTAGTCTTTTGCAAAAAAAAATCGCGTTTTCGGTTAACCGCTAGTGGTTTCGGCGTTTCCCTGGCGATGGCAGTTAACGGGCGGTCGGCGGCGGATGTTTGGCGGCTGGCAGAGGCGGTTTGTAGACCGCCCGCTAGCGGTGAAGACCACGGTGACTGCGGCTGGCGGCTCTTAAGCCGCTGGCGGCTCTCAAGCCGTTGGCGGGTGTTACACCCCGCGGTTAGTCCGCAGAAAATAAAAGCCGAAAATAATACAATGATATGCGCTTAAAATTTTTTTATAATTTTTAAAATTTTTCAAAAATAAAATGCCAACGGGTAAAAAAAAATGAATTTTTTTTCTGACGACGTCGTGACTGCCAGGGGGCCGTACGGCTCCTCGCTAAAAAATTGCCTCGAAAGCAACTTTTGCCGAATATAGGCAAATTATATATCAAAAAAATTAGAAATGGCCACCCGGACGCAATGGAAGGCTTAATTTTTGCTCAAACTGCTCTTGTAAAAAGTTGTTCACCAGATCTGAGTTCGAAACCCTTCTTTTCCAAAGTTGCAAATGGTGACGAAATTAAGTGAAACAAAAGCCATATCTGACTTTTTCGAGCCTCCTGGACGCAATGGGACAGCCTAAAATACTGCCACTATATCCAAAAGTGCTGCAATCACCAGATCTCACCAAAATGCAAGCATGCAATATAGGATACAAGAAACTCAAAAATCACAATAGAAATTGATGGAAACTCTCTAATAAAGAAATGGAAGGGGCTTGCCAGATTCAAAGCTCTGATACCATGTTGGAGTTGACAACCCAAGATCTTCAATCTGGAACGCCAAAGAACCTCCACAAGAGATAGAGAGAAGCAACAATGGAAGATGTTATTCTACCAAACAAGGATTGCAATATGATACAATATGATCAATGCAATACAATACAATGCTATATGCAATTCTTACAAAATATGCTAGAGATGCCTTGCTTATAAAGGCAAGGATGAGAGATAGGATAAGACAAGATCATGACAAGTGTCTTAATCCTATCACATGAGACAACTAGCTCATAACTACCTAGGAAAATGGAAATTCTAGATAAGACAAGTAATACTTATCTAGATATGACAACTAATATCCTAAGTAAACTTAACATGTGAATTAAGTCCCCTAAGTCCCTAGTAAAGGAATAAACTAGGTACAAGACTTATTCACACCAACATCACTAGCCCTTGTGAGCATGTGTTTGGTTTGCATAGTGTTCATCATGTTCCGCTTGTAAATTTTTTTGGAAAAACACCTTAGATCTGATCCACATCGTGTGAGAAAAATGGTTTATGCTTGATCCTACCCCTTTTTGTTTTTATTTTTCTTTCTTATTTTTTGTCTTTGGAAGTGTATGCTTGTACCTTGTTGTTTCTCCTTACATTATTCACATGTGTGTTCTTTTGTGCCTATGTTAGTTGTCCATAGGATCTTGATCCTGGGGGCTTGTGCAACCCTCTTGATCATTGTCATCCTATCTTACTAGCATTGGTACATTTGGACCTCTCTTGATGCGAGTTTGTCTACTTTAGTGTGAGTATGAAGCAAGTTCCTCCTCTCACTAAAGTGGAGGCTAAATGTATCACTCTACATTTTCACAATTGTTTGGGCCCTCCCTACTAAAATTGGGCTTCTTTATGCCTTATTTGGTCCTATTTTGCATGCACAAGCCTTATTTAATGCATCTTTCTAAGGATAATCTTGACACATATCAAATAAACAATCATAATTTAATGTTTTTCAGTTGTGTGTCCTAGATTTAGTGATCTAGGACTCATATGCCACCCTGGGAGTATGGGTCCCACCTAAGTTTTGGGGCGTGAGCTTGAATTTAGCATAGCACTTAACATTTCTTGAAATTTATGTCCCAAGCCTAGGCTACTAGGACTCATACACCCCAACTGGCATATGAGCCCCAATTAGCTTGGAAATATTTTAAATTAAAATTATTGGTGGGATTTTATTCTCCTAGATTTGATGTCGGCTTGTAGTGTTGTAATTTTGGGAAATTTGGCAAAAACAAATATAAATACAAGGTTATTTCACATATTTTCTCCTAAGCTTTCAATTATTCAAGCACTATAGAAAATTAATGATCAAGAGAGCATTCAAGAGTTGATTATCAATAATTTTGTTGCTATATTCAAGATTCAAGCATCATGTCAAAGTCATCATGCATCATATTTGTTTTTGAGCTAACATTTGTGATGTAGGTTTTCATGATTCAAGCAAGAATTCAAGTGAATATCCATAGCATTCAATCAAGAGTCAAGATCTGCATTCATGTTATCCATTCCATACAAGATTGCAGCCTTTGTTCCAAAGGTTTGGTGAGTTGCAACATAGCTTATTTTTTCATTCATCATTCCTTCATCCTATTTCCATTCATTTCAAGGTTTGATTATCAAAATGGCATTTGAACAAGGGAAACCCCTATCCACTAACAAAACAACATTTGTTTCCCTCTCTTTTATGTGCAATTTGTAGATTTAGGTTGAAGATCCATCAAAGAACATGATTAGAGAAAGTTATCAAAGTTGCAAAGTTGCCACCTTTCTTGCAAGATTATGAAAAGTTACCTACAGGTCAGAATTAATAGTTTTAGACTCTGAGATCGGAAGGAAGAGAAGCTACAGGAGATCACTAAAGGATATCAAAGTTTTAGATCAACCTTGATACTGGGACTAAATTACCACCTTGAGCGTATGAGTCCTAGTACAAATTTTCAGTCATTTTTTGTAGATCCTTGTTTATCAGTTATAGATTATGGATTCAACCCAAAACCCTAATTGGGACTAAATTACCCCAATTGGCGTATGAGTTCCAGTGTGCATTAAAAGTCAAAATTTTGACATTGTAGGCCTTGTTTCAAGCATCTCCAGGATTTTAGGTGTTGGTGCAGTTGAGACCAGATAGGGCCTTGTCAGACTATCCAATCTCGCAGCCAATATAAACCACACACAAAGATTGACACAACACAGGTCAACAACTCTCTTTTATTCATTTATTTGAAATATATTCATGAATAGATACAAAAGTCCTCAATTATAGAGCAATATTTTGTTCCACATCACACTACCCTCTACACTCTACTCTCTTCTTCATTCTGGTTAGCTCTTCCCTTGTAACAACCTCTCTCCTTCTACGGGCTACTCTGCCACCTCCTCTGCTCTGTTGGCACCTTCAAAAAATTCAAATTTGAAATTCCCATGAAAAAATTTGATCTACACACTTAGAGATGCCCCTAAAAAATCTGCCCAAGTGACCTACTTTGGAAGGTCATAAATCGGGGCCGGTTGATTTTCATGTCAAATCCTTTGGTGGGTGTACTCATGTGACATGTGAACATGTATGTCTGATTTCAGCCCCCTGCGATGAATTTTGATAGGGTTTTAAAGCACAAAGGTGGAGGGTTTTGGGACTATTTTTTTGTTTGCAAACTCTTAGTCCTATGAAGTGGCCTCCTGTTCAACTAATATTTCACAACTGGGTATGTGAAGTACCATGATGGGCCAAAAAGTGGTGATATGATGGGTATGTGTAGGATATGTGGATGTAGACTTTTTTTTAACCCAAAATTGATGAAACAAAAAGGGTTTTTAAAGGAGATTATCAGCTTTCCACCAATATAAATTTATGCTTTACTTTGAATTTAATAAATTATTATTATTCATTTTCTATTTGAATTGTGACTAAAGTCATGATTGATAGGCTAATTGAAAAACATCTTAGCTTTGAAACGGTATCACTTTTTTTGAATCTAAAATATGCATCGCATTCTATGCTTCACATACTATATGATTAAAAAAAATGAATGTCCTGAAGTTTTGACCAAGTTAAGGTGGTCAGACATACAAGTTTTTATATTCAATAAAAATTTTAATAAAAAATTCATAATTAATTATTTACTTAGCAAAAAACTACAAAAAATATGCATCACATCATGACATAAGTGCTCTACTTATATCTAAAACCTTATAAAAAAATATTATCATTTTATTGTGGTTAGGGTGGTCAGATAGACACCTATTTCTTATTTTTCCCTGAAATTTAAGTGCTACAACATTGAAATTTCAAATTCTCACCAAATAGATTTTTTTTTTTTAATTAAACCTAGTAGTTTAGAAACTACATTCAATTTACTATAGATTCTATTCTTACATATTTTTGAAATAATATAGATAACTTATTTAAATTTTTATGTCAAGTTGCCTAACTTGGATTTTTCTAAATTTTATCGACACTTAAGGGCCTATTTTTTCCATGATAATCCTGAACATACCTAGTTGGGTGATCGTCAAGACAAATGGATTGGTTCCCTACATTCCTCCCACATTCATATGCTCCCCAGTTTGTTTTCAAAGCCTCAAGATCAAGTTTGATGTTTTTACCAGGTTAAAAGCAAATACAGTTTGTTCTATTTTTACATTTGCATTTCCTGAATTGTTTCAAGATGGTCAACTTTGACACCTAATATCATGTGAAGAATGTGGATTGAAGGAAATCCCTCTTGCACACATACTCAATGGACCTAAATGATTTAGTGTTTCTAGTGGCAATTTCCCAGGAGAAGATTTGGTATTTTTCGGGATGGTGACTTGGTGAGCACTAATTGGTTTTTGATGGGTGTAGTTGTAAAAGAGTCTGACTAAGCCACTTTGCATGTTAATATCTTGCACCTCAGAATGATTTTTTCCAATTCATTTGATGTACTAAATTCTTGGTTCAAATGGTTACATGCATGCTCAATTTCAGGCTCCCATGATGTGTTTTGATGGGTCATTTAATTGTCTTGTAACTACAACCGGGTCAAAATTGGTGTTCTAGAAACTTTCAAATTTCCAATTTCTAAATGCAACCCATTTCTCATCTTTATCTAAAACATCTCCAACTCCATTCTTGTCAAAATTGAAGATCATCAGATGTATTATTTTAATGCATTTTAGTTGTGGCAAAGGCATCCGGTAGACCATTTTTCAAAGGAGGTCCCAAAAATCTTTTGAAAATGCAAGTTTTGAGGAAATTGATTTTCTCTAAATAATTGATAATGTCCTTGCACATATTTTCATGGCTCTAGGTGTCCCAATTTTCCTATAGTGAATTTTCTCCAATTGGACTGTAAGTGGAATGAAAATTTTCATTATTTCCTAATTTTCAAATTGCACATATTTGAAATATCTTAAGTATTTTCAATACTTGAAAAAGAAAAATCTGCATGGTAATAAAAGAAATTTTAGGGCTACATCAAATATTTCAAAATTTTATTAATTTTTTATGAAGTTTCCACTTTATATTGCTTTTCCCACTTTCCTGTGAAAGAAATGCTCACGACACAAGAAACACATAGGGAAGTAGAGAGAATGTTGGGAGCAATGTTTGAGGAAGATTTTGATCTGCAATTTCTATTGCAATGTTGATTGTCATGTTATGATATCCATGGAGGTGTCTCTGATGGAAATTAGTCGGATTTGAGGAGAGAGTTTTGGCTGAGAGGTTGTGAATCACTTTTTTGAGTTTCTAGCCATCTTTGGTTGGAAATATGTGCCTCAAACATCACAGGTTGAAACCTCCATTCGAGCCAAGTCAGTGTGACATCTATCACGTCTGGCCGTCTAGTAGATTGGTAACATCATGTTTTGTATAGGTCGCTGTGACCTAGCTTTTGTTTAACCGAATGTTTCTATCACTGTGACATATTGTGTTCAGGGTGATCTCTTGTCAGGTGGAGTTCTTTGGCCGATAGGCCATTCAATCAAATATTGTATGTCAGGGAGAGTCTTAGTGGTTCGCTATGAGCTCTCATTGATAGGAAAGTCTCACTAACGGGATACACACTTGAAGTCTTCGGGATAGCTAAGGGTTCTCGCTATGATGTCACAATGACATTGGATTGTCTCACCGATGGAGGTTCAAATATTGTTCATCGGTGTAACTGGAAGGGTTTCAGAGAAACATCTTAGCGACTGAAGGATGTCTTGTTGATAGCCTATGGCAATCGGGGTAACCTAAATGATCTCAAGAAGAAGTCCCAGCGAAGAATGTAAGTCTCGCCAATGATAAGGGATCTTCGGTATAACTCTTGGCGACAGATGAACACTTCGGGGTAAGTCTTGGAGTTTGGTATGTTCTTTTGGCGAAGGTGTAAAGTCTTGCTGACTATTCTTTGGAGCTTGATATAACATGTGACTTCGGTATAACCTTTGGTGACTTGATGTGAGGTCCTGGCGAGAACGATAGTCTTGCCGAATGGTAAACTCACATCTATGAGACTTTTTGACTTCGCTATGATCTCCTGGCGAAAGTGATAGGTTTGGGCGACTGCTTGGTGGTTCAGCGTAACACTGAAAGCTTGATAGAACATCTTGGCGATACCGGTGACTCTTGGTGACATTGATATGAAGGTTATGTCGAATCGGCAAGACACTGTTAGTGTCTCACTGAGATGCCAATACAGTGTGAATTTTGTTGACAGTTTTACCATCCTACGTGGAATCTCGTGGACCAATAGGAGAAGCCGAATCTAAACAGTTGGAAGATTGTTCATTGTGACGATTCTATGAGGAAGCTCGATAGACAGAGATCGACATGGATATACTCGATGATTGAAGATTGTGATCTGTTGGTTGGTTCGAAGGTTGGATCGACGGATTTCTATGTGATTGTATGATTCGTAAATGAATTCTATTCTATAAAGATTGTAACTTGAAGGTTCTTGCACAATTTTATTCATGGTGAATGCTATTGTATAATGACACCAGAAAGATAAGTCTGGAATTTGTATGTAATCTCCATTAATGTAATACAAAGTGATTTCTCTTGGTTTGGTGGGTTTTTCTCCTGTAAGGGTTTTCCCATGTATATCTATCATTCATGTGTGATTGTCAATTACTCTATTTCTGATATATTACTTCATAGTGCATCTTAGTTGAACTATAATTAAAAAATTAAAAGTATAGCTACATTCTTCTCTGAGGTTTTGACGTTAGGAGAGTTGTTTCTACATCTAATTTTCCTTACAAGTGGTATTAGAGCCTAGCCAGTTGTGTTATCTTTGTGGGTACATTGGGTTTTTTGAGTCAATTCTATTCAGTGGGATTCTTGTAGAGTTTGTTATTTCTAATTACAAATTGAGATGGCTAGCACTTCTGGAAAGTTTGAAATAGAGAAATTCAATGGCAGTAACTTTGAGTTGTGGAAACTCAAGATGGAGGATCTTCTAGTTGATCGTGATCTGTGGCTTGCAGTGTTTGGAACTAAACCTACAGGCATGAAGCAAGAAGATTAGGACCTTGCAGATAGAAAGTCTAAGGGGTTGATAAGGCTCTTCTTGGCAGACTTAGTTCTTCTGAATGTGCATGAGGAGAAGACTGCCTCTTCTTTGTGGAACAAACTACGTATATTTATCTTGGGAAGTCCTTGGTGAATAAACTATTCCTGAGGAAGAAGCTATACTCTTTGAGAATGTAGGAAGGAGGGTTCATAGCTGATCATTTGAATGCATTTAATATATTAATTGCTTAATTGACATTTATTGGTGTAAAAATTGATGAAGAGGATCAATGTATGCTTTTACTGTGTTCTTTGCCAGACTCTTGGGATCATCTGGTGATGGATATTGGGAGGACAACATCCAGTTTCAAGATGGAAGATGTTGTTGGTTCTTTGTTGTCAGAAGAGATGGGAAGGAAATCTTCTAAGATGGCGAAGGAAGCTCTTGTTTTCAGAAGAATACCAAAAGAGAAAGGCAAGAAGAAGGACAAGAATTCCAAATCAAAATCAGAGGGGAGATCAAAGTCTCCTAGCAAGAAGTCCAAGATGAAGTGTTGGAACTGTGGGAAACCTGGTCATGTTCGAAAGGATTGTAAAGAGGAGAAAAAGAAGAAGAAGGGCTCTTCTGATAATGGTTCTTCTCATAGTGATGGTGACGCCTTCATTGCAGCCTTGGCTTCTCAAACATCAAATGATGTTTGGCTAATTGATTTTGGAGCATCTTTCCACATGACATCTCATAGAGAATGGTTCACGAAGTATGAAGAATAAAATGGTGGAAAGGTGTACTTGGCAAGTGATTCAACTATAAAGATTGTTGGCCATGGAAGAGTCAGGATATAATTCCCTGATGGCAGAGTGAAGGGAATCAATAATGTAATGCATATACCATGTCTGGCTCAAAATCTATTATTTGTTAGTATGCTGAATGATATTGTAGTACAAGTCACATTCTCTAGAAATGGCTACAAGATGACTAGAGGTTCAATGGTGCTAGCTAGAGGTGCTCAAATTGGTACCCTATACAAGTTGGATGCACATGTTGTTCAATGTAATAGTGTCTCTGTAAAGTCATTGAAAGCTACTTATGGAGGTAAAGAGGGAAATATTCATAATTATGTAAACTCTATGGAAGTAAAACTTCCTGCAGAGAAGACTATGCTTTGGCATCATAGGTTAGGCCACATAGGAGAAAAAGGTTTAAAAACCTTGAAGAATAAAAACCTGGTTGAGGGGCTTGAAGATTGTAATATTGAATTTGAATTCTGTGAACACTATATATATAGAAAGCAACACCTTGTTTCATTTTATTCTAGTCCTCATAAATCTTCTGGTTTGCTAGATTATATTCATTCAGATGTGTTTGGTCCAGTAGATGTTCTTTGTCTAAATCAAGATACTATGTGTCGTTCATTGATGATTATTCAAGAAGAGCATTTATTTATTTTTTGAAAAGTAAATTAGAAGTGTTCAGTCGATTTAAGGAATTTAAGAACCTTGTAGAAAATAAGACTAGAAGAAAAATAAAATGCTTAAGGACTGATAATGGCAGTGAATTTTGTTCTGATGAATTTGAAAGATACTGTAAAGACCATGGAATTAAAAGACACAAGACTACAGCTTATACTCCATAGCAAAATGGAGTTACAGAAAGGTTCAATAGGACAATGATGGAGAGAGCACGAAGTATGCTCAGTAGTGCTGGCTTGGAGGAGAAGTTCTAGGCTGAGGCTATATCTACTTCGTGTTATCTAATTAATCATTCTCCAAATTCTGCTCTTGTTGGGAAAACACCTTTAGAAGTATGGTCTGGTAAGAAGCACTCTTTAAGACATATTCATGTTTTTGGCTGTGAAGCATATGCTCATGTGCCGAATGTGAAAAGATCTAAACTGGAGAACAAGGCTGTCAAATGTATTTGTATTGGCTATGGTGCTGTCATAAAAGGATACAAGCTTTGGAATCCTGATACAGAGAAGGTTGTATACAATAGAAGTGTAATCTTTCGTGAGCTAAAACCTTCCACTTTGGATCTACAGTCAGAGACAAAGTCAGAAAACAATAAGGATGTAGCATTAATTCCTCCTATACCAAAGAAAGAGGAATTGAAAATTCAAAATATACCTGAAACTGAGGAGAGCTCAAGTAGTTCTGAAAGCTCTAAAGAAGAAGAAGCTCAGCCTCAACAAGTGAGGAGGTCAACCCGTGAAAGAGAACAACCAGATAGTTATGGGTTCTCTTTGATTGATTCTACTTGTGCCTATGCTTTAATTTCTAGCACTTATGAACCTAGGACTATGAAAGAGGCATTTAGAATGTCTGATTCAGACTCTTGGTTAGAAGCCATGAATGAAGAAATGGCATCATTAGAGGAAAATGAAACTTGGAGTTTGGTGCACTTGCCTAAAGGTAGAAAACATGTGGGATGCAAATGGGTATTTAAGAAAAAGATTGGTCTGGATGGCAGTGTGGAAAAGTATAAGGCAAGACTAGTTGCAAAGGGTTATTCCTAGGTCGAGGGAATTGATTATGGGGAGATATTTTCTCCTATAGCAAAGCTGACATCTATCATATTTCTTTTGTCACTTGCAGTAGCATATGACTTAGAGGTTGAATAGATGGATGTGAAGACATCATTTCTTCATGGTGATCTTGAAGAAGAAATCTATATGTCCCAGCCTAAGCACTTTGTTGAAAAAGGTAAAGAAAAACTGGTATGCAAATTAATGAAGTCTTTGTATGGGTTAAAACAGTCACTTAGAATGTGGTACCAAAAATTTGATACTTTTGTATTGTCTTTGGGATTTGTGAGATCAAAATATGATCACTGTGTATATTATAAAGCTGAAAGTGATCAAGTACTTGTTATTGCTCTCTATGTTGATGATATGTTGTTCATAGGCAATAGTAAGCTAATCATTTCTGATCTTAAGTCTCAGTTGTCTACTAAGTTTGAAATGAAAGATCTTAGTGTAGCAAGGTATATTTTGGGGATAGAGATAACCAGGGATAGGAAGAATAGAAAACTATGGCTCAGTCAGAGTAAGTATATTAGGATTGTTCTTGAGAGATTTTGTAAGAATGATTGCAAATAGCTACTAGTTCCAGTCTTGCATGGAACAAAGCTATCTATTGAGGACTGTCCAAAATCTCCTACTAAGATGGAGGACATGAGCAGTGTACCCTATGCTAGTGTTGTAGGTAGTCTTATGTATGCAATGGTCTGTACAAGGCTAGACATTTCCCAAGCAGTGGGAGTTCTTAGTCATTTAATGGCTAATCCAGGAAGAACTCATTAGGATGCTATAAAGAGCGTTTTTAGATATTTGAAGGGTACTTCAGATTTTACTTTGTGTTACCATGGGAACTTGGTTGAATCACAGAGGACTCTCAACATTCAAGGTTATGTAGATTCTGATTGGGTGGGGGACATTGACAGCAGGAGATCCACCAATGGATACATTTTCATGTTGAATAGTGGTGCAGTGAGTTGCATGAGCAAGTGGCAGGCTGTAGTCACTTTGTCCACCATGGAGGCTGAATATATGGCAGTTACTCATGCTTGTAAACAAGCAGTTTGGTTGAAACGTTTGTGTTCTAACATTGGTTTTGATGTAGGGAAAATAACTATTTTCTGTGACAGTCAGAGTGCAATTTGTCTGGCAAAGAACCCTACTTTCCATGCCAGGACGAAACATATTGATGTACAATATCACTTTGTATGAGATATGGTGGAGGATGGAAAGGTCAGTTTGGAAAAGGTTGATACTCTAGAGAATGTTGCAAATGCATTGATGAAGCCAGTGAGCACAAACAAGTTTAGGTGGTGTGCCAATTCAATAGACCTTAGTGCCCATGATTTTTAGTAAGTTTTTTTGTGCTCTGGAGGTGCTTGTGTGATCTTTGTCAAGTGGGAAATTGTTGGAAATATGTGCCTCAAACATCACAGGCTGAAACCTCCATTGG
>VDFB02000003.1:282513242-282750631 GCA_007258455.2 Sequoia sempervirens
CTTTATAATGTATTTAAGATGTATATGTTAGAAAATGGTTGCTTGTTATTTTTAGTTACCCTCTAAATTTTTTGATATAATACATTATAGAAAATATTAAACTTCAATTAAGATTAATGTTTTATTTTTACTTGTGAAATAAATAATTTTAAATGGTAATTGTGAATAATTATTATGTAATATTATGTTTATGAATGGAACTTAATATGTTTAAATGTTTATTAAATTAATTTAAGAGAAGATATGAGTAGAAAATATGATATAAAATCATTTGTAGGAAATAAAAAAAGCAATAAAATATTTAATCATATCATTATGAGGTATATTAAAATAAAAAGTTAAGATGTGAGAATTTTTTCTACACTAATATAATAGAAGAAATGAATAGAAAATATCATCTAAAATATTTTTTTAAGAAATAATGCATAATTAAATCACTTTTCATAATGTTCATGAAAAGTCCTTTAAAAAATGAATCTCCAAACTCCAAATCAATATATTAACTAGCATTAATATTGATTACTATCCAATCCAAACAAGGAAACTTCACAATATGGTGTATAATACAACCCAAACAAGGAAACTCTAGAGAAATACAAGATCGGGACATATATTTGGACTTATTAATAACATAAAAATAATTACAAAATACATTGTTAATTTCATCCCAAACACCTAATAAATAGAGAAACTAGTATATGAAACTCCCAAAGGGTAAATATAAAATATTGAAAAAGTACCAGTCAAAAGTGGTCTGAAATGTCATAATCAAATTCCAAAGCTGAAATCTCAAAAGAGTTTGAATGATAAATAAATACAATTTATTTCTTACTCATATTAGAAGAATATATTACATGTTATAGTTATATTTTTTATTTGAGCACTCTAATTTGTGTTATTAAAACCTTGCAAAGATATTTTAGTATAGTCATATTTAAATTATCGATCAAAATATGTAACATTCTCTTATAAATCTCTTATGTGTTATAAATGTTCTTACATCATTTATTTTGAGGAATTTAAGATTGAACCCATTTTTTATTGAATATTTCACAATAGTCTATATCCCATTTAATAACTTTCATAACTAAATATAACCATTTTAATAAAAATAAAATAAAATTAATATTTAAAATATAAAATTAAACGTCTTTCCTAACAAAATTATAATATTTATCATTAAATTTTTTACAAATTAATTAATAAACTGATTAAAAATTAACTTTTCCAAAATTAACTTATCAACATGAAAAAATAATAATAAATATATTTCTAAAACAATAGTATTCTCAATAACCTTTTATTATTAAAATATAGATATTCCTACCATAAAAAACTTTTTCTATAAAGCACTAAAATTTGAGTAAAAGTATCTTTATGATCTTGAACGTCTATTATTTGTTTGAAATTTATATTAAAAAGATATATATTTCTAAAACAGTAGTACTCTAAATAATCTTTTATTATTAAAGTTTAGATATTCCTATCATAAAAATCTTTTTCTATAAAGTACTAAAATTTGAATAAAAATATCTTTATGATCTGAACTTCTATTATTTTTTTAAAATTTATATTTAAAAATTCATTGAGGTGTAACTTGTGATGCTATACTTGATGGAGTTACTAGAATCTCCTTTTTCAAGAGGTTGGAGTCACACAAAGACTCCATTTCATTTATAAATTTTAATAAAGGTACATTCCCTTTTTAATAAAGTATCCCCACTCCCATTTATATATAAAGTCTGATTGATGTACTCTCCTTTCTCAGACAATCCACAATTGTCTCCCCTTATTGACAAGATTTGACAAAAGCTTTCCCAACAATCTTACTGCATGGTATTCGATGGACGTTTCACATCAATTCTACATGCTGAAAGGATTGAGTTCACCGTCCACCTTCTAGCACGCCAATCATATACATGAACAATCCATGATTTCTGCAACTAGTTTTCCTCACTTTTATGATTTATTATGTTTGAAATACCTTTGTCTGCAACAGCTTTCCACCTTCTAGCACGCCAATCATATACATGAACAATCCATGATTTCTGCAACTAGTTTTCCCCACTTTTATGATTTATTATGTTTGAAATACCTTTGTCTGCAACAGCTTCCCCACCAGCTTCCATATTTTCAGGCTGGTTCTTGTCAGTATTAGATTGACAGGTGGGAAGCATTTCTGAGCTAGTTAAAGCAGGGACCTTTATGTCCTTCACTTTGCCCCACAAAACACCATACAATCCCATTACTATCACCACTCCTCCCACCACGCTGCAATGAAAAAAATTAAATTAAAACAACTTGCGTGTTATGTTAAAAATAAATTAAAACAACTTGCGTGTTATGTTATAGTACTTATATTCAAACAAAAGAGAAGAAAAAACAAACCTGCCCAAGTAGATTCTCTGATGAAGAATAATGGAGTCCATGATTGCTGTAATTATCATAGTCAATGGAATGAATGCAGTAGCGAATACAGGTCCTTTTGTCTTCATACATAGTCCTTGAAAATAATATGCAATCCCTGTTCCTATCACTCCCTGAATTCATTAAAAACATCACGTTCCATCACGTTCCTGTATTTAAATGTTTGGTATCTCAAATATTTTATGTAAGATAGGGTTAGATTTAAACAATATATTTTAAGCTTTGATTTGTTTAGGTGATTCATCGAAATTACACTAGTTTCACTAATAAGATCCCTTATTAGTGTGATTTAAGATGAACGGTCTAAACCAAGCCACAAAATAAATTAAAGGAAGAGGTCAAGTCAATTGTTTACGCAGGGAGATGTCCAACTTACAGAATACACAGCTGTAATAAGGTTCATGTCGAAACCAACTGCCCAGGCAGATGGACGTCGTTCAATAGCCAAGGTTATTACAATTGACTGTAACGAGCCCATCAAGCATATTAAGGTGACAAGGGACAGTTGTGCAGGATACTTCTTGAGAACTGAAGCCTGATTTCATGAATGGTACAGATTGAATTAAACTAGAACAACAAGGCCTAGAATATATATGATATGTTTGTTGTATTGATTATAAATGATAAGTAGAATTAGTTACCTGAAAAACAAACAAGCATGCCCAAGAAAAGGTTGACGTAATTAAACACAGGCATCCTTTGAGCATATCTTTATTAGTATTATGAGAGGCAGAAGCATTTGAAGAATGATAATGGCCATGTGACGACCAAGGCATGGGTACAATAGATCCTTTGTACAATGTCATCAGCATTGCTCCACTCACACACACTAGTGTTCCCACTATCTTTGCTTGACTGCGTATCTTTCGAATTCTTATATTCTCCATTCTACATAATGCAACAAACTTTAATTCTATGATATAAAATACTTAATATATAGCAGAATGCAATAGTATTAAGTGATTACCTGAATATGAGAGCAATCACAAAAGTAGTGGCAGGAAGTATGTTATTTAATGCAGCTGCGAATGTGGGAGAAGTAAATTTCAAACCCAAGTAATAGAAATTCTGATCAAGTACAGGCCTGCCAATATAAAGTTCTCTTCCATTAGAAGCCGTGCTAATTATGATAAAACAGGTAAGGGTAGAAAGGAAAAAATCAAAGAAACCTGCATATTTACCCCAACAAACCAAGAGCAAAAATCTGACAAAATATGATAAAAGTCATTTTGGGTCTCAACTTCCTGCAATTCAATTCATTGGGACAGGCTATCAATTAAGCACATATAGCTAAGAAACAAATAAATATCTTTATAGTGTAAAATAATTTGTTTACGTAGATAAATAAATACCTTTCAAGGAAGAAAGCAAAAGGAGCAAGAGCAACTGTGGCAACGATGTGTCTGTAGACTACCAGAACAAAGTGATTCATTCCATTGTTAAGAGAAACCTTAGTAATTATGGCCATCCCTGCGTACCCCAACTGCAAGCTTGTCATTGCTATGTAAGGCTTTGCTTTATCAAACATCTCCATTCCTATTGAAATAAGTTATTAAGAATTCTTTTTAAGAATTCCTTTCTCTAAGAACAACTATGTTGTGCTTCACTTCAAGCACAATGTTTGCATGGTTACAAATAAATCAACTTTTATTGACAAACAAGATTCGAAGAAGGCACAAAACAGGGGGAAGCATCTTTTAAAGCATTAAACTTTTGTTTCCCTTTGACCCAAAGTATTCTCATGAGAATGACAAGCATTTAATAATTATGTAATTGAAATACATAGAGTAAAAACAAATGAGAGTAAAGCAATATGAAGATATGTGCAAATGACTCAGTTAGCATTTGCAGTATGGAGGGGAACACAGCATACAGTTTTTCCCTCTTCCTGGACGCGGCAAATGGAAAAAAGAAATTGGCTGTAAAGAGTGTTGGATGTATAGAGCTGTGGAGACATTAGTGGTTGTTAAATTCATTATTATTCTTTATAGAGATTATATAAAGGCAAAAACAATGACAACTCGCAAGACAATGGATGCACCAACTGGCACACTATGGAATTTTATCTTAATTATGTCCCAAATTATAATTTTCTTCACTATGTCTATAAACTTCAAATGCAATATCATTTTAAAATACTGGAGAATCAGCAAAGAAATCATTTCAGTACGCTCAAGAAATGAACTTTGGAATTATTTCATATTGTATAAGGACACTTGTTTGTTTGTAGCCAACATGTAAAGTGGGAAATCATAACCCATTATCAATAATCTAGGGTCCAAAATCTCCTAGCTATCTCACCATTGTGACCAACGTAAGAATGAATACAATTTAATAAGATGCATATATAGATAAATTAGTATAGATTAATTGTTGGTTATTGGGATTGATAAATTTAGTCAGAGAATTTAATAATTATGTGATTGAAGAATGTATATGTCTAAAATCAAACTTGTTTATATTAAACAAAAAAAAAAATTGTTGATAAATGATCAAAATTTAAGTTGTATTTCTGATCTATTTAAAATCATGTTCGTGGATGAAAGTTGAGTTTACAATCACATGTTTATCCTCAAAGTGTAAAGTTGACACTATTCAATGTAAAACTCTATTCTATTGTTTACCAAAATAATATGCTTCTACTCTTTTATTTCTTGATATATGAGGGTTGAAAGTATTTAAGAATACCTTGAGAGGAATGTCATTGTGTCAAAAAGAAATGCATTATTCAAGATTCACCCCTAGAAATTTGTACAAAGTTGGAAGACACAAAGCAAGCCTTTTGAGTTGATAACTTGATATATGTAAATTTTTATTTCTTTTAAGGCACCAAATAATTTTATTTTAGTATTGATTGTTTCTTTAATGCTATTAAATGAGAGAGAACTTGTGAGTTCTAGATATTTTTGAATGAACGATAATAATTTCCTTTAAATACCAACACAACATAATATTTCATAAAACATGTATCTACTTATTCTAGGCCATGAAGAAAAAAGGACCAGTCATCTAGTTTTAAAGATTAAATTTTAGAAAGGAAAGAGTCAAGTCTACAACTATTTGGTAAATCTCACAACCACAAAATATGTCCACATACAAATAGATAGTGAGATCCAAGTGACTAATTTCTATATAAAGGTAGAGGCATAGTTAAATGCCATCAACATGCAAGACTAACTTGAATATATCAAAGTATGTATATCTAAGGAAAAGGTAGAGGCCAAATATGTGGGGATGTGTGTGTATATGGATGGAAAATGAAAGATAAATGAGCTCAAATTCATATAATATTATACTATTTTTCTATGTGTACATGTACCAATTTTTTTCTCATGTGGGCATAAAACTAAATAGAAAATGACATTGGTATGCAAATTTCACCATTATATTTTGGCCCAAATTTAAGCTACATGTGAATCCTAAAATGATTGGAACTCAAAGTATGTATCACTCATAACAATGCACATAAAGTAGTCTAGAGCGAGCCATGGGAGCGGGAATAGGAGCGAGCAAGCAGGAAAAGTCAGGATTTGAATCTTCGAACAGTGTAGCGGGCGAGAGTTCGAGGGAATCTCAGGTGAATGCGAAGATTTCTTCGAGTTATGAGAAAGGTAAGTCAGGTTCTATTGGAAAGGACATCCGCGAAAAAGTCCAAGTGGATCCAGGTGAAAAGGATGGGACTTCAGATTCCAAGACTGTCCTGGAAATGTCAGAAAAAGGGGATGAAAAAGGTAAATCGTGGACTTCGTTGTTTGGTGTTAAGCCAAATGAAAAATCATTTTTTCCCCCTGTGAGTATCCTTTCTGTTCCGGGGTCTGGAAAGTTTTCTATTTCTGTGCCGAATGACATCATAGACCATAATATTGCCAGGATGGAGAATGTTTTGGTTGGAAAATTTTTGGGTCCTAGACCTAATATTGAAGTGGTAAGGGAGTTTGTTAAGAATAAATGGAAAACTAGTGGTCTGGTTTCGGTGGCGGCGCTTCCTAGAGGTTTTTTTGCCTTTCAGCTCACTAGCAAAGAGGATTCCAGGGCTGTCAAGAGTGGTGGCCCTTGGATTATCGGAAAGTTTTCCTTGGCCCTGAAGAAATGGTCTTCTAGGGTAGATCTGTCTGATTCAATCTTTGAAATGGTGTCGGTCTGAGCTAGATTGCTTGGTCTCCCTTTGGAGTATTGGAATATGGATATTTTCAGCGGGATTGCTAGTTCTTTTGGAGAACTTCTATCCATTGACTCAATGACCGCGGCTAGAAAGCGTTTGGTCTTTGCTAGAATCTGTGTTGGGATTTCTCAAAATACTAATCTACCCTCTTCGATTGGCATCTAATCCAAGTTGGGGGGTGTGGAAGCAAGCTATTGAATTCAAGACCACATCCTTTGTTTTCTTTAAATGCCAAAAATTTGGGCATTGGGCGAAAAAGTGCCCGCTTAATAACAAAAGTGAAAAGGAGAAAGTTGCCAACCTTAAGACTGTTTGGAAAAAAAATCAGAGGAGGAGAAGCATATGCCTGTCCCAGATGCGAAGGAGAATCTTGAAAGACACACTTCTTCTCAAGATCTGAAGGAGAACCAAAAATACCTGCAAAAGGATGCTTGCCCTGGTTTAGATTGTACTTGTTCTTTAGAGCCTAAGGATCCTAAATGCGTGATTTCACCACATGTGGATAGAAAGGAAGAAAATCATTATGTGGAGAGAGCCTGGGATACTCTGAAGAAGAATCAAATAAGAGGTGAAGAAATGGGTATTGTTTTTCCCTCGCCCCTGATGATGGCTGGCTGTATGAATGTACCTGGTCTGAACGAAATACCCATTAAGGGTTTGTCCTTGGAGATAGGAATTCTTGTCCCATCTCAGTTTCCTTATGATAACCCTTGCTCAAAAGGGGTACAAGATCTGGAGATTGCCACTTTGGAAGTGGTGAAGGATACTTATGAGACCCAAAGCGTGAATTTGAAAACACCTAATGTCAATACTTTAGAAGCCAAGAATGGCTTAATGGAAACCCTTCCTTGGGACCAGAGGCTATTTCCTGAGAAGGATGGGGAATCAGGTAGAGAGCTGGAAAGCCAAGATGAGACTGAATGGGAGGAGGTCATTTCACATTCAGAGTCAAAGAAGGAAAAAAAGAAAAAGATGGAAACTTCAAGTGGAATGATCACCAGAACTAGGGCCAAGGCGGATTGTGGGAGTACTAAGCCTTGCCAGGGAAGGAGATCAGAAAAATGGCAAAGGGAGCAAGGCAACCTTCAGGATATTGTGGATGGGATCCAAATGACCATCCCAGAGATACTTCAATCCCTAGGTAAGAAATGAAAATTATGTCATGGAATATAAGAGGGCTGAATAGTCGTCATAAAAAGGATGTTTTGCAAAATTTTTGTTAGGGACCACAAACCTGATATTCTTCTTGTTCAAGAAACCAAAATGCCTAAAGATAAAGTTGAATGCCTTAAAATTTTTCAGAACTGTGGGGCTCACGGAAATAGTTCTGCGGGTGCTTCGAGGGGAATTGTTACTTTTTGGAACAAGATGTTTATTAAATGTGAGCCCGTAATGGAGAATGGTAATTTAGTGGCCACTCGATTTACCCACATAAGAGACAATTTTTGCTAGATTCAATCCAATATATATGCCCTGAATTGTAAGAATGCCAGAAATTCCTTTTGGTGTGAGTTGTTTGGTTTTTGAAGATGTTTTGCTAATGAACACTGGGTGGTCATGGGAGACTTCAATACTCCTCTCCTGAATGATGAGAAATTTGTGGGCTCTCAAATTAACTAGGATAGTAAATCTGGTCTATCTGACTTTATTAACAGTAATGCCCTGATAGATCTTGACCTTCAAGGGGCTTCTTATACCTGGACCAATAGGAGGGTAGGCCCTGATTTGATCCAAGTAAGACTTGATAGGGCCCTTGTGTCTGGTCAATGGTTTATAGACTATTTTTGTGCTTTGAGAGCTTTATCAAGGGTGGGATCTGATCATTTTCCCATTTGTCTTATGGCGGATCCTACTAAGGTGAAAAAGAACTTCCCTTTCAGATTTGAAATTTTTTGGCTATCTCATCCTTGAATCTTTGAGGAAATCAGTAGATGGTGGAATATTGATATTACTGGCACAGCGATGTTCAGGATTGCTAAAAAATTAAAGGAAGTGAAAACTAATGTGAGAAGATGGAAAAAAGATGCCTTTGGGAATATTTTTGGAACTAAGACGGAAAGTCAGGGCAAAATTCAGGAAATCTAGGCTAAAATCCAAAAATGGGGGTACATTGATAATTACAAAGAAAAGGAAAATGAACTTCTCATTCAATTGCATGAAATCATTGCTAAAGAGGAAGTTTTTTGGCGGAAAAGATCCAGGGTGTCTTGGCTTACTGAGGGAGATAGGAATACCATATTTTTTCATCTATCTGCTTCGAAACATAGGGCTGCTAATAGAATCTCTTACATTGATGTTAATGGGACGAGGTTTGAGGAGGAAGATGATATCAAGGAATAGGCTGTCCTTTTCTTTAGCAACCTTCTTTCTTGTAATGGAGAGATTGTTCCTGAAGCTCAAGATTCCTTGATTGAGGCTATACCCTAGGTGATTGGTCATAATAAAAATTCTTTGATCACTGCTAGTCCTTCCAAGGCTGAAATTAGGAAAGTTGTTTTATCTTTTGATGGCAACAAAGCTCCTGGACTAGATGGTTTTCCCTTATTCTTCTTCAAAGTGTTTTGGGAAATTGTTGAGTTGGATGTTGTGAATGCTGTTAAGGAATTCTTTGGATCAAGATGTCTGTTGAAAGAACTGAATGCCACTTTTGTGGTCCTTATTCCAAAAAAACTTGGGGCTTCGGAGTTTCAAACTTTTTGGCCAATCAGCCTATGCAATTCTATTTATAAAATTATCTCGAAGGTTTTAACTACAAGAATTTTTTTGTGCTTCCTCAATTGATTGCTCCGCAGCAGAATGGTTTTGTGCCAGGTAGGTACATTCTGGACTCTGTTGTCACTGTTCATGAGAATTTACATTCGTTATTGGTTTCGAAGTCTGAAGGGTTTATTCTAAAGCTGGACATCTCCAAAGCCTATGATCAGGTCGATTGAGATTTTTTATTTAAAATCCTAATCAAGTTTGGCTTTAATAACAGAGTCATTCAGCTGGTGAACCATCTAGTTTCGAAAGTTACCTCTTCTGTCATCGTGAATGGGTCACCTTTGAGGTTTTTTTAGACTTCCCATGGCCTTAGACAGGGAGATCCTATTTCTCCTATTCTGTTTACAATTTTGGCTGAGAGTTTGGGAAGAAATATTAAAAAGCTTATTGATCAAAGATCCCTTACTGGTTTAAGACCTTCCTCTTCTCTTTTAACCTGCTCCCACCAACAATTTGTTGATGACACCATTCTCATGGGAAGATCTATTGTGGCTGAAGCTAAGACTTTCAAAAAAATTCTGAATCTCTATGAATCTACTTCTGGGAAAGTTGTTAATAGGGCTAAGAGTTCAATTTTCTTCCTCAATACTCCGGAGCATAGACAATTTAAACTTGCTCAGATTCTTGGATGCCAGATTGAGCCTCTTTTGTCAACCTATCTTGGTTTTCCTCTCTGCTCTAAGCCCTCAGATTCGTTCTAAATTTCTTTGGTTGAAAAATTCAATAAGAAGTTATCGTGGTGGAAAGGAGCTCTTCTCAGTCAAGCTAGAAAAATCCAGCTCCTAAAGGCCTCTTTGCAAAATCTTCCTGTTTATGCTTTTAGTATATTTAAAATTCCTGCTAAATATGCTAAGGCCATTGAAAAAATTTAGAAAAGGTTTCTCTGGTCTGGCGTGGAGGATAAGAAGAGAATGCCACTTGTTGGATGGGATCTGGTTTGTAGACCCAAATCGAGAGGGGGCCTAGGCTTAAGGAAAATAAAAGTTTTGAATCTGTCCCTTCTTGCTAAACATCTTTGGAGAACTCTTACTTTAAGTGGAGAATGGCGTGATACCTTAAAAGCCAAATATTTTAACAATTGTGAGTCTTTTAATGAGATTATAAATTCTTCTTTGTTACCTCGTGGGTCTGTTTGCTGGAATGATATGAGTAGAGGTAGAAAGTTGGAAATGGGAATTGGCTGGCTAATTGGAAAAAGAAATAATGTTAGGTTTTGGGAAGACATGTGGCTTTTTAAAGACCCTTTGATCAGATTTGAGAAATTCAATAAATGGATGAATGATTATAAAAGGGAATTTGGGGTCTTGGTTAAAGATTACTAGAGGAATGGGGCTTAGGTTGATTTGAAGACCATCAGTCTGGATCTTTTCCTTGTTCAGTGGGCCTTTAGAGCCCTAAGACCAGCTCAATACTAGGTGGAGGATCTTGCTATGTGGCTAGACAGCTTGTCTAGTATTTTTTCAGTTTCTTCTACCACGTCTATGCTGGTTAGTCTGATGGAGCCTCCACCCTTCTGGGCTAAGGCTTGGATCAATCATCTGACTCCTAAAATCAATATTTTCTATTGGATAATGCTATAGAATAAGATTCTCACTTTGGACAATCTTGGTAAAAGAGGAATTCAATTACCAAACAGGGGCTATATGTGTAGGAATGAAGCTGAGATTGTTAATCATCTTTTTCTTCATTGTCCTTTTTGTTTCGAATATCTGGGGCAAATTTTTTGTGCTTCTTGATGTGGTTTGGGTTTCCCCTACCTCTATCGAAGATTTCTTCATGTAATGGAAAGCTCATTCAAAAAATCCTTTTGTGCAAAAGCTATGGTCTTTTGTTCTACCTTTTTTGTTTTGGAATATTTGGAAGGAAAGGAACAACAGAGTGTTTAGGGATAAAGAGATGTTGGAAAGGGAATTGCATGCTAAAATCGTAAGGGCTATAAAAGAAAATTTATCTTTAATTCTAAGAAAAATGGTTGATAAAGCTAACTGGTCTCCTTTCGATATTGCTATATCTGAAAAGTGGAACTCAAAATTAGTTGCGTCAAATGTCCTCAATCCGGTTGATTGTCAGAGGGAGAATGCTAGTTGGTCTTTGCCGCCTTTGGGTTGGGTGAAAGCCAATTTTGATGGTGCGGCTAAAGGCAACCTTGGGAAAGCTGGCAGTTGGTGTGTTTTTAGGGACAATTCAGGGGCTTTTATTGCGACTTTTGCTATGGACATCAGCATCCAAACTAATCATGTTGTAGAAGCTGTAGGGGCTTATCATGCGGTTAGTTTAGCTGTCAAGATGAATATGAAATGTATTTGGTTGGAGGGTGATTCAATGAATGTAATAAATTGCATTATTGGGCTTACCCCTCCCTCGTGGACCATTAAAAAGTGGATCGAAGATACAAAAATTTTATTAAGTAATTTTGATAAAGTGAAAGTGTCCCACGCCTATAGAGAAGCCAATAAGGTGGCTGATTATTTTGCCAATGAAGGGGTTAAGAAGGGCAGGGAAAACATGTGGAGGAAGAATGACTACATCCATCCTAAAGTGAAAGCGCTAATTTATTATGATTCAGTGCATCAAAGAGAAGTTTGTCTTCGTCATGATGAAGCGGATAAAGATTAGGTACGTCAATTTCATTAGATTTGATGGGACCGACGTCTTTTTCTTTTTGAAGAAGAGTCTTCGACACGCTTTTTGGGTTTTTGATAAAATATGCCTAAACAGGACCCAGAACAACTATAGAGTGTTGTTTAATAGAGCTTTGAAAATGGGGGGAGAAAGCAAACGTGTGGAGCCGAGTAGTTTTTAGGAGCATAGAAAGTATGCCAAAGCTTGGGAAAGAATTGAAAAGGGAGGCTTAGTCCCGTATTTGGAAAAGCTCCATGGTACTGATGAAGGGATGCTAGACTATTTTGTCAATAATTGGAAAAAATGGTGAGATCGTGTTGTTTGGCAGGAATGTTAAGTTGAATGAGAATTTAATCGGTGAGATAACTGGTCTTTCGACGAAAGGTGTGAAATTCTATCAGGACCGTCGGTTCTCTGATGAAGCGGTCATTAAATTTCCTAAAAAAGACAAGGAGAAGGCTAAGCTGGTTAAGGCTGCCAATAGTTATTTTGATGTGGAGTCCATCAAATCTATCTGGAGGAAAGTTTTAAGAGTTATTATGGAGTATATCACGGTTGACGGGCGCTTCACCAGAGCGTATGGTTACCACTTTGCCATTCTGAACCACTTATGTCACAAGGTTCGTATTTCTTTGCCTTTTTACTTATTCTCTTCTTTAAAGAATTGCCTTGATGAAGTTGAAAGAAACCCTAGGAGGACTTCTATTATCCACCTTGGTCTTGTTAGGCTCATATATGAGCATTATCAAAATTTACCTACT
Organism: Sequoia sempervirens; assembly: GCA_007258455.2. NCBI lineage: Eukaryota > Viridiplantae > Streptophyta > Pinopsida > Cupressales > Cupressaceae > Sequoia > Sequoia sempervirens. The sequence goes on from VDFB02000003.1 coordinate 282,525,978, forward strand.
TTGCCTAAAATTGTTGAAATCGGTGTTTTGGATGATGAGGATACATAAAGTGGTAGGGAAAATGACCCCTGGGCCCCCCCTGCTTGTGCCCTTGTTGGTCCTAATACCATTGTTCTACAATCCTTGTCTTGTCAGAATGCCCTTAAGGATTTTGCTCCACCGTCATGCCCTAAGTTGCAGCTTTTGGATGATTGCCCTAGCCCGGGTTTCGCTTCACCGCCCTGTCTCAATCCCCAGCCGTCTCCTGGCTACCCTACTCTGGGTTTGGTTTCTAGTTTTAAAGGTACCTTTGTTATGAAACTTGTTTCGTATTCTAGGAACTCCATGGAAATTCTCTCTGATAAACCTATGGTCAGTAAAGAGTCGCTCCCTAGTGCCTCTGCATCTAGAAGATTTGGGAATGCCCCTATTGATTCCCCTAATCAGGATGAAATTAATTCAGCCCTGAATAAGCTCAAGCCTGAGGACATTGTGAGTGTGGTGAAAAAAAGTACGGATGGCCTATTCACTATTCTTAAGTGGACCCAGAAGGAAGTCTATGATTTGAAAGGCCATAATATAGATTTAAGCAATAGGATCATGGATTTGGAACAAAAGATTAGCTGGAGCTGTAAAGAGAATGAAGAACAAGAAACCCCCTTACCAAGGAAAAGACCACATTCGCAGGAGGAAAGATTGACTAGGATTGAGTGCAATATGTCCAAGATAGGCCAAGATATAAGGGCCGCTGTGGCGAACAATCACAAAATTGCCAGACATAACACCATTGTCATCAATTCTATGGTGGAAAAGCTCGAAAAAAACCAAAAGGGTTCGCTGGTTGTGGATTTGGATGCGAATAGTGGTGGCTACAGATCTGCTGGTGAAGGGATTTTGACTCGCACCTGGGCTAACACTAAGAGGAAGACCCCGACTTCATCACATATGGCTCAAATCCTCAAGCAGGGGTTACAGGATATGAAGGATGTTGAAAAGGAGGCCAAGGAGTTGTTGAACACCTTGGAGTAGTTTCAGGGGTGTTTTGTTCTAGTTTTTTTGGGCGGTCCTTTGTTCAGACCTTGTTGGCTCTCTATGTTATCGTTTCCTTTTTGGGACAGCTGTCTGCTTGTTTGGTCTTATTTTATATCTTTTGTTGTTTGAACTCTGCAATTTCAGGTCCCTGTAAAACCTATTTTTTCCTTTTCAAAAATAATGCACATAAAGTAAGTATTCAAATATTAAAAAATATGAAAGGGGTTCATAAATAGTAATGGACCCTTTAAGGTGGCATTGTTCCCTTTAGTATGTACTCTCCATAGCAACTTGTAAAATAGAGGAAATGAGTACAATGGGTAGAACTTGTCATAAAATTTAAAATTAAGTAGAAAATAAGGACTTGGAAAGTATAGATAAGAAAATAGGTATAATATAAAATGACTAAAATCATGAAAATTCTCCCTATTCGAATGTCGATAAGGGTATTTTTTGAGTTGTAACCATGAGATGGAAAGATGCATAATGTACAAGTCATATCATATGACAAAGATTTATATGTTTATAGTGATGAGTCTACATATAACACATATCAGTACCTAAAAGCTCAACATATAATGCAAGGAATTTGAGGGGTCATATATTATCACTAACATTAATACTATGTTAACCTTTCAAGTTATGATAAGAGAGAGAAATATCAGACAAAAAAATAATTGTTAAATCTATAAAAATTAATGTAAGCATATGGACCATGTAAACACATAGAAATATGAATACATTATTTGACAAAAAAAATAATATAAATATATTGATAAATTGTGGTAAGTATATATATTTTTGAGATAGCATTTAGAGAGTAATATTTTTCGTACCAGAGGAAATAAGAATTGTGAAATATCCATTAGTTTCTAAGAACAAAAAAGTAAGTACACAATGAAACATAAATGAAAAATGCCCCCAATGTGGTGTTGAAGATCATGAGTTCACAAAAATATAGGTAAAGTGATATGTATTTAAAATATATGTATATGAATAAGTTAATTTACTGGGGAAGGTATGAGACCATCAATCTAAAAGGAAAATCTAGTAAGGATATGGCTATGAAATCTTAACATTGTGCTATACCCAATCTAGGTCTACAACTATGAAGTATAACACATATGAAGATGGAAAACATGATATCCCAAATATAAATATTCAACATGATAAGCTTAAGAATGATATGAGAAGAATAATTCCTCCAATGCAAGGAAATTGCAAAGGATATACAAGAGGAATGTATATAGCTTAAAGGGGATTCTCTAGAAACATAATCTAACAATATTGTCTCAATAAGCGAATCTAAATTTTATATTTGAAATAAGATAGGCTCTAAGTAAGCATGGTGTGTTAAATTAAGATCAATAAACTTATTAATATAGACTTGATAAATGACGTTAAAAATATAATGTATCAGTATAACCTCAAACTATATGCTCTAATTAAAAATGGAATAGCAATATGAGATCAATAAGTAGTGTTCAAACATGTGAATAAGCATAAAATGATAAAGAAAACATGATACAATGGGAAACTAGACCATAAAAGAATAGTGGAATAAGAGATCAAAATGTAAAAATAAAAGTGACTAACCTAAATGGAAATGGGAAAAAGGAAAAAAACCAAGAGGGGATAGAAAATGAATAAAGGTAGCCAAGAGATAAAAGGAAGAATCAAAGTGGAGGAATGAGGAAAATGGAAAAGGTATATACCAAAATATATGAATAGGGATAAGCATAAGAAAAAATTTAAGTGAAACAACGAATATTTACTACCAACCAAAGTTCCCTCCAACTAGGGGAAAACTAGCATATGAACAAATATAGAAGGTGAAATGAGTGTGAAAAAAGAATAGAATAATAACAAATATCCAAGAACAAAGAATATAAAAATCGAATAGATGAAATGGAGATCTAATTTATAGGTATATATGGGTATTATTTATAGTGATGTTCATTAATCATGAAAAAAATTCTTTTAGGTGTTACCTTTAGTACCACAAGTCACAAATCATATATTAGATAATCATTTTACCAATACTAATAATCTAATTTGTGTAATTTATCTTTTTTATTTTTCATCTTTATACTCCTTTTTCCTACATATAAACACATGTTCAAAAGGTATGAAATTAGTCATCTCTTTCTTTACCCATTATTGTTTGTTAACTTGTGGCTATGGCAGATAGATGGGAATTTGGTGTAGTGTGCAACCTCTTTCTTTGGTTACTAAATAGTCTTTTGCACATAAAATTTAGGTAATTGTATGCTTTTGTTTTCTTTTGTGACCTCCTTTTTCTTGTTTGATGTATTCTATCTTGGTTCTTTTCTTTTCATGTGCATTAATATTATCTTTATTATTTTTTTCTATGTTTGGAGTTTCTTGTGTTTGTTGTATTGTTTGATCTTAAAATGATGCATGCATACCCTCTTCATCCTTATATGGAATTTCTTCTAAAGATGAAATATATACTAGCTATGGCACCTTGTGTAGTGGGTATGCCAAAGAGGTGTGGAAGGTGAATTAGAAAAAAAATAGTTTATTTTTTGCACACATTTGTGTAGTAAATGAGGCTATTTTATATTTAACTACCCAAGGTAAAGGATGTTGTAATTTTAAAACCTGAATTTGCTCATTATTAGGATGTTTGTTGTAATTTACATTTTATTTTAAAACCTAAATGTGCTCATTATTAGGATGTCCTTTAGCCATCTGACATACCCTGCAACTTTGTACAAACTTCTTCACATCCTATGACAATTGAGGCCAATAATAATGCTCATTGATAATGGCAACATGGTCTTATCATGACCAAAATGTCCTGCCATTCCTCCACTATGCTTCTCCTTTATCAGGTTCTCCCTCATGGAACTCCTCAGGATACACAATCGACTTCCTTTAAATAACATGTCATCCTGGATTATGAAATCCAACCACCTTGTCCTGTCCACTGTAACAGGTTCCTTGCAAGCTTTCCAAGCCTCTGCGAAATCAGGATCTTCTACGTACAGTGTCTTAAGTTCATTGAACCCAACCACTTCAATCTGCATCTTTGTCATCAATGTAAGCCTCCTACTTAAGGCATCTGCAACCCTATTTGACTTTCCACTCCTATGTTTCAAAACAAAGGTATAACTCTACAAAAACTCTACCCATTTCATATGCCTCTGATTTAATTTTCCCTGACTATTTAGGTACTGCAAGGCCTGATGATTAGTATATAGAACAAATTCCTTCAGCAACAAATAATGTCTCCATTTCTTTAATGCTTGAACTATTGCATAAAATTCCTAATCATATACAAAATACTTTCTCTTGGCATCATTTTAAGTTTTCACTGAAATAGGCAATGGGCTTACCTTCTTGGCTCAATACTGCTCCAATGGTACAATTACTGGCATCACAATCCACCTGAAACACCTTGTTAAAATCTGGGAGGGCTAGAACAGGTTGCTTTGTTACCTTCTACTTCAACAGTTCAAAACTCTTTGTCGCTCCAGTGCTCCACTTGAATTCTTTTCTATCCCCTCTCATTGTTTTAGTCAAGGGTCCACAAATACTACTGAAGTTTCTAATTAACTTTCTATAAAAACTAGCCAAACCATGGAAAGATCTCACCTCGGTAGTAGTTCTTGGGGTAGGCCATTCAGAATAGCCTTCACCTTCTCTGGGTCCATCTTGAGACCTTCTACCGGACAAACCTCTGGATTAATCAAATTCTACATCGGATGCTCATCCAACATCTTACTGAAAATCAAAATATCATCTAAATACACAATAAAAACTTCCCATAAATTCTTTTTAGTACCTCGTTCATGAGCTACATGAATGTGCTCCGGTGCATTGGTTAGCCCAAAAGGCATGACTAACCTCTTGTCAGGCCCTCTTTGGTCTTGAAGGCAGTCTTCCATTCATCTCCCTCTTGAATTGGATCGTGATATCACTCTTCGATCAATCTTTGTGAAGTCTTGAGCTCCACTCAAATAGTCCATCAAGTCATCCATCCTTGGCGGGGAAATCTATACTTGATTGTTATCTTGTTTATGGCTCGGGAATCTATACACATCCTCCACTCCCCATCCTTCTTTGGTGCTAGTACTGCATGTACTGCACATGGACTCAAACTCTCCCGTATCAAACCCTTTCTCAACAACTCTTGAACTTGTCTATTCAACTCCTCATTTTCTGCTGGAGTCATTCTATGAGCTGCCTTATTTAGAAAATTGGCTCTAGGAATCAAGTCAATTTGATGACTGTTCTTCCTTATTGGTGGCAAACCCTTAGGTACATTGTCAGAAACAATATCCTGAAACTCATCCAGCATCCCATAAACTTCTTCTAGAACCTTCTCACTATCCTCCTTACTCACTCTAGGAATCAATGCATAACGCACACGCTCATGCTTTATACCTTCTAAAAAATTTCTTCCATCTACATAACAAATTATAGCACTACTGCATACCTTTTCTTCAGTCTCCTTCAGGGGTTTCAACTTGTGACGAACCCCATCCTTTGTCAGGGAATGAGTGTTTGCATGACCATCAAATATAGCTCACCTATCGAACTGCCATGGCCTCCACAACAACATGTGACATTCATCCATTGGGATGATATCACAGAGTACCTCATCATGGTAGCTCTCGATCTTAAACTTTACTAGGCACTGCTCATTGACCAAAACTTTTTGGTCTTTATGCAACCAGGCAATTCGATACGGATGCAGGCACCTTTCCCTCTTTAGCTTCAACTTTGTGACCATCTCTTCTAACACTAGATTATCGGTGCTCCCACAGTCAATAATGACAACACAACATTTTTCTTCACACTTACACCTTGTGTGAAACAGATTCTTCCTCTGTTTTGGTTCTTTTTCCTCAGTCACTAGGGCTCTCCTAATCACTAGGGCTTCTCCCTTTTTAGCATCATCTAAGTGTTCAGATTGGGCCTCCTCATCTGCATGCGCAACCCTTCCATGACCTTCTGGCCTTTTGTCTGCCCTTCGTTGGTGTTGTGGAAATTCATAGGCTCAATGGCCTTCTTCACCACACTAGAAACACGTTCCTTTGAAACCACCTCTTCCAGATCCTTTTCCATATCTCCCTCGTCCTCTACCTCTTTCATCACCACTGTTTTGATCACGAGGGTGGTAGAAGTTGTCATTCCTTTGGCTTTGGCTGGTACCCACATTTTCACTTTTCTTTTCATCATCATTTTGGCTTCCTGAAGGTCTTCCACTGCCCCTTCCACTTTGACCTCCTCATCCTTTTTGCTTGCCATCAAATCTTTTGTTCAGCTTCTCTTCCACCTTCAGAGCAAACTGATACACATTGTCAATGGTGGTCATTCTTACTAGGCTTAACTCCTCCTAAATGCTCAGTCGTAACCCATTAAGGTATCCGGCTACCTTCTCCTTATTGGCCTCTATGTGGCCCGCTCTGATGATTATCTTGTGAAAATATTTAGTATATTCTTTCACAGATCTGCTTCCTTGCTTCAACCCTTGCAATTTCTTCAATAGATCTAACTCGTAGTCCACTGGTATGAACTACTTCTTCAGTTTCTCTACCATGCGATCCCATCTGGTGATATTTCCTTTTCCTCTTCGATTTATTTCCAATTGGACCTCTTTCCACCAAATACTGGCATGGCCCTTCAGCTTCATTTTCACAAACTTAACCCGATCTGGGTCATCTATTTCCTCATACTCAAAATATTATTCTAGCTCATTGATCCAGTCGATCAACTCTTCCAAGTTCAGACTTCTGGAATAACTGGGGACTTCTGCTCTGGGTCTTTTCTCAATCTTTGAAATGGCCCTTATTATTTGCATTTGGTCTTGATCAATTCCTTCTTCTTCCTCTTCTACATTAGAACCTTCTTCCTCTCCTTCATCCTCACTTTCCTCCCTAAGGTTTAATCCTCTTCTCAACTGCTCTTGTAACACATCAATCTTTCTTTGGAGGGCTGCCAGTGCATCTCTTCCACCAACATTTATGCCACCTCGACCACCTCTGGCACCACCACACCTACCAGGCATCACTCTTGGAGGCATCTTTCTTGACCTCGACCCACAACCATGGTCCTGGTGTGAACTGCCTCACAATCGGCGATATGTCCACACGCTCAAGAAAACCTCACTCTGATACCACTCGTTGAGGGCATAGCCCGAGACTTAGAAAATAACCCACAAACAAGAAAATAATTTTATTATTTAGAAAATGGAGCTTTGTACATGCAGAGGATCTCAAATCCCCAAGTTCTACAACCATGCAAGTTATAGAAAGTTACAGAATCACCCTTTCGCAATATGCGAGCTTGTCCCGAAAAAGTTACCCAAAAAATTAGAAACCCTCCCATAAATAAAGCTCCTCTTTAGTTTGGAGCCAAAACAACATTTAAATTTGAGTTTAGGTGGTTTGGCACCAAAAAATTACAATTTGAAGTTCAAATTTCAAAAGAACATTTGCAATTGTATCTTCTAGAAAGTGCACCAACTTTCTGGGGCCATAACTTTTGATCCGGGACTCCGATTCGCAAACTTTTTTAACCGTTGGAAAGGTCTCAAAGTCAATAACGTGCTCAAAATCTATTCTACCAATTTTGGCAAGTTTCAGTGCCGTTCCGGGAACTCTAAGTGCCTCAAATATAACTCAGAATATTTTTAGGTGCAAATTTGGGAAACTAAAACTGCAATATCTTTCAACCCAAGAATAGAAAATAAAAACCATAAATTGGGAATTTAATTATGACGAAAAGGGTATCCAAAAATGTAAAAACATCTAAAAACTGAGACACTTGAAATTTAACTATTTTTGGGTGATGTAAGATTGCCCTTACACCACTGGATGCTCTTGCATCACATTTTATTTTACTATCTAATCTAGGAAAAATCAATTACCTACTATCACCACATAGTGCACAAAAAATGAGAATGTAGGCCTAGTTTTAAATATTTGATAAATGTATATATGTAGTTAATTAATATGATCACATCATATTGAAATCAAAGCATGCCAAGCAATCTATAAGTCTGAAAAACATGACAGCACTGGGAGACAAGGCACAGTGGCTGCAGAGACATTGCCAATAAAGGATGTTGTAATGTTAAAACTTAAATGCGCTCATTACAACCATAATTTTTAGTGAACCATAGTGACAAGGAAAGCAAAAAAACACGGCAAAAAATGATGGACAACTAAGATTTATTTTAATTTCAACCAAGTCCTATCCTTCATTTTGGACCGTTCATAAGCAAAATGAGCTTGGAAAGCTCATATAGGACACGCCTTTGGCGTAATAAATTCAAATGAATTAACTGTGTAATTTATTTGTACCTACCCATTTGAATCCTTATAATCCTTCACCAAAAGTTTCATATAGTGGTGTACTAATGCAAGAATTTTTTAAATTTTTTTATCCATGGTCTTCAAATAAATATATAGAATGATCCTTAGTAACAATGGAATGGCTTAAGACTAATAAATTTTTGGGTCCTAACTCAAGCATTAAGATATCACAACTCAAATTATTAATTAAATTTCCATTTGTTACATTTAAGGAAACCCTAAGATGGGAATATAAGTATGTGAACCATAGATTTTATTGGTTAGGAATGTTATGTCTCTTTTGCTCAATTAGGGTCTTTCACCTAAAGGAAATAGATAGATCCCACACCACAAATCTAGGTGGTTCACTCAAACTAATGCAATTACAATGAAATTATTCCTAGATGTAATGATCTAGATGCAACAAACTAATAAAAGCACCTAGAAACGAAAGTAAACTTGAAGAAATGCACCTGTAAACTTATTGTAGGCTTGAAATTAGTTTTGAAATGCTACTAATCCTAATTTTTAGGCACATGTGGTGGGACTCATTTTCCATTTTGGATGAATTAGTCTCAGTTCTATCAAACTATTCTGGAGCCCATTTCAAACAAATGGGTATCCAAAAATGTAGAAAACCAAAATCAGGCCTAAAAGTGGGACTCACTCACCACCCATGGTGAATGAGTCCACTTTTGAATTTATAAAGATTCAAAGGTAGAAGCAGGAGCCTTCGGTCTGCACTTTCTGCTCCTCGAGGTGTCTGACTCTAAAATTGTCAAATTCGAGTCTAGAAGTGATTTTCTGTGGGTAATTTGACTTATCCAATAAGGAGATGACTTGAACAACTTTGCAATGCAATATTCAATGATTTATAAGCCTCCAAGATGTCCAAATCTATAAATACACATGACAAGAAAGAGAAATGTTGGATGTTAGGGCATGGGGGTTTTCCTTGGTTGAACCCCCTTGTAGGTAATTAAACCATAATGATGAAAGAATATAAAGAAGTAAAAAATAATGAAGTAAATACCTTTCTATGATGTTTGATCTTGAATTTTTGCAGCAAAACATGAAGATTTTTCCCTTGAATGTCCTTGGAGGCCTTCTTGATGACTTGGAATGTAAAAACCCTAACTTGCTTGACTTGATATAGAAGATAGATGATGGATGAATGATAAGATATGTGTGAATGAGTTAATAGATCCATGGGGGCCTCAAATGGATGGAAAAACACTTATTTATACACACTTATGCCTTAATTACCCAATAATACAACATCATAGGCTGACATAAGGTCTTTTTGAATAAAAAGCTGAAAGAAATTTTGAATTATTTTGAATTTGGAGCCAAGAGGGACTCATTCGCCACCCATGGCGAATGGGTCCCACTCTAGGCTTGTAAGTGGGTGTTGGGAATTGAGTTGCATTTAATGTTGTTTGTCAGGTTTACATTCAAAAATACACTTAATTAAGACCTATAAGTGCATAAAGGGGCCAAATAAAGCATAAAAAATGTGTAAATAGTGATAACAAGGCTAGAAAAACATGAAATCTTATTACAAGACTTTAAAACACTTTGAAATAGGACTTGATAAGGGATAAAAAGGTGATTTTTAGATAAATTATAATAAGAAGAGTCTAGAAAAGTGTAGAAATGTGTTACAACACTTCACAACACCTTCAAAAGACATCAATAAATGAATTTTAAAGGGTCAAAGACCTACTATGGATGTGAAAAACACCTCACAACACTAAATCAAGGTCTCGTTAAGTCTAATTTATGATCAATTATTCCCCAAATCAGTAAAGTTTCTTTTTTTCTATGAACATTTAGCCCCCACTTTAGTAAGAGGATGAACTTACTTCAAACTCACACTAAAGTAGACATTCAAGAGAGGTCCAATCATACCAATGCAGATGGTTTAGGATAACAAAGATCAAGGAAACAATCAATCCCCCAAGGATCCAAGATCCTAAGTCAAGCTGACATAAGTGCAAAAGGATACACACAAGGTGGATGATTTGCAAAAAAACAAGCTATACATGATCATGCAATGGCAAGAACTAGAAGGAAAAGAAATGAAAATGAGGTGCATCAAGCTTCGACTATTTGTCCAACACATTGTGGATTAGATCTATGTCGTTTGTCCAAATATGTATACTCACTATGGGGCGACAAAACTCTTGGTTTTCTGATAGGTGAGAAAGCCCTTAAGTATACTCCTATAAAATAATGAATAAGCCCCTGGTCGCCTGGGCGGACGAGGGGGCTAGTGGCAGGGTTTAGGGCATAGCCCCTGGTCATGTGACCAGGGCTAGTGCTAAAGGCCCAGCGGGGGCTGGCGTGTGGGCGCTGGTCGCCCATAGAACCAATGGGTTTTTCCTTCTCTACCTCATTATTGTATTTGTAAATGGATACCTGATCAGGCGTAGTTGCCGAGACCCATCTTTGCTTTCATGCATCTTATTCTAGTGTTTTAGCTTCTTCCTAAGTTCATCTTAAGGGGGGGTGTTAGAGTAATAAGTTATTATGCTTAATTAATTACATCACATTGATTAATTAATTAAGTCACTTATTCCTCTTTATTAATTAAGCTAAACTTAGGCACATTAATAATTAATTATTAATTATTAAGTGTGCACACTAGGGTTTCATTTAGGGTTTCCATTTTTAGGGTTTCTTGATCTCCTTCATAAGGATTGATCACTTTGTAATAATCGATTCTCTTAATACATTTTACACTTTGAGGTTCAGAGAACATCTTTTTGGTTCTTCATATCTTTTGCATGTGACAGGTATCCATCTTGTATGTAGGTGATCTTGGATTTCTAACATGGTATCAGAGCCTTGATTTGCAGCCCCTTCTCATATTTTTTGAGAAAATCATTGCAGGATTCGTTCGGGATTCCTCGAGGGTATCATGCCTTGAGATCATTCATGCGATGTTTTGGATTAGATCGGGCCTCACCATTGGATTCAGAGTGCTGGAAAAAGTCAGAATTGACTTTTATTTTGTAGATTTTGGCCATCATTTGCCAGATTTGTGAGGGTTTCAGTTTGGGAGTTTTTTTGCAAGATTTGAGGGTAGCCGAATTTTTGGAGCAATTTGGGTACAAACGGAGGTCACCATCGCGTTCGCAGTGGCCAGAAACCCTTAGAATGCCTGTCGTTTCGTCGATTTCTGAGCAGTTGGTCCCAAAGGCAAAAAAATTTTTCCTAGGGGGCTGTACGGCTTCCCCAGCACGCTCCCTGAGACACATTTTTCGAAAAAAAATCAAAAAAAATATTAAAAATATTAAATTTTTTTTATTCTTTTGTGCGCCGCCCACACAGAAGGGAGGCAGCCACCGCCGCGCCACCCAGCGGCCACCAGGAGCGGCGGCCACTGGGCGGTGCCCCTAGTGCACCACCCCACCTCAGCTCAGTGCCTGCTGGCACCAAGCGTAGAGGCCGAGGTCCTATGGGGGACCGGGCGCTCTGCGCCCAGCCCCCGCTCGGCCAGCCAGCCCCCTCAATAGAACTTGTGGTCCTATGGAGAACTAGGGGTTCTGCCCCAACCCCAGACTGCAGCCCCTAGTCGCACACAGGACCAGGGGCCTATTTTTTTTAGCCCCTGGGCGCCCTGCAGCCCTTATTGGGCATTTTGGAGTACTTTTCACCAAATTGGGTGTATCTTTTGCATACGATCTCCGTTTTTTGCAAACAAGATACCGTTGGAAAGATGATTCCAATGCCGATCCAGTGGTGCTAGTTTTTTTATTAGATTCTACTCCAAATTTATTTTGCAGGCCTTTGAACTTAGATCTTGTGTTTTTCACTCTGGAGGGCATATCTTTTGACTTGGTGCTCTGTTTTTCATCATTCTTGCGGCGTTGGAAAGCTGATTCAGTCCTCTACATAGATCTGAGGTCTATTTTAATTTTCTATGTATGCATTTTTAGTATACTCTCCTTTTACAATCGTCGGGTTATTGTAATAAACAAACTATGATAAAGTTCCATTTGGGGGGGTTTCATGCATATTAATCTGATTAGAGTGTTGTTTTTCACTTTGATCCCATATTTCATTTTGTTTTGATGGAAACTCGTATGGGTTATCTAGTCTCTTAGTTTCTTTTGGCCACATTTCTTGTCTTGCTTGATACATGTCAGATTCATTGGTTCACACTTCAAATTGAGAGCCTATGGTTAATGATCCACATTGGATCCATCTCAATTTGAGGGCCATGTTTTTGTGGTTATTGTTCCAGAGTCTTTTTTTGGTACTCCTTCCCATGGAATAGTTTTAGTCACAGTTTGGCATTGGCATCGAGATACATGGTTTTCAGATTATGTCATCATCTCATCTCCTGTTGCTTCACAGATTCCAGGGTTGTTCCAGTTTGTGAATTTTTGAGTGTTCCGTGGCATCGGGTCTGCTGTAAAATTATTTTGATTTTGATTTTGGTTTTAGTTGTAGACAGAAGTATCTTTCCTTGCTTGTTAGATTGCGGTTCCAATGTTAATCCACAGTGTTCTTCCAGTGCTTCTTGCAGCAGTCATCTCATTGTAGGGGGGTTTTGTCCCACTAGGTTTTTCCTTCTCTACCTCATTATTACATTTGTAAATGGGTACCTGATCAAGCCTAGTTGTCGGGACCCATCTTTTCTTTCATGCATCTTATTCTAGTTTTTTAGCTTCTTCCTAAGTTCATCTTAAGGGGGGGTGTTAGAGTAATAAGTTATTATGCTTAATTAATTACATCACATTGATTAATTAATTAAATCACTTATTCCTCTTTATTACTTAAGCTAAACTTAGGCACATTAATAATTAATTATTAATTATTAAGTGTGCACACTAGGGTTTCATTTAGGGTTTCCCTTTTAGGGTTTCTTGATCTCCTTCATAAGGATTGATCACTTTGTAATTAATCAATTCTCTTGAGAGAACATCCTTTTGGTTCTTCATATCTTTTGCATGTGTGGTATCCATCATGCGTGCAGGGGATCTTGGATTGAGAAAATAAAAATTAAAAAAAAAATAAAAAATAAAAGAATAAAAATAAAAAATTTGTTTATCAGTAGCTCGATTCAAAAGCAACGCGATACGGCCCGCCACCCAGTGGCACCGCCACCCAGACCTCATGGGGTTCCATAGTGGGCCCTGCTCGCCCTCGGCCGTATGAAGAACTAGGGGCTCCACCCCCGCAAAAGCCCTGCAGCCCGCCAGCCCCTGGTCGCCCACAGGACCAAGGGCCAAAAAAATTTCTTTTTGCAGGGGGACCCATTTTTTGCGGTGACGACCAGTTGGCCATCAATTTTATCCTCATGAACGGGTGACGTCAGCGGCCGTACGACCCTCTTTTCCCCTCTTAACCCTAGTTTCTTCTAAAAGAGCAGTTTTTTCTTTTGGCCATAACTTGGGCATACAGTATCGAAATCGGGCAAACGAGATATCGTCGGAAAGCTGGTTCCGAGAACTTTCCAGCAGTGTTGTTTATTTTATAGTAGTTTAATGTTTTCCTACATTTATTGCTGTTTGAAATTAGATGTTATTTTTAGACTTTCGAGCTCATAACTTTTTGCCACGATCTCCAATTTTCACCTCGTTTGTGGCGTTGGAAAGGTATTGAGGAGCTCTATGTTGATGTCCATGCACTTTTTCTGTATCTATCCCAAGTTTATCAGTTAGTCCATATTTGGCCCGATGGGTTGTTTGGCGATTACTTGGATGTTTTGGCAGTTGGGAGACTGCATCTTGCATCTTTGCACTTCATTTTTAGTAATACATCATTCAATAATTGCTTGCTACTTCATAAATTCTAGAGTTCTTCCCGTTTGGAGTTTTCAAGTGTTTCGTGGCATTGGGTCTTCTGTTGCTTTATCATGATTCCTTGAGTCAATCAGTGACTCTCATCCGGTTTCAGTAGTATACAGAAGAATATTTCCTTGCTTGCCTATATCAAGTTCCAGTGTTACACTACATAGTTCTTCCAGTGCTTCTTTGCAGCATGTTATCTCATTGTAAGGGGGGTTTTGTCCCACTGGGTTTTTCCTTCTCTTACTCATTATTGCATTTGTAAATGGGTACCTAATCAGGCCTAGTTGTCGGGACCCATCTTTGCTTTCATGCATCTTATTCTAGTGTTTTAGCTTCTTCCTAAGTTCATCTTAAGGGGGGGTGTTAGAGTAATAAGTTATTATGCTTAATTAATTACATCATATTGATTAATTAATTAAGTCACTTATTCCTCTTTATTACTTAAGGTAAACTTAGGCACATTAATAATTAATTATTAATTATTAAGTGTGCACACTAGGGTTTCTTTTAGGGTTTCTTGATCTCCTTCATAAGGATTGATCACTTTGTAATAATTGATTCTCTTAATGCATTTTACACTTTGAGGTTCAGAGAACCCTTGTTTTGGTTCTTCATATCTTTTGCATGTGACAGGTATCCATCTTGCATGCAGGTGATCTCGGTTTTCTAACATCACATTTATTCATATCTTTTGACTCGCTTACCCGTTTTTTGCGATTTTTGCGGTGTTGGAAAGCTGGTTTCAGCCTCTATGCAGATCTAAGGTCATTTCCAAAAAATGTATAACTTATTTTAGGCATGCATTCATTTTTTTTTCATGTGCTAGTTTTGCATTTTCGATTATGTTTCTATACTTTTGCATTATCTCCTTATGCAATCATTAGGTATTGTAATAATGAACTGATATAAAGTTCCATCAAGGGGGGTTCTTGCATCCATCTTTCATATTGGTGACAACTCGCATGAGTTTGTCTGGGTTCCTGTTGTCTCCTTTTAGCTTCTTTCTTATAATAGGACTTGTATAGGCTGACGAGTTTTTTGTAAAAGCGGTGGTATGAATATTGAATTCTGCCTAAGTTTTTTTTGAATACAAGGTTTTGTTTTATAAATAATTAAATGCCAAAGTCGACAGACATATTATAACTTGGCAGTGAATTTTCTTTATTTGTTAGAGTAATAAGTTATTATGCTTAATTAATTACATCACATTGATTAATTAATTAAGTCACTTATTCATCTTTATTACTTAAGCTAAACTTAGGCACATTAATAATTAATTAATTATTAATTATTATGTGTGCACACTAGGGTTTCATTTAGGGTTTCATGTTTAGGGTTTCTTGATCTCCTTCATAAGGATTGATCACTTTGTAATAATCGATTCTCTTAATGCATTCTACACTTTGAGGTTTAGAGAACATATTTTTGGTTCTTCATATCTTTTTGGTTTACTGTTGTCTCCTTTTAGCTTCTTTCTTATAATAGGACTTGTATAGGCCGACGAGTTTTTTGTAAAAGTGGTGGTATGAATATTGAATTCCGCCTAAGTTTTTTTTTAATACAAGGTTTTGTTTTATAAATAATTAAATGCCAAAGCCGACAGACATATTATAACTTGGCAGTGAATTTTCTTTATTTGTTAGAGTAATAAGTTATTATGCTTAATTAATTACATCACATTGATTAATTAATTAAGTCACTTATTCCTCTTTATTACTTAAGCTAAACTTAGGCACATTAATAATTAATTAATTATTAATTATTAAGTGTGCACACTAGGGTTTCATTTAGGGTTTCCCTTTTAGGGTTTCTTGATCTCCTTCATAAGGATTGATCACTTTGTAATAATCGATTCTCTTAATGCATTTTACACTTTGAGGTTTAAAAAAAAAATGTTAGAATAGCCAAGATCTGATTGCAAACCTGAAAATTACCTTCCACAGAAGAGGAAAACGAAAAAGCAGAGATTGCATAAAAAACATGCAATTTGATATATTCGAAAAGACCATTTAATTACATGAGATAATTTGCTTTATAAAAGCAAAGATTCCTAAACCTAATCTTATCTTGAGCAACAAGATAGCTTGATAAGATAAAGATGAAAACCTATAACTTAGGAATTAAATAATTACCTAAGTAAACTTATGCTAATGTGTAATTAATAATTAATTACACCAACACCCCGCCATAAGTGCAACTTAGGGAGAAGCAGATTATTATGCAAATATGAGTCCCAGCAACAAGGCTTGATTAGGTACTCATGTAAAAATGCAAAGAGAGAGAAACCACCCTCAGTGAGATGAACTGCTGGGAAGAATCACTAGAAGAACTATGATGAAGCAACACTAGAACCCCAAATCTAACAAGCAAGGAAAGATAGTTCTGTTTGCAAAATACCAATTAGAATCACAAATGCAGCAACATACCTGATGCCAAGGAACACTGGAAACTCACATACTGGATCAACTCTGGAATCTGAAGCAATAGTAGATGAAAGATGAACCCATAATGATGATAAATCTAGAAAAGGTATCTCCAAAGCTAATGCCAAACTAAAACTGAAATTGCCCATAGGAAAAGTACCATCAAGATTCTAGAACATTAACCATAAAACCATGGCCTTCAAATGGGAAAGATATGAACCAATGCAGATCAAGAACTATAAAATCCCAATGTGAAGTGTGAACCGAAACAAACCAACGATGTGTCTAGCTAAGCAAGAAAGAAGCTAAAAGGAGACAATAGGAAACCAGACAAACTCATCCGAGCTGTCACCAAAATGAAAAAAAAGATGCAACAACCCCCCTTACTGGAACTTTACGTCAGTTCATTATTACAATACCCAATGATTGCATAAGGAGATAATGCAAAACTACAGAAACATGAGAGAAAATGTAAACCTAGCACACAAAACAAAAATGAATGCATGCCTAAAATGAGCTACATTTTTTCTAGAAATGACCTCAGATCTGCATAGAGGCTGAAACTAACTTTCTGACGCTGTGAAAATTGCGAAAAATGGATAAGCGAGTGAAAAGATATGCGTCCCAGAGTGAAAAAGGCAACATTTGACTTCCAAGGTAGAAAAAGCATCAAAATGGAAAAACTAGAAAATAAAACCTACACCACTACGTAGAGGGTCGAAACATCTTTTCGACGATATCTCGTTTGTAGAAAAAGGACACCGTATGCCCAAGATATGCCCGTTTCTGTGAAAGTTGTTGAAAAAGCTCTGATTCGGACCCCAGAAGCCCCCAGGGGCTAAAAAAATAGGGCTCCTAGTCGCCTGGGCAGACCAAGGGCTGAAGTATAGGGAGCTTGGCTAGGGCTTAATATCCTCGCAGGGAGCTAGCTCCAGCAGCGGAGCTCTTGGTTCTCAATAGAACCTGCCCAGGAGCTTAAGGGGCCCGCGGGGGCTGAATAGAGTGGCCCCTGGTTCCCATATGGCCCTGGCGGAGGGCGGGCTTGGCACAGGGGGCTTCCATGGTGGCGGACCGACTGGGAGCGGGTGGTGTGGCCAGTGGGAGTGGCAGGATGGTGGCACGGTGGCGGCACGGGGGTGGCGCGGTTGAATATGAACTGGCCGCGCAAAATTTGAACCCAAAATGTGGATTTTTTAATAGTTTTTTTATTTTTTCTCAAAATTTGAACCTCGGAATGCGTGCCTGGGGGATGTACGGCGATTGGGCAAAAAAAAAATTCTTCTCCAGATGATTGTGTCCAAATCGGACAAATTTTATATGAAAATGGGGGTTTTTGGGCGCTACGAATCCAACGATGAGGTCCGTTTGGCCCCAAAGTGCTCCAAAAAATAGGCGACCCCCAGATCTAACAGATAAATCACCGAGCTTGAAACCTTCGCAGATCTGGCAAATGATGAAAATAAATAAAATGAAAGTCATTTCTGACTTTTTCTAGCGCTCTAAATCCAACGGAAAACCCCGATCTGATCCAAGATGTTGTATAAATGTACTCAAGGATTGAAACCCTTGAGGGACCTCGAACGAGCTCTACAACAAAATCTTGCAAAAAGGCTGAGAAGGGGCTGCGAATCGAGGCTCTGATGCTTGGGCTTTCTCACCTATCAGAAAACCAAGAGTTTTTTCACCCCATAGTGAGTATACATATTTGGACAAACAACATAGATCTAATCCACAATGTGTTGGACAAATAGTCGAAGCTTGATGCACCTCATTTTCATTTCTTTTCCTTCTAGTTCTTGCCATTGCATGATCATGTAGCTTGTTTTTCTGCAAATCATCCACCTTGTGTGTATCCTTTTGCACTTATGTCAGCTTGACTTAGGATCTTGGATTCTTGGGGGATTGATTGTTTGTTTGATCTTTGTTATCCTAGACCATCTGCATTGGTATGATTGGACCTCTCTTGAATGTCTACTTTAGTGTGAGTTTGAAGCAAGTTCATCCTCTTACTAAAGTGGGGGCTAAATGTTCATAGAAAAAGGGAAACTTTCTTGATTTGGGGAATAATTGATCATAAATTAGACTTAACGAGACCTTGATTTAGTGTTGTGAGGTGCTTTTCACATCCATAGTAGGTCTTTGACCCTTTAAAATGCATTTATTGATGTCTTTTGAAGGTGTTGTGAAGTGTTGTAACACATTTCTACACTTTTCTAAACTCTTCTTATTATAATTTATCTAAAAATCACCTTTTTATCCCTTATCAAGTCCTATTTCAAAGTGTTTTAAAGTCTTGTAACAAGATTTCATGTTTTTCTAGCCTTGTTATCACTATTTACACATTTTTTTATGCTTTATTTGGCCCCTTTATGCACTTATAGGTCTTAATTAAGTGTATTTTTTAATGTAAACCTGACAAACAACATTAAATGCAACTCAATTCCCAACACCCACTTACAAGCCTAGAGTGGGACCAATTCGCCATGGGTGGCGAATGAGTCCCTCTTGGCTCCAAATTCAAAAATAATTCAAAATTTCTTTCAACTTTTTATTCAAAAAGACCTTATGTCAGCTTATGATGTTGTATTATTGGGTAATTAAGGCACAAGTGTGTATAAATAAGTGTTTTTCCATCCACTTGAGGCCCCCACGGATCTATTAACTCATTCACACATATCTTATCATTCATCCATCATCTATCTTCTATATCAAGTCAAGCAAGTTAGGGTTTTTACATTCCAAGTCATCAAGAAGGCCTCCAAGGACATTCAAGGGAAAAATCTTCATGTTTTGCTGCAAAAATTCAAGATCAAACATCACAAAAAGGTATTTACTTCATTATTTCTTGCTTCTTTATATTCTTTCATCATTATGGTTTAATTACCTATAAGGGGGTTCAACCAAGGAAAACCCCCATGCCCTAACATCCAACATTTCTCTTTCTTGTCTTGTGTATTTATAGATTTGGACATCTTGGAGGCTTATAAATCATTGAAGATTGCATTGAAAAGTTGTTCAAGTCATCTCCTTATTGGATAAGTCAAATTACCCACAAAAAATCACTTCTAGACTCGAATTTGACAATTTTAGAGTCGGACACCTCGAGGAGCAAAAAGTGCAGACCGAAGGCTCCTGCTTCTACCTTTGAATCTTTATAAATTCAAAAGTGGACTCATTCACCATGGGTGGTGAGTGAGTCCCACTTTTAGGCCTGATTTTGGTTTTCTACATTTTTGGATACCCATTTGTTTGAAACGGGCTCCAGAATAGTTTGATAGAACTGAGACTAATTCATCCAAAATGGAAAATGAGTCCCACCACATGTGCCTAAACATTAGGATTAGTAGCATTTCAAAACTAATTTCAAGCCTTCAATAAGTGTATAGGTGCATTTCTTCAAGTTTACTTTCATTTCTAGGTGCTTTTATTAGTTTGTTGCATCTAGATCATTCCATCTAGGCATAATTTCATTGTAATTGCATTAGTTTGAGTGAACCACCTAGATTTGTGGTGTGGGATCTATCTATTTCCTTTAGGTGAGAGACCCTAATTGAGCAAAAGAGACATAACATTCCTAACCAATAAAATCTATGGTTCACATACTTATATTCCCATCTTAGGGTTTCCTTAAATGTAACAAATGGAAATTTAATTAATAATTTGAGTTGTGATATCTTAATGCTTGAGTTAGGACCCAAAAATTTATTAGTGTTAAGCCATGCCATTGTTACTAAGGATCATTCTATATATTTATTTGAAGACCATGGATAAAAAACTTTAAAAAATTCTTGCATTAGTACACCACTATATGAAACTTTTGGTGAAGGATTATAAGGATTCAAATGGGTAGGTCCAAAACCCAATAAATTTTTCTGATTTTTTTATTTTTTATTTTTATTTTTTTCAAAATTTGTCCATCGGAATGCGTGCCTGGGGGCCGTACGGCCCTTGGGCAAAAAAATTTTGCTTCTCCGATCAACAGTGTCCAAATCGGACAAATTTTATATGGAAATAGGGGTTTTTGGGTGCCGCGAATCCAACGGCGAGGTTGTTTGAGCCCAAAGTGCTCCAAAAATTAGGCAACCCCAAAATCTAATAGATAAATCACCGATCTTACAACCCTCGTAGATCTGGAAAATGATGATGAATATGAATAAAGTGAAAGCCATTTCTGACTTTTTCCAATGCTCTGAATCCAACAGAAAACCCTGATCTGATCCAAGATGCTCCAAAATGATGCTCAAGGAAAGAAACCCTCGAGGGACTCCGAATGAGCTCTGCAACGAAATCCTCTAAAAAAGTTGAGAAGGGGTTGAGAATTGAGGCTCTGATACCATGTTAGAATAGCCAAGATCTGATTGCAAACCAGAAAATACCTTCCACAGAAGAGGAAAACGAAAAAGTAGAGATTTGCATAAAAACATGCAATTTGATATATTCAAAAAAGACCAATTTATTACAATAGATAATTTTCTTTATAAAAGCAAAGATGAGAATACCTAATCTTATCTTGAGCAACAAGATAGCTCGAAAGATAAAGATAAGATCCTATAACCTAGGAAATAAATAATGCCTAAGTAAACTTGTGCAAGCATAATTAAATATTAATTACACTAACACTAGAGACCGTCGGCAGGGCACTGGGCTTGGCCCCTAGTCGCCAGCCTCTTGGTCCATCCAGGTGACCAGGGGCCAGAATTGTTCAGCCCCTGAGGGCTTATTGGAGACTCCTTGGGCAGTTTTTGAGCAGTTTCGCGGAAACGAGCACAACTTGGGCATACGGTGTCAATTTTTTGTAAACGAGATATCATCGGAAAGCTGTTTCTGAGCTCTACGCATTGGTGTTGGTGATATTTTCTGGTTTTACATTTTTTATGTCTTTTTCAGCCTCGAAAGTTAGATGTTTCTTTTTACACTCTGGGATTCATATCTTTTCACTCGCTTATCCATTTTTTGTGATTTTCACGATGTCAGAAAGCTGGTTTTAGCGTCTATGCAGATCTGAGGTCATTTCTACAAAATGTGAAACTTATTTTATGCATGCATTCATTATTTTTTTGTGTGCTAGGTTTGCATTTTCCACTTATGTTTCTACATATTTTTTGCATTATCTCCTTATGCAATCATTGGGTATTGTAATAAAAAACTGATATAAAGTTCCAGTAAGGAGGGTTTCTTGCATCCATCTTTCATGATTGGTGGCAACTCGCATGGGTTATTTGGTCTCCTTGTTCTTTTGGCCACATTATTGCTATAACTTGACACATGTTAGATTCATTGGTTCACACTTTAGTTGGGAGATTACGTTTCTTGATGCTCATTAGTTCAGATTCTTCTCAGTTTGAGGGCCATGTTTTTGTGGTTATTGTTCCAGAGTCTATTTTTGGTACTCCTTCCCATGGAAGAGTTTCAGTCATAGTTTGGCATCGACATCGAGATACATGGTTTCCAGATTATGTCATCATCTCATCTCCTGTTGCTTCTCAGATTCCAGAGTTGATCCAGTATGTGAGTTTCCAGAGTTCCTTGGCATCGGGTCTATTGTTGCATTTGTGATTCTGATTGGTATTTTGTAAACAGAACTATCTTTCCTTGCTTGCAGGATTTGGGGTTCCAGTGTTGCTTCATCAGAGTTCTTCTAGTGATTCTTCACAACAGTTCATCTCACTGAGGGGGGTTTATCTCTCTTTGCATTTGTACATGAGTACCTAATTAGGCCTTGTTGCCGGGACTCATATTTGCATAATAATCTACTTCTCCCTAAGTTGCATTTATGGGGGGTGTTAGTGTAATTAATATTTAATTACGCTTGCATAAGTTTACTTAGCCATTATTTATTTCCTAGGTTATAGGATATTATCTTGATCTTTCGAGCTATCTTGTTGCTCAAGATAAGATTAGGTATTCTCATCTTTGCTTTTATAAAGAAAATTATCTCTTGTAATTAATTGGTCTTTTTTGAATATATCAAATTGCATGTTTTTATGCAAATCTCTACTTTTTCATTTTCCTCTTCTATGGAAGGTATTTTCTAGTTTGGAATCAGATCTTGGCTATTCTAATATGGGAAAAATACAAAAAAAAAGTGAATAGACAACAAGATAGATCTCCTCAATACCTTTCTAATGCTTCAAACGAGGCAAAAAATAGAGATCGTGGAAAAAAGTTATGAGCTCGGAAGTCTAAAAAAAACATCTAACTTTTGAGGCTGAAAAAGACATCAAAATGTAAAACCAAAAAATCTCACCAACACCAATGTGTAGAGCTCAGAAACAGCTTTCTGATGATATCTTGTTTACAAAAAAATGACGCCGTATGCCCAAGTTGTGCTCATTTCCGCAAAACTACTCAAAAACTACCCAAGGAGTCTCCAATAAGCCCTCAGGGGCTAAACAATTCTGGCCCCTGGTCGCTTGGGCGGATCAAGGGGCTGGTGACCAGGGGCCAAGCCCAGCGCCCTAACAGTGGTCTCCAGTGTTAGTGTAATTAATATTTAATTAAGCTTGCATAAGTTTACTTAGCCATTATTTATTTCCTAGGTTATAGGATCTTATCTTTATCTTTCGATCTATCTTGTTGCTCAAGATAAGATTAGGTATTCTCATCTTTTCTTTTATAATGAAAATTATCTCTTGTAATTAATTGGTCTTTTTTGAATATATCAAATTGCATGTTTTTATGCAAATCTCTACTTTTTCATTTTCCTCTTCTGTGGAAGGTATTTTCTGGTTTGCAATAAGATCTTAGCTATTCTAACATGGTATCAGAGCCTCGATTCGCAACCCCTTCTCAGCTTTTTTGGAGGATTTCATTGCAGAGCTCGTTCGGAGTCCCTCGAGGGTTTCTTTCCTTGAGCATCATTCTGGAGCATCTTGGATCAGATCAAGGTTTTCTGTTGGATTCAGAGCACTAGAAAAAGTCAGAAATGGCTTTCATTTTATTCATATTCGTCATCGTTTGCCAGATCTGTGAGGGTTGTAAGATCGGTGATTTATCTGTTAGATCTAGGGGTTGCCTAATTTTAGGATCACTTTGGGCTCAAACGAACCTCGCGGTTGGATTTGCAGTGCCCAAAAAGCCCTATTTCCATATAAAATTTGTCCGATTTGGACACTGTCGATCGGAGAAGCAAAATTTTTTTGCCCAAGGGCCATATGGCCCCCAGGCACGCATTCTGATGAACAAATTTTGAAAAAAATATAAAAAATATAAAAAAATCAGAAAAACTTATTGGGTTTTTGTGCGGCCAGTATAAAACTGACCGCACCACCCCCACGCCACCACCGCGCTGCCATCCGCCTGCTCCCACCGGCCGCACCACCCGCTCCCAGCCGGTCCGCCACTAGGGTAGCCCCCTGCGCCAGCTCCGCCCTGCGCCAGGGCCATATGGGAACCGAGGGCTCTGCTGCAGAAGCCAACCCCCCACTAGGTTTTTCACCCCAGCCCTGGTCACGTGGGTGAATAGGGGCCACACGGAAGCCCCCTGGTCCGCCCAGGCGACTAGGGGCCAGAATTGTTTAGCCCCTGAGGGCTTATTGGAGACTCCTTGGGCAGTTTTTGAGCAATTTCATGGAAACGAGCACAACTTGGGCATACGACATCATTTTTTTGTAAATGAGATATCATCAGAAAGCTGTTTCCGAGCTCTACGCATTGGTGTTGGTAAGATTTTCTAGTTTTACATTTTTTATGTCTTTTTCAGCCTCGAAAGTCAGATGTTTCTTTTTACACTCCGGGATTCATATCTTTTCACTCGCTTATCCATTTTTTGCAATTTTCGCGACGTCAGAAAGCTGGCTTCAGCCTCTATGCAGATCTGAGGTCATTTATAGAAAATGTGAAACTTATTTTATAAGAGAGATAGACTCTCAAATTGGTCCTCCAAATCTGAAATGTGAGACTCCACAAACAAAGAAGCAATGTCTGTCAAATAGGAATCCCAGTCAGGAAGGCTATCAGACACCTATTGGAATGAATCAATGTTAGTACTCAATGACTCATCAATAGAAGATGAAGAATCTGGAACCTCTAAAACATCTACAATCTTGTCCAAAGGATCACAATCATGGGTTATCAACTCTGAAGAATAAACAAGCACATGTGAGTTGGAAAGAGGAGCTTCAAGAGATGGAGAAGAATCAAGGTCTCCATATACCTCTCTAATGTGAGTCCAAAGAGCATGAGGACATTCGAAGTGAATAAGTGTCTCCAAAATGTCATCATTTACATTTTCAAAGATAACTCTAAAGACTCTATCCCTAAAGCCTTTCCAAATGCAATACTCAATAGTTGTGCTAGGACGAGGAACTTTATCAAACAAATAGGACAATAGATTCCTCTCTTCAAGATGAGTGAGTATTAAATTACTCCATTGCCTATAGTTCCTATTCTCCAAGATCATTCATCCACGTTAATTGTCATACCTACACAGAGATAATATAAGAAAGAAGCTAAGCTGGTTTCAGCCTCTATGCAGATCTAAGATCATTTCCAGAAAATGTATAACTTATTTTAGGCATGCATTCATTTTTGTTTCATGTGCTAGTTTTACATTTTCGATTATGTTTCTATAATTTTGCATTATCTCCTTATGCAATCATTAGGTATTGTAATAATGAACTGATATAAAGTTCCATCAAGGGGGGTTCTTGCATCCATCTTTCGTATTGGTGACAACTTGCATGAGTTGTCTGGTTTCCTGTTGTCTCCTTTTAGCTTCTTTCTTATAATAGGACTTGTATAGGCCGACGAGTTTTTTTGGAATACAAGGTTTTGTTTTATAAATAATTAAATGCCAAAGCCGACAGACATTATAACTTGGCAGTGAATTTTCTTTATTTGTTAGAGTAATAAGTTATTATGCTTAATTAATTACATCACATTGATTAATTAATTAAGTCACTTATTCCTCTTTATTACTTAAGCTAAACTTAGGCACATTAATAATTAATTAATTATTAATTATTAAGTGTGCACACTAGGGTTTCATTTAGGGTTTCCCTTTTAGGGTTTCTTGATCTCCTTCATAAGGATTGATCACTTTGTAATAATCGATTCTCTTAATGCATTTTACACTTTGAGGTTTAAAAAAATGTTAGAATAGCCAAGATCTGATTGCAAACCTGAAAATTACCTTCCACAGAAGAGGAAAACGAAAAAGCAGAGATTGCATAAAAAACATGCAATTTGATATATTCGAAAAGACCAATTAATTACAAGAGATAATTTGCTTTATAAAAGCAAAGATTCCTAAACCTAATCTTATCTTGAGCAACAAGATAGCTTGATAAGATAAAGATGAAAACCTATAACTTAGGAATTAAATAATTACCTAAGTAAACTTATGCTAATGTGTAATTAATAATTAATTACACCAACACCCCACCATAAGTGCAACTTAGGGAGAAGCAGATTATTATGCAAATATGAGTCCTGACAACAAGGCTTGATTAGGTACTCATGTAAAAATGCAAAGAGAGAGAAACCACCCTCAGTGAGATGAACTGCTGGGAAGAATCACTAGAAGAACTATGATGAAGCAACACTGGAACCCCAAATCTAACAAGCAAGGAAAGATAGTTCTGTTTGCAAAATACCAATCAGAATCACAAATGCAGCAACAGACCCGATGCCAAGGAATACTGGAAACTCACATACTGGATCAACTCTAGAATCTGAAGCAATAGTAGATGAAAGATGAACCCATAATGATGATAAATCTAGAAAAGGTATCTCCAAAGCTAATGCCAAACTGAAACTGAAATTTCCCATAGGACAAGTACCATCAAGATTCTGGAACATTAACAATAAAACCATGGCCTTCAAATGGGAAAGATCTGAACCAATGCGGATCAAGAACTATAAAATCCCAATGTGAAGTGTGAACCGAAACAAACCAACGATGTGTCTAGCTAAGCAAGAAAGAAGCTAGAAGGAGACAATAGGAAACCAGACAAACTCATCCAAGTTGTCACCAAAATGAAAAAAAAGATGCAAGAACCCCCCTTAATGGAACTTTACATCAGTTCATTATAACAATACCCAATGATTGCATAAGGAGATAATGCAAAACTACAGAAACATGAGAGAAAATGTAAACCTAGCACACAAAACAAAAATGAATGCATGCCTAAAATGAGTTACATTTTTTCTAGAAATGACCTCAGATCTGCATAGAGGCTGAAACCAACTTTCTGACGCTATGAAAATCATGAAAAACGGATAAGCGAGTAAAAAGATATGCGTCCCAGAGTGAAAAAGGCAACATTTGACTTCCGAGGCAGAAAAATCATCAAAATGGAAAAACCAGAAAATAAAACCTACACCACTACGTAGAGGGTCGAAACATCTTTCGACGATATCTCGTTTGTAGAAAAAGGACGTCGTATGCCCAAGATATGCCCGTTTCTGTGAAAGTTGTTGAAAAAGCTCTGATTCGGCCCCCAGAAGCCCTCAGGGGCTAAAAAAATAAGGCTCCTAGTCGCTTGCGCGGACCAAGGGCTGAAGTATAGGGAGCTTGGCTAGGGCTTAATATCCTCGCATGGAGCTAGCTCCAGCAGCAGAGCTCTTGGTTCTCAATAGAACCTGCCCAGGAGCTTAAGGGGCCCGCGGGGGCTAAATAGAGTGGCCCCTGGTTCCCATATGGCCCTGGCGGAGGGCGGACTTGGCACAGGGGGCTTCCGTGGTGGCGGACTGGCTGGGAGCGGGTGGTGTGGCCGGTGGGAGCGGCAGGATGGTGGCGCGGTGGCGGCACGGGGGTGGCACGGTTGAATATGAACTGGCCGCACAAAATTTGAACCCAAAATGTGGATGTTTTAATACTTTTTTTTATTTTTTCTCAAAATTTGAACCTCGGAATGCGTGCCTGGGGGCTGTACGGCCCTTGGGCAAAAAAAAAATTCTACTCCGGACGACTATGTCCAAATCGGACAAATTTTATATGAAAATGGGGGTTTTTGGGTGCTACGAATCCAACGGTGAGGTCCGTTTGGCCCCAAAGTGCTCCAAAAAATAGGCGACCCCCAGATCTAACAGATAAATCACCAAGCTTGAAGCCTTCGCAGATCTGGCAAATGATGAAAATAAATAAAATGAAAGTCATTTCTGACTTTGTCTAGTGCTCTGAATCCAACGGAAAACCCCGATCTGATCCAAGATGCTGTATAAATGTACTCAAGGATTGAAACCCTTGAGGGACCTCGAACGAGCTCTACAACAAAATCTTGCAAAAAGGCTGAGAAGGGGCTACGAATCGAGGCTCTGATGCTTGGGCTTTCTCACCTATCAGAAAACCAAGAGTTTTTTCACCCCATAGTGAGTATACATATTTGGACAAACAACATAGATCTAATCCACAATGTGTTGGACAAATAGTCGAAGCTTGATGCACCTCATTTTCATTTCTTTTCCTTCTAGTTCTTGCCATTGCATGATCATGTAGCTTGTTTTTTCTGCAAATCATCCACCTTGTGTGTATCCTTTTGCACTTATGTCAGCTTGACTTAGGATCTTGGATCCTTGGGGGATTGATTGTTTGTTTGATCTTTGTTATCCTAGACCATCTGCATTGGTATGATTGGACCTCTCTTGAATGTCTACTTTAGTGTGAGTTTGAAGCAAGTTCATCCTCTTACTAAAGTGGGGGCTAAATGTTCATAGAAAAAGGGAAACTTTCTTGATTTGGGGAATAATTGATCATAAATTAGACTTAACGAGACCTTGATTTAGTGTTGCGAGGTGTTTTTCACATCCATAGTAGGTCTTTGACCCTTTAAAATGCATTTATTGATGTCTTTTGAAGGTGTTGTGAAGTGTTGTAACACATTTCTACACTTTTCTAAACTCTTCTTATTATAATTTATCTAAAAATCACCTTTTTATCCCTTATCAAGTCCTATTTCAAAGTGTTTTAAAGTCTTGTAACAAGATTTCATGTTTTTCTAGCCTTGTTATCACTATTTACACATTTTTTTATGCTCTATTTGGCCCCTTTATGCACTTATAGGTCTTAATTAAGTGTATTTTTTAATGTAAACCTGACAAACAACATTAAATGCAACTCAATTCCCAACACCCACTTACAAGCCTAGAGTGGGACCCATTCGCCATGGGTGGCAAATGAGTCCCTCTTGGCTCCAAATTCAAAAATAATTCAAAATTTCTTTCAACTTTTTATTCAAAAAGACCTTATGTCAGCTTATGATGTTGTATTATTGGGTAATTAAGGCATAAGTGTGTATAAATAAGTGTTTTTCCATCCACTTGAGGCCCCCATGGATCTATTAACTCATTCACACATATCTTATCATTCATCCATCATCTATCTTCTATATCAAGTCAAGCAAGTTAGGGTTTTTACATTCCAAGTCATCAAGAAGGCCTCCAAGGACATTCAAGGGAAAAATCTTTATGTTTTGCTACAAAAATTCAAGATCAAACATCACAAAAAGGTATTTACTTCATTATTTCTTGCTTCTTTATATTCTTTCATCATTATGGTTTAATTACCTATAAGGGGGTTCAACCAAGGAAAACCCCCATGCCCTAACATCCAACATTTCTCTTTCTTGTCTTGTGTATTTATAGATTTGGACATCTTGGAGGCTTATAAATCATTGTAGATTGCATTGAAAAGTTGTTCAAGTCATCTCCTTATTGGATAAGTCAAAGTACCCACAGAAAATCACTTCTAGACTCGAATTTGACAATTTTATATTCGGACACCTCGAGGAGTAGAAAGTGCAGACCAAAGGCTCCTGCTTCTACCTTTGAATCTTTAGAAATTCAAAAGTGGACTCATTCACCATGGGTGGTGAGTGAGTCCCACTTTTAGGCCTGATTTTGGTTTTCTACATTTTTGGATACCCATTTGTTTGAAACGGGCTCCAGAATAGTTTGATAGAACTGAGACTAATTCATCCAAAATGGAAAATGAGTCCCACCACATGTGCCTAAACATTAGGATTAGTAGCATTTCAAAACTAATTTCAAGCCTTCAATAAGTTTACAGGTGCATTTCTTCAAGTTTACTTTCATTTCTAGGTGCTTTTATTAGTTTGTTGCATCTAGATCATTGCATCTAGGCATAATTTCATTGTAATTGCATTAGTTTGAGTGAACCACCTAGATTTGTGGTGTGGGATCTATCTATTTCCTTTAGGTGAAAGACCCTAATTGAGCAAAAGACACATAACATTCCTATCCAATAAAATCTATGGTTCACATACTTATATTCCCATCTTAGGGTTTCCTTAAATGTAACAAATGGAAATTTAATTAATAATTTGAGTTGTGATATCTTAATGCTTGAGTTAGGACCCAAAAATTTATTAGTGTTAAGCCATGCCATTGTTACTAAGGATCATTCTATATATTTATTTGAAGACCATGGATAAAAAACTTTAAAAAATTCTTGCATTAGTACACCACTATATGAAACTTTTGGTGAAGGATTATAAGGATTCAAATGGGTAGGTCCAAAACCCAATAAATTTTTCTGATTTTTTTATATTTTATTTTTATTTTTTTCAAAATTTGTGCATCGAAATGCATGCCTGGGGGCCGTACGGCCCTTGGGCAAAAAAATTTTGCTTCTCCGGTCGACAATGTCCAAATCGGACAAATTTTATATGGAAATAAGGGTTTTTGGGTGCCGCAAATCCAACGGCGAGGTCGTTTGAGCCCAAAGTGCTCCAAAAATTAGGCAATCCCCAGATCTAATAGATAAATCACCGATCTTACAACCCTCATAGATCTGGAAAACGATGACGAATATGAATAAAATGAAAGCCATTTCTGACTTTTTCCAATGCTCTGAATCCAATAGAAAACCCTGATCTGATCCAAGACGCTCCAAAATGATGCTCAAGGAAAGAAACCCTCGAGGGACTCCGAACGAGCTCTGCAACGAAATCCTCTAAAAAAGTTGAGAAGGGGTTGAGAATTGAGGCTCTGATACCATGTTAGAATAGCCAAGATCTGATTGCAAACCAGAAAATACCTTCCATAGAAGAGGAAAACGAAAAAGTAGAGATTTGCATAAAAACATGCAATTTGATATATTCAAAAAAGACCAATTAATTACAAGAGATAATTTGCTTTATAAAAGCAAAGATGAGAATACCTAATCTTATCTTGAGCAACAAGATAGCTCGAAAGATAAAGATAAGATCCTATAACCTAGGAAATAAATAATGCCTAAGTAAACTTGTGCAAGCATAATTAAATATTAATTACACTAACACTGGAGACCTCCGGCAGGGTACTGGGCTTGGCCCCTAGTCGCCAGCCCCTTGTTCCATCCAGGTGACCAGGGGCCGGAATTGTTTAGCCCCTGAGGGCTTATTGGAGACACCTTGGGCAGTTTTTGAGCAGTTTCGCGGAAACGAGCACAACTTGGGCATACTGTGTCATTTTTTTGTAAACGAGATATCGTCGGAAAGCTGTTTCTGAGCTCTACGCATTGGTGTTGGTGAGATTTTCTGGTTTTACATGTTTGATGTCTTTTTCTGCCTCGAAATTTAGATGTTTCTTTTTACACTCCGGGATTCATATCTTTTCACTTGCTTATCCATTTTTTGTGATTTTCACGATCTCAGAAAGCTGGTTTCAGCGTCTATGCAGATCTGAGTTTATTTCTAGAAAATGTGAAACTTATTTTATGCATGCATTCATTTTTTTTTGTGTGCTAGGTTTGCATTTTCCACTTATGTTTCTACATATTTTTTGCATTATCTCCTTATGCAATCATTGGGTATTGTAATAAAAAACTGATATAAAGTTCCAGTAAGGGGGGTTTCTTGCATCCATCTTTCATGATTGGTGGCAACTCGCATGGGTTATTTGGTCTCCTTGTTCTTTTTTCCACATTATTGCTATAACTTAACACATGTCAGATTCATTGGTTCACACTTCAGTTGGGAGATTACGGTTCTTGATGCTCATTGGTTCAAATTCTTCTCAGTTTGAGGGCCATGTTTTTGTGGTTATTGTTCTAGAGTCTATTTTTGGTACTCCTTCCCATGGAAGAGTTTCAGTCACAGTTTGGCATCGGCATCGAGATACATGGTTTCCAGATTATGTCATCATCTCATCTCCTGTTGCTTCTCAGATTCCAGAGTTGATCCAGTATGTGAGTTTCCAGAGTTCCTTGGCATCGGGTCTGTTGTTGCATTTGTGATTGTGATTGTTATTTTGTAAACAGAACTATCTTTCCTTGCTTGCAGGATTTGGGGTTCCAGTGTTGCTTCATCAGAGTTCTTCTAGTGATTCTTCACAACAGTTCATCTCACTGAGGGGGGTTTATCTCTCTTTGCATTTGTATATGAGTACCTAATTAGGCCTTGTTGTCGGGACTCATATTTGCATAATAATCTACTTCTCCCTAAGTTGGATTTATGGGGGGTGTTAGTGTAATTAATATTTAATTACGCTTGCATAAGTTTACTTAGGCATTATTTATTTCCTAGGTTATAGGATATTATCTTGATCTTTCGAGCTATCTTGTTGCTCAAGATAAGATTAGGTATTCTCATCTTTTCTTTTATAAAGCAAATTATCTCTTGTAATTAATTGGTCTTTTTTGAATATATCAAATTGCATGTTTTTATGCAAATCTCTACTTTTTCATTTTCCTCTTCTGTGGAAGGTATTTTCTGGTTTGGAATCAGATCTTGGCTATTCTAACATGGGAAAAATACAAAAAAAAGTGAATAGACAACAAGATAGAGCTCCTCAATACCTTTCTAATGCTTCAAACGAGGCAAAAAATGGAGATCGTGGCAAAAAGTTATGAGCTCGGAAGTCCAAAAAAAAATCTAACTTTTGAGGCTGAAAAAGACATCAAAAAGTAAAACCAAAAAATCTCACCAACACCAATGTGTAGAGCTCAGAAACAGCTTTCTGATGATATCTCGTTTACAAAAAAATGACGCCGTATGCCCAAGTTGTGCTCATTTCTGCAAAACTGCTCAAAAACTACCCAAGGAGTCTCCAATAAGCCCTCAGGGGCTAAACAATTCCGGCCCCTGGTTGCCTGGGCGGATCAAGGGGCTGGCGACCAGGGGCCAAGCCCAGTGCCCTAACAGCGGTCTCCAGTGTTAGTGTAATTAATATTTAATTACGCTTGCATAAGTTTACTTAGCCATTATTTATTTCCTAGGTTATAGGATCTTATCTTTATCTTTCGAGCTATCTTTTTGCTCAAGATAAGATTAGGTATTCTCATCTTTGCTTTTATAAAGAAAATTATCTCTTGTAATTAATTGGTCTTTTTCGAATATATCAAATTGCATGTTTTTATGCAAATCTCTACTTTTTCATTTTCCTCTTCTGTGGAAGGCATTTTCTGGTTTGCAATCAGATCTTAGCTATTCTAACATGGTATCAGAGCCTCGATTCGCAACCCCTTCTCAGCTTTTTTGGAGGATTTCATTGCAGAGCTCGTTCGGAGTCCCTCGAGGGTTTCTTTCCTTGAGCATCATTCTGGAGCATCTTGGATCAGATCAAGGTTTTCTGTTGGATTCAGAGCACTAGAAAAAGTCAGAAATGGCTTTCATTTTATTCATATTCGTCATCGTTTGCGAGATCTGCGAGGGTTGTAAGATCGGTGATTTATCTGTTAGATATGGGGGTCGCCTAATTTTCGGATCACTTTGGGCTCAAATGAACCTCGCAGTTGGATTCGCAGTGCCCAAAAAGCCCTATTTCCATATAAAATTTGTCCGATTTGGACACTATCGACTGGAGAAGCAAAAATTTTTTGCCCAAGGGCCATACGGCCCCCAGGCACGCATTCCAATGAACAAATTTTGAAAAAAATATAAAAAATATAAAAAAATCCAAAAAACTTATTGGGTTTTTTTGCGGCCAGTATAAAACTGACCGCACCACCCCCACGCCACCACAGCGCTGCCATCCGCCTGCTCCAACCGGCCGCACCACCCGCTCCCAGCCGGTCTGCCACAAGGGTAGCCCCCTGCGCCAGCTCCGCCCTGTGCCAGGGCCATATGGGAATCGAGGGCTCCGGTGCAGAAGCCAGCCCCCCACTAGGATTTTCACCCCAGCCCTGGTCATGTGGGTGACCAGGGGCCACACGGAAGCCCCCTGGTCCGCCCAGGCGACTAGGGGCCGGAATTGTTTAGCCCCTGAGGGCTTATTGGAGACTCCTTGGGCAGTTTTTGAGCAATTTCACGGAAACGAGCACAACTTGGGCATACGACATCATTTTTTTGTAAATGAGATATCGTCAGAAAGCTGTCTCCAAGCTCTACGCATTGGTGTTGGTGAGATTTTCTGGTTTTACATTTTTTATGTCTTTTTCAGCCTCGGAAATCAGATGTTTCTTTTTACACTTCGGGATTCATATCTTTTCACTCGCTTATCCATTTTTTGCGATTTTCGCGGCGTCAGAAAGCTGGTTTCAACCTCTATGCAGATCTAAGGTCATTTCTAGAAAATGTGAAACGTATTTTATAAGAGAGATAGACTCTCAAATTGGTCCTCCAAATCTGAAATGTGAGACTCCACAAACAAAGAAGCAATGTCTGTCAAATAGGAATCCCAGTCAGGAAGACTATCAGACACCTATTGGAATGAATCAATGGTAGTACTCAATGACTCATCAATAGAAGATGAAGAATCTGGAACCTCTGAAACATCTACAATCTTTTCCAAAGGATCACAATCATGGGTTATCAACTCTGAAGAATAAACAAGCACATGTGAGTTGGAAAGAGGAGCTTCAATAGATGGAGAAGAATCAGGGTCTCCATATACCTCTCTAATGTGAGTCCAAAGAGCATGAGGACATTCGAAGTGAATAAGTGTCTCCAAAATGTCATCATTTACATTTTCAAAGATAACTCTAAAGACTCTAGCCCTAAAGCCTTTCCAAATGCAATACTCAACAGTTGTGCTAGGACGAGGAACTTTATCAAACAAATAGGACAATAGATTCCTCTCATCAAGATGAGTGAGTATTAAATTACTCCATTGCCTATAGTTCCTATTCTCCAAGATCATTCATCCACGTTAACTGTCATACCTGCGCAGAGATAATATAAGAAAGAAGCTAAGCTGGTTTCAGCCTCTATGCAGATCTAAGGTCATTTCCAGAAAATGTATAACTTATTTTAGGCATGCATTCATTTTTGTTTCATGTGCTAGTTTTACATTTGTGATTATGTTTCTGTACTTTTGCATTATCTCCTTATGCAATCATTAGGTATTGTAATAATGAACTGATATAAAGTTCCATCAAGGGGGGTTCTTGCATCCATCTTTCGTATTGGTGAAAACTTGCATGAGTTTTTCTGGTTTCCTGTTGTCTCCTTTTAGCTTCTTTCTTATAATAGGACTTGTATAGGGCGACGAGTTTTTTGTAAAAGCGGTGGTATGAATATTGAATTCCGCCTAAGTTTTTTTTGAATACAAGGTTTTGTTTTATAAATAATTAAATGCCAAAGCCGACAGACATATTATAACTTGGCAGTGAATTTTCTTTATTTGTTAGAGTAATAAGTTATTATGCTTAATTAATTACATCACATTGATTAATTAATTAAGTCACTTATTCCTCTTTATTACTTAAGCTAAACTTAGGAACATTAATAATTAATTAATTATTAATTATTATGTGTGCACACTAGGGTTTCATTTAGGGTTTCCCTTTTAGGGTTTCTTGATATCCTTCATAAGGATTGATCACTTTGTAATAATCAATTCTCTTAATGCATTCTACACTTTGAGGTTCAAAGAACATCTTTTTGGTTCTTCATATCTTTTGCATGTGATAGGTATCCATCTTGCATGCAGGTGATCTTAGTTTTCTAACATGGTATTAGAGCTCCAGACCTGCAGCTATTTGTTCATGATCTGAAGATATGGCCTCTCTGTGAGTTTCAAGTGCAAGGGTTTCCACAGGCATCTTTTCTGCAAGATCTGGGGGTAGCCTATTTTTTGGCTCACTTTGGGCTCAAACGGACACGGCCATCGCATTCGCAGTGGCCAAAAACCCTAAGATCGCCCTTTGTTTTGTCAATTTCTGAGAAGTTGGTCTTGAAGGCAAAAAAAATTTGTCTGAGGGGCCGTACGGCCTCCCCAGCACATAGATCGGTGCATGAAAATAAAAAAAATATTAAAAAAATGTGTTTTTCGGAGATTGCGCCAGTGCTTTCTGTGTAAATGAAGATCCGCTGCCCAGCGGCAACCGGGTGGCCACCGGACCGCTGCCACCGCCCATATTCTCCGCCGCCACCAGTGGCCCCCAGCAGCTCCCGCCACCACCGCCTAGATTCTCCACCCGCCCACAGCTCGGCCACAGCCGCCCCTGTGGGCTCCTCTTACCTGGCCCCGGTCATATGCAGATCCGGGGGCCAGCGCCCAGATCGACCAAACCCTTCCAGCACCAGCCCGCGGTCATATGCAGGACCAAGGGCCAAAATTTTTCTATCGGGAGGGTGATTTTTTGTGCCGACGGCCAGATGGCCATCAAATTTATGCTCGCATTTTTCTGATGTCAGCATGACGTCATGATGACATCATCCGTACGACCGGCCCTCTTTGCCCCTCCTAACCCTGGTTTGCCCTAAAAGAGCATTTTTTTTTCTTTTGGCCATAACTTGGGCATACGGTATCAAAATCGAGCAAACGAGATATTGCCGAAAAGCTGGTTCCGAGCACTTTCCAGTAGTGCTATTTATTTTTTAGTATTTTACTATTTTCCTACATTTATTTCTATTTGAAGTCAGATGTTGTTTTTGGACTTCCGAGCTCATAACTTTTTGCCATGATGTCCAATTTGCACCTCGTTTGCGGCGTTGGAAAGGTATTGAGGAGCTCTATGTTGTTGTCCATGCACATTTTTCTGTATCTATCCCAAGTTTATCAGTTAGTCCAAATTTGGCTTGATGGGTTGTTTGGCGATTACTTGGATATTTTAGTAGTTGGGAGAGTGCCTCTTGCATCTTTGCACTTTGTTTTCAGTAATATATCATTCAATAATTGCTTGCTACTTCATAGATTCCAGGGTTGTTCCCATTTGGAGTTTTCGAGTGTTCCATGGCATCAGGTCTGCTATCACATTATTTTGATTCCGGTTTGGTTTCAGCTGTAGATAGAGATATATTTCCTTGCTTGTCAGATTGCGGTTCCAGTGTTACTCTGCAGAGTTCTTCCAATGCTTCTTTGCAGCATGTTATCACATTGTAGGGGGGTTTTGTCCCACTGGGTTTTTCCTTCTCTACCTCATATTGCATTTGTAAATGGGTACTTGATTAGGCCTAGTTGTCAGGACCCATCTTTGCTTTCATGCATCTTATTCTAGTGTTTTAGCTTCTTCCTAAGTTCATCTTAAAGGGGGGTGTTAGAGTAATAAGTTATTATGCTTAATTAATTACATCACATTGATT
The DNA here is from genome assembly GCA_007258455.2 of Sequoia sempervirens. Classification (NCBI taxonomy): domain Eukaryota; kingdom Viridiplantae; phylum Streptophyta; class Pinopsida; order Cupressales; family Cupressaceae; genus Sequoia; species Sequoia sempervirens. The sequence goes on from VDFB02000003.1 coordinate 282,562,952, forward strand.
AATTAATTAAGTCACTTATTCCTCTTTATTACTTAAGCTAAACTTAGGCACATTAATAATTAATTAATTATTAATTATTATGTGTGCACACTAGGGTTTCATTTAGGGTTTCCCTTTTAGGGTTTCTTGATCTCCTTCATAAGGATTGATCACTTTGTAATAATCGATTCTCTTAATGCATTTTTACTGAGAGGTTTACAGAACATCATTTTTGGTTCTTCATATTTTTTGCATGTGATAGGTGATTGCATTCAGGTGATCTTGGATTCTAACAGTCCAAATATGTATACTCACTATGGGGCGACAAAACTCTTGGTTTTCTGATAGGTGAGAAAGCCCAAGTATACTCACTCTAGGGCCACATAACTTTTGGTTGTCTGTGGGGTGAGAAATCCACAAGTTGGCAATGGGGAAAAGTCATGCCTCATAATGGGCTTTCCCGCTCAACCATACCAAAGTTATACCTCCTAATAACTTTAATAAGGGGCCACAATGAAAAATGGTTTTCGAGCTCTATGAGGTAGGAAAAACTTTGTATGCTCGACACTCATAGACATTGTTAATGCAAGATAATGTAAGGAATGCTCAAAGGGATTTTGCTTAGTTCATGCAAGGTCTCATCTTAGGGAACATCATGCTTAATGTTTCCAAGAGAGGATGTTTCAAAAGAAGTATCACTCTCTTAGATGGAATCAAGCCTAATGAGACCACCAAGAAAAAAGATGCATCGCAAGAAGAAAGAAATCACACAATGAAATGTGAGTGGTTATGTATGCCCCCACTTTAAAGCAGTTTTGAACACCAATACTGTGATAAATTTCTTTAAAGTAGAAGAAGGAATAAGAAGACATGAGAGCTTACTTAGAAATCCCTATGCCAATTTATATGTTTCCAATAAGCTACGTCATGAAAAGGGTAGTATGTCACATGCGAGAAAACTTAAGACATGTCATCCAAATCCCAAGCTTGCTCTTATATGTTCATGAAAGGTTAATTACTAGCCAAATGAGGCAATGACAAGTGACATACGAGGGCAAGGCTACCAAACCCCTTGCCCCCATTGAGTGCCGAACAAGGGTGATCCCAAAATGATTAATGAAATGTATGCTACAGTGGAAATCAATATCAATCAGAGGAATTAGGTGCCCCCACAAAAGGAGGAATACCAAACTCCTAAAAATGTTGTATTTTACTACTCAAAGCTTTACATTCATTAGGGTGATCCCACAATACCTGTTTACAAATTTTGGCCAAACTAGACACTGAACTAATTTTTTCTAACTAAATCTTCACTTTTGGGAACCTATAGCGGCTAAACTCCAAGGAATTTGAAGATGATGCAAACTAGTGATTTGTGAAATTTTTTTGTAGATTCTAAATATATATTTTTAAAAAAAATTGGAATCATATTGTACTTCTTTTTCCATCTTCTTCGAAAACTAGTTTTTTTTCAGTAAACACCATTTTTAATGAGTGACACTCACTGTATAACACATAAATTTTTTTTCATGAAAGATAAAATTCTATTTTTTTCTAATTTAGATTTGTAACTATTATATCTAGTGCTTCCAATTGGTTTAATAGTATTTTATTGAATATTTTTTCCTTAATCAAGTTTCGAAGTCAAACCAATTACAATTCAAACATAGGTGGACTGTATAACACATAACTCTTTTTTGTATGTGTCGAAATTCAATATTATTTTAGTTGGATCAAGGAATTCAATATCTGGTGCACTCATATTTTAAAAAAAAAAATTTGATAATCTTCTGTTTTTCCACATGTGCAGAATAGAGAGCTTGATTTTGAGTGAAAAATCTGAATTCACAAGAAATAAAAAATAAATATAATAAGAAAAATAAATTTATTTAAAATTATACTTTTTGGGAAGCTTATAATAAGGACTACATAAAAAAAATAAAAATTAAATGAATTCATTTGATCCCCCAAAAGGTAAATCAAAAATAGCTTTTTATCAGCATTTTGATAGGTGTAAAGGAGAATCTATTACAGGTATGGTTTAAAACTAGTGGGATTCTATCCAAGGGGGTTTGATCTAAGGTAGTTTGATCAAACCCTCTTCAATTGGAATGATTTAAATGGAACTTTTTAAGGCTTAAATCATTATATTTTTTTAAAATATGTGATTTAAAAAAAAAATAGAATCTCCCAAAAATTGTAAACCATCTTTGTGGGATCACCCATTAGTGGAATGACCATGAACTTTATGATAGGCACGAAATGAAGTTTTGTAATAGCATTTATTTAGATTTCTTGGAGGAGTCTCAACAAGATACCCTCTTGATCTATGGTAGAAGGTATTTCTTGATTATGCGATAAAGATATCTCTTGCATAGATGTACAAGATTTCATACCTACACAGGACTCTTTAGATTGCGAGATTTTGTTCTCTCCTTTACAAGAGCATGTAAAATCTAACAAATTCAAATCATTAAAATTATGTGAGATGACATTGACATTAAGAAAAGGTGTAGTTGTTCATTTGACTTTTTGCAAAGAACAATCAAGACCACTAGTGTGTATCAGTTCAGGATGCTTTATAGTGAAAGTAGAATTAGAAGAATGTTGTGTGAGAGTGTTGGCATTGATTGAAGGATTGGAAATTTATATCAAAGGACAATAACCAAGACAATGAGTGGTTTATTGTCAGATAGGGTCTATAGGGTTGTAGATACCTTGTTTATTAGTGCCACATCCTTTTCCACTATAGCCAAGTTGTTTCATAAGTTCATACCCTTTTCCATAAAGCTTTTTCATTGATTTGGGATTAGGTGGTGGTTGGTGATAAGCATTGTCCAAGGTGGCTGTGTAGTGCATTTCATTGTCTAAAGTGGTCGAGGTGGATGCTTTCGAAGGGTCATCTAAATTTTTGTTTCCCTTATTTGAATCTTTGTGTATGATCTTGTATTCACCCATGAATTCATGTTCAAAATCCAAGGAACCCCAATCATCTTCTAATAGTTGTGTAACTTGTTCAAGATGTTGTTCTTTGTTGTTTTGTTTTATGGGTTCCACTAGTGTAGTTGATGTTGATGTGTTTAAGGAATTTTCTTTGTTTGTATCAAGTTGTAAGACACTATTAGGTTCAAGATCAACACCAAGTGTGCCGATTGTGTTGTTGTAGATGTATTTCATTTTGCGATGAAGAGTGCAAGGCACACTTTTCATTGCATGAATCCACTGTCTACCTAAGATAATATTATATGAAATTTCATAAGGAATAACACGGATTGGTGTATTCAAGGTGGCCACTCCAACTGTAAGAGGTATAATGATCACCCCTAGCAATTTCTTTTCGACGTTGTCAAATCCCTTAATAGATAAAGAATCAGGTTGAATGGTTGATTGATCAATGCCAAGCCTATCCATAAGGTTCACACTAGACACATTAAGGGTAGAAAAAGTATCTACAAGAGTTCTCTTTGTCCCTTTTCGTTTGTATTGTTCTATGATCATGAAAGCTTCATTTTTTTTTGCACATCCAAAGAGGGGAGTTCACTTTTGTGGAAAACAATGTCAGCGTGTAGTCCTTAAATCATGGCTACTATATTAGTTGGTGGAACATTAGAAGGGACAATAACTTTTTGTAATGCTATTTGGATCATGTTGTGATAGTGGGGGGAGGATTGAATAAGGTTCCACAATGATATCTTAGTAGGAGTATTCTTAAGTTACTCGACAAGATCATACTCCTTGCGACCTGGCAAGAAAGGGTTAGGTGGGATAGGATTAGGAAATGGTAATGGTGTCAGGGTTGGATGCAGTGGTTGCAGATAGCTTCAAGTGTTATACATATGAGAAATGTTATTATGACTCAATTGCTATAAAATATTATTCTGAGGAGGGTAAAGGATAAGTTCAGGTTTATTGTGAGTTGGTTGTTTGTGTGAAGGTGGGTAGAGAATTAGAGGGTTGTTAGGATGTTCCATGGGGTATGTATGAGGTCCATTGATTGAGTGGAATCTAATGGACACTTGCGTATTCATAACCTCAACGGTCTTGGTTTGATGTATCTCTAATAAAGGGAAATCTAGAATCACCTTTTTATTGAAGGAAGACACATTATTATTGTTTTCATTTTCTAGCACCATGATATTCTCCCTAGAAGGAGAGTGTTTAGGAGAACAACAAGCCACATGTTCTTGACAAGTAAGGCTTGATTCTCCCAAAATGACTTCATCACCAATAGGGGAATGATCAATGATGGGATTATCAAGAGGGGGATGATTAGGAGAAGGTGTTAGTTGAGTGTCCATTATCTTTAAGTTATCATTCTTTTGTGCCATGTTATCTAACCTAGTAGGAGAGCTTGTAATATGTTCATCTAAGTTTGAAGTTTGTAAAGTACCTTCATCACAAGTGGGGGAGGCATCAAGAGGAGGACCACTATGATTTTCAAATAGATTATCCCAAATGGGAGGAGCATTAGGGAAGGGAGGATCAAGGGTTTCATGATTCTTAATAGGGATTTTTTCTAACACCAACCTATCTTCTTTACATCGAGGAGGGATATTAGGAGATGGACAAGTTTGATTGTCATGGTTATGGAGACTAGGTAAGGTGATACTTAGAAATGTGTCTATGATCTCAACCTCTTGTTGTCTAACATCTTCCAAAGGGGAATGAAGAGATGGACAATCAAGAACCTCAACACTTGTATCTTCCTTCACCAAGATACCTTCATCACTAATAGGAGAGGTATCAAGAGAATAACAAGTATGATTGTTATGATTGTCTAAACTACCATTCGCACCAATGGGCAATGTAATGGTTTGGTCAAAGCTATGACTAACATGTTCCTTATTATTGTAATCAAAATTAAACTCATAAGAGGGGATATTGTGCTTATAAAATCCATGTTTAATCAAATCAAAGACACATCTTGTGAAAAAGAATATGCTATGAAAAATTAAATAAAGTACAATGCTATTTTTAGATGTAAAACAAAGTAAGTTGTTGATTACATGTTATGCAACAATGCAAATGTGAAATTGAACAATGCATGAAATGGGCTAACATAAGCTAGATCTAATGAAATTCATGTTATAGAAACTCAGCTAACTGATACAGGTAGGTAATGGCACCAAAAGGAAGCTTAAAAATAGGTTTTTCAGTTCTATAAAGGGCAGTTTCAGGGGTGAAAAGGGACTGATTGGCCCAAGGTGGCAAATGAGTCCCAGTATGGGCTTTTTTCAGAACTTTCATAAATTTTTGAGTGATTTTTGTGTTTTTTGAGTTCTATGATGTAGAACTAAGTTAAAAATGCAGAATTTTAGAAAATTTAAATGAATTTAGATGTCAAAATGTGACCTAAATGCACTTTTTCATGAATGCAAAATTTGAAACCTAGCATGCAAATGAATCCATGCAAACCTTAATGCAAGATCAATGCGAAGCTAGATCTATGATGAAGGACACCAAATAAAAAAAATATTTGAAAATTAGGTTCACCAAAATGAACCATTGATTTTAATGGTTATGAATGCTATGTCTCTTTTGCTCAATTAGGGTCTTTCACCTAAACGAAAGAGATAGATCCCATACCACAAATCTAGGTGGTTCACTCAAACTAATGCAATTATGATGAAATTGTGCCTATATGAAATGATCTAGATGCAACAAACTAATAAATATATTGATTGTTAAGTGAAAACTATTGAAATGGTACTTGTTGGAAAACATATTGTGTAATGCAAAAACACCTAGAAAAGAAAGTAAACTATAAAAAAAATGAATGAAATTGAAGAAGTGCACCTGTAAACTTGTTGGAGGCTTGAAATGATTTTTGAAATACTGTTGATCCTTATTTTTAGGCCTGATGAGACTCATTCGCCATTCTGGGTGAATTAGTCCTAGTTTTGTGAAACTGCTCTAGAGCCTGTTTCAGACAAATGGGTATCCATAAAAGTAGAAAACCAAAATCAGGCATAGAAGTGGGACTCATTCACCACCCATGGTGAATGAGTCCAATTTTGAATTTCTAAAGATTCAAAGGTGGAAACAGGAGCCTTTGGTCTACACTTTTTGCTCCTCTAGGTGTTTGGCTCTGAAACTGTCAAATTCAGGTCTGGAAGTGACTTTTTGTGGGTAATTTGACTTATCCAATGAAGAGATGACTTGAAAAAAAATTCAATGTAATATTCAATGATTTATGAGCCTCCAAGATGTCCAAATATGTAAACATACAAGATAAGGAAGAGAAATGTTGGATCTTAGGGCAGGGGGTTTGCCTTGGTCAAACCCCAAGTTGTAGGTAATTAAACCAAAATGATGAAATAATGTAATGAAGCATGAAATAGTGAAGTCAATACCTTTCCATGATGTTTGATCTTGAAGTTCTATAGCAAAACATGAAGAATTTTCCCTTGAATGTCCTTGGAGGCCTTCTTGATGACTTAGAATGTAAAACCCCTAACTTGCTTGACTTGATAGAGAAGATAGATGATGGATGAATGATAAGAGATGTGTGAATGAGTTAATAGTTCCATGGGGGCCTCAAATGGATGGATAAAAGCTTATTTATACACACTTATGCCCTAATTATCCAATAATACATCATAGGCTGACATAAGGTCTTTTTGAAGAAAAATCTGAAAGAAATTTTGAATTATTTTGAATTTGGAGCCAAGAGGGACTCATTTACCACCCATGGTGAATGGGTCCCACTCTAGGCTTGTAAGTGGGTGTCAGGAATCAAGTTGCATTTAATGTTGTTTGTTGGGTTTAAATTCAAAAACACGCTTAATTAAAACGTATAAGTGTATGAAGAGGCCAAATAAAGAATAAGAAAGGTGTAAATAGTGATAACAAGCCTAGAAAAGCATGAAATATTGTTACAAGACTTTACAACACTTTGAAATAGGACTTGATAAGGGATAAAAAGGTGATTTTTAGACAAATTATCATAAGAAGATTCTAGAAAAGTGTAGAAATGTGTTACAACAATTCACAACACCTTCACATGACATCAGTAATTGCATTTTAAAAGGTCCAAGACCTAGTGTAGATGTGGAAAACACCTCACAACACTAAATCTAGGTCTCGTTAAGTCCAATTTATCATCAATTATTCCCCAAATCAAGCAAGTTGCCTTTCTTCTATGGTACGATATGTTATTATTTTTGTAAATATTAGGATATTATGCATATGTTATACTATTTTTTTCTATAAGAATACCCTAAATCTCCAATTTTTGTATCTTTACTATATGACGTGGGTATGTGCAGGATCATCATGGAAAAAATAGGCCCTTAAGTGGCAAAAAATTTAGAAAAATCAAAGTTAGGAAACTTCAATAAAAAAAATGAATAAGTTATCTATATTATTTCAAAAATATGTAAGAATAGAATATATAGAAAATTGAATGTAGTTTCTAAACTACTAGGTTTTTTTAGAAAAAAAAAATCTATTTGGTAAAATTTTGAAATTTCAATGCAGTAGTACTTAAATTTCAGGGAAAAAATAATAAGTAGGTGTTTGTCTGACCACCCTAACCACAATGAAATGATAATATTTTTTTATAATATTTTACATATAAGTAGAGGACTCATGTCCCGATGTGATGCATATCTTTTTATAATTTTTTTCCATGTAAATAATTAATTATGAATTTTTTATTATAATTTTTTAAAAATATGAAAAAATCATATGTCTGACCAATTTAACTTGGTCAAAACTTCATTAAATTCATTTTTCCTTTTTTTAATCCTATAGTATGTGAAGTATTGAATGTGACACACATTTTGGATTCAAAAAATGTGATACCGTTTGAGAGCTATAGATGTTTTTCAATCAGCCTATCAATCAGGACTTTAGTCATAATTCGAATAGAAAATGAATAATAATTACTTATTAAATTCAAAGTAAAGCATAATTTATATTGGTGGAAATCTGAGATTGTCCTTTAAAAACCCTTTTCATTTCATCAATTTTGGGTAGAAAAAAAGTTGTTAGCCACATACCCATCATATTGCCACTTTTTGGCCCATCATGATCCTGCACATACCCATGTATAATGGTCTATAGTAATTCTTTTGTGGGATCTCCTCATCATAAAAATAACTTTTTGGATCTATAGGAGGAGAGGAATATGTCACATTGGACTCAAAATTTCTATCAAATATTTCTATGGTGACTCACCCTTACTCTCCTTATTATCATCTTTATCAACCTTATCATGTGATTCTTAAATTGTGTGCATGATATGAAATTATATTTATATAAATTTATAATTTCTATAATTGAAAATGTAACAAATAAACTTCAACTTAACTTAGTAAAACTTAATCATATTACTATAAAAATAATCTTATATTTATACTCGAACCATATTCATTTCATCTATAAAATGAAACTTAATATTACATTGAAATATAAATATATAATTTACATTTCCCCTTTATCATTCTTCAAGATTTTATGAAGAAATATATTAAAATTAATGGTTTTCAAAAATATAAGATAATTAAATTTATAAAAGTAAGGTTCATGTTGACCATCAAAATAAAATTCAAAATTTTAAAATGGAAAGACTATAAAACCATTATAAAGCAAGGCACTAAGTAGGGGAGAGGACCTATTAGTTGAGCACCCTAATTTCATGCCTCTCTAAATCCTATGTGGAAATTCAAATCACTTCCATTTTTTTAGAACTTACCTGGTAAGTAACCTACTTATAAATAATATTTTAGGTCCACATCATCAAATATGATGCTAAATTATAAATGCTTGATTAATCATTATTTCATGAACATAGATAATATTTATACAAGGGAAAAAAATGTTATAAATATAACTAAATAACTAGCTACATGCATCACCATAACCACTAGACAATGTAATTTGAAACACTAGAATTCCCCCACTTATTACATTGTTCATCAAATGTACCCCTTAAAAATTAAATTTCCCTTTGCCAAGGGACCCCCCTTTGGACTTACATAACAAAGCTTGTTGATTTCATAAATAAAAATTCATGAGAAGATATTTATTTGAAGAAACAAATATTGATATAGGTGGATCTCCATCAAGTTGCCTTGTGACCCTTGGAGGGGTCTAGCTTCTATAGTAATGGAAAAAGTATCCCTTTTCCTTACTTGATTTGGGAATAATTTCCATTGAATTAACCTAATTTTTCCTAGGTTTAATGTTGTAATGTGATGTAACACATTCACATTGATCTTGGGCCCCTTTTTAATAAAAAGTACCTAAATTATACCATATTTATGGTGTTGTAAAGTGTTGTAACACAATTTCACACTTATCTAGCCCATCCTCTTAATTAATTGTTGTTCATTAGAGTTAATTAGCCCCGCTCATTCAAATTTAAGCCTTATTTGTGACAACTTCTGAGGATCCATCCTAAAACCCATAATTCAAATTACATTACATTTTATTGGGAAAAATTAAGGTCATAGAAATTGGTGCTACGATCTATTCAGCCTAGGTGGCAAATGGGTTCTCCACCCTAGGTGGTGAATGGGTCCTACCTCTATAGGAGCCCTCTTTCTTTGTAGATTCTACATTGGTTTTAAAGATCTTTCATCCCCCAAAAGAAAGGTCCTAGAAAATAGTGCCAAAACCCATTTGCCCTAGGTGGCGAGTGGGTCCTCCCTTAATGAGCAAACCCTTTTTGAATTTTATTCTAACGAGATTTTAATAATCATTTTTTCTAGATTTGGTGTCAGCTTGAATTGCTTTATTTGGGGTTAATCTCTTGATTTTTTATAAATATGGGGTTAGTTCACATAGTTTCATACTAAGCAACCTAGCAACTTTGAGAGAGATCATTGATGAGCTTAAAATATGCTCATAGTTTGGATATTGTGATGAACTTTTAATATATTTACTTTTGTTATTTGTGGCTGTTTAAACTCTTTTGAAACCTTTTATGGGGATATCCTGTAGCAAAATACTTTTATATTCCTACAGCTTATTGTGTGGACTTGATTACATTTATTGCCCCGTTGACTCCCTAAATGACTGGTACATCGCATACAATTTTTGAATGATGAAATAGATTTAAATGTGTGATTAATGAATGGATATTGTGTATGTGCCATACACCTTTTCTTTCGCATCTGTTACCTTTTGTTTCGCAGGTTGCTGAAGAATGATTGAGTCAAGCGTACCCGATCTCAACCTTGCAGTAAAGACCATTTCCTACATGACTTCGAGGAAGCTCCGGCGAAGACTCTCTGACCGAAACCGTTGGGAAAGATTTTTAATAACAGTCAATTTGGAAAGAGTGGAGCGCTAGATTCTCTCCAGATCAGGTTGAATGCATAAATTCATTTATGAAGTTTGTTCCTTGATTATGGGATACACTTTACTTCCACGTCTTTCTTTGATAGGGTTAGTTAGTTAGTTGCTCTCCTGATTTTAAATAAAGTACGCCTCCTGCGCGAGAGAGAAGAAGAGAGAGAGATGATAGCTAGAGTAAGATAGGAGCATAGTGATAGAAGCATAGTGATAGCAGATATCATGTAAGAATTAGTATGATAATGAAAAGCAGAGTCTGTTTGACAAGAGACAAAAATTGTTGTTAGTTTCCATATTAACAAAGCAATGTATACCATTCTGTTTTCATGAATAAAGTTTATTGAAGTTCTAAGTTTAGCACCTGCATAATCAGTAGATGCTTGCTAAGGGGACCCACTTAGTAAGTATCTGTAGCTAGTTAGTTAGTTGTTCTTTTCTGTTGATCTTTAGTTAGCTTTCATCTTTGAAGTTTTCATACAAACTCAATCTTATATTGCTCCTGCAACATAGAGAATCCATCCCTTTGCCTATTCCTGTAGCATAAGGCTAGTTCATAGTTTGTGTTTCAGTCATAGCTATTATGGTTTTGTTTTAATCAAATCATAGTTGAGTTAATAACTTTGCATTACCCTTCTATAGCGCAGATAGAATTCCTTTTCAGTATTTATTTCAGCTAAGTTTTGACTAAAACTAGTTCTTAGTGAATATATTTTTCCGCGTCATTTAAAGTATACGTCCCCTGGTTTGACAAATGAACGTCCATAGAGAGATATTAGTGACCTGTTGGAATGTCCAATTCCCAGGAAAGGTTTTACTGTGATTATCATATCCTTTTGTGGGCACGACCATTTTTGGCACCATTGTCGGGGATGGCGTCCAGCTAGGAATTTGTCAGAAGTCATTTTTAGCATTAGTTTAGTTTGTTAGTCAAAAAATTTCAAAATCTTTCAAGCCACTATTCATATCATATTGCATGCATAGAAGAAGAAGAGACGCACTGGGAAGGTTCCTCCCTGAAAACCTGTTTATTGAACTACCATTTGACCCAGCTGACAACGAACTTGAGAAAAATCCATTCGCTCTATTATTCCAGCAACCAAACATGGCAAATAATCCACCAAATAATCCACCTCCTGCTTTTGAGTTTCCCATTGTTCCCCAACAAGATACTCACAATCTTAAGAATATACCTTCTTCACTACTTCCAAAATTCTATGGCCTAGTCATAGAGGACCCTGAAACTTTTTTGTTTGAGTTTGATGTCCTCTGTCGCAGTTATAACTACAACACAGATGCTCATAAATTGAAGTTATTTCCTTCCACCTTGAAGGAAGGAGCTCTCAGATGGTTCATGAGTCTCGGAAGAGGTGTTGTAGATAGTTGGGCAGCCATGCAGACGAAATTCTTTGAAAAGTATAAGGAATATTGTAAGAGTGCCAGCAAAGGTGATGACATATTCTGAATTCAGCAGAAGGAGGATGAGAATCTGGAAGATTATATTTCCAAATTTTTGTTTTCACTAAAGAGGAACTCAAACCATACTCTCAACGAGGACTCTAAAAAACTACTCTTTCTAAGGGGAATCAGTGATTCCTGTATAGACGCCCTGGACTTGATGGGAGGAGGTGATATATCCCAACTATCTTGGGATGATATAAAGAAAATGTCTTAACTACTCTCGAGCAATAGTTAAGAAAGGTTGAGGTCATCATGCTACAGTGGGGAAGTCTTCTTCTGGTGGAGTTTCTCGGATGGAGATAACAAATTTACTGTCTAACTTCAAGCAGGACATCAATAATAATATGGCTACACAATTGGACAATATGCAAGCTCGAAAGAAACATGAGGAAGCTGAGGCAGTTTTGGCCGAGTTCTGTCCATATTGCAGATAGAAGAAGCGTGACTGCAGATGCAAGATGGTGGCTAATTTGGAAGCTAAGCAACTACCTATTGACTTTAATCTAGTAGAAGGTGATGATGATCAAGTGTTCTTTGTTGCGCAAAGGAGACCATGGGCCTAAAGACAAGTTATGCCTCAAGATTCTTTAACTTTTGGTAATCCTTATTCTGGCTATAATAACCAATGGCAATATGCATATGGACCACCACCACCCTGGAATCCACTTCAACCAAGTTGGCCTAATTATCAGAACCCACAATGGCAATCTCCTCAAGGAGGTTGGCAACAGCCACAAGGGCAATGGACCCCACCTTCAGGAAATTGGCAGAAAAATTCTCAATGGAGAGGTCCTTAGCAATGGCAAAACTAGTCCTCTAGATTCCTGCAGCTTCCACAGCCACAACCACATGCCCTCATGCCACCTCCTGCAGCAGCTACCACAAATCCTAGCCCTCCAAAACAAACGCCTATGCCTACCCAGTCGTTGCCAAATCCCAATTATAGGCAACAACAGTAGCCACAACACCCTACGTATCTTGTCGAAGCCAACCAATATCAAGCTTATGCCTTAGACGTTAATGACATCCATTTGAGGTTTGGAACCATTTTACCTACTCTAAAACTTCCTTTAATTACTGAAATACTAGATTCTCCCCTTGAAGAATCTACTGCACCTTCTGTTCCTACTGAGCATATGCCTATACCTGATACGGTTTCTAAGGAGCCTGCTTTGCAAAATCAAGACAACCCACCTTTTCCTCAGAGGTTGCAAAGTATTGCATCAAAATCCATGGAAGAACCCACTTTTGACATCCTAGATAAGCTCAAAAATGTACAGATTCAAATCCCTTTATTTCAGGCTATCAAAGATGTTCCTATTTTTAGAAAAGCCATTAAAGAGGCCTGTTTAAAGAAGCCTGGACAGAAGAAAAAGGATCCTTAAACAATTCATGTCTTAGGGAAATTGGCTGATATAATGTTAGAAAATATAGTAATTCCAAAGTATATTGACCCTGGAAGTCCTGTAGTGCAGATACATATAAATGGCCAAGTTGTAAAAAATATTTTGATTGATTTAGGTGCTACCATTAATGTTATGACAAAGCATACTATGGACTCCTTGAATATTTCAAACATTAGGTCTACACCCATAGTTCTGCAGCTTGCAGATAGCTCCACAGTTAAACCTAATGGGATGGTGGAAGATGTAATTGTCACTCTTGAATCTTGGGAGTACCTTGCTGATTTTATAATATTATCAGTTAAAACAACTTTAGGAGGGTATCCAATTATCATTGGTAGACCATGGTTAGCAACTGCTGATGCTTTTATAGGATGTCATTCTGGAGATATGACAATTTCCGATGGATAGTCCATAAAAAAATTGGCTCTATATCCGCTGCTAAACCTCAACTAGATTTGTCCCAACTTGTTTGGCCAAATGAGGAGGAAGAAACTGAAGAAGCCAATTCTTTGGCTCAATTAATGATGCTTGAAAATGATCCATTCTCACAACTTCAGAGTGAGGATGCCTTAATTTTCCAAATTCTACAGTTTAATTCTAATACGGGTAGTTCATCTGATCCAAGTGGTAGCCATCTACAATGTTTCCTGCAACAACCAAATTCTGAGAGTTCACTGCCTAAACTTCCTGCAATCTTTCAAAACTTGCTTCTACAAGAGGTACAAACATCACCTATAGATTCTATGAGTAATCTCACTAAGCAGATAGAATTGTCTCCAGGTCATTGTTTGAATGTCAATAGCAAGTTGTCACAATCTCAAGAGGCTGACTTATTAAAAAAGCTACAAGAGCAGCATAAAGATTTTGCATGGGAATATGGGGACATGTAAGGAATAAATCCTCTAGTTTGTACATACATGATCTATATCAAAGAAGATTGATTACCAGTTAGGAAACCTCAAAGAAGAGTAAATCCAACACTTAGAGAAATAGTTAAAAGTGAGCTTCAAAAGTTGCTTGATGTTGGTTTTATTTATCCAATCTCTGACAGTCAATGGGTTTCTTCATTAGTCATTGTCCCCAAGAAAGGTGGAAAATGGAGAGTGTGTGTAGATTACAGAGAGTTGAACAATGATACTAAAAAAAATCATTTCCATTACCTTTTGTAAACCAAGTACTGGACTCATTGTCTAGCAAAAGATATTTTTCCTTTTTGGATGGTTACAGTGGGTACAATCAGATAAAAATTGCCCCTGAGGATCAAGATAAGACCACTTTTACCTATCCATGGGGAACATTTGCTTATTCAGTCTTGCCTTTTGGTTTATGCAATGTGCCAACAACATTTCAGAGAGCAGTAATTAGTATCTTTGCTGATATATCTCATGACTGTATGGAGATTTATATGAATGATTTCACTACCTATGGAGTCACATTTGAAGAAGCACTGGTGAATTTAGAAAATGTATTGAAAAGGTGCAGAGAGCAAAATTTGTCTCTAAACAGTGAAAAGTGTTTTCTAATGATGGAAGAAGGTATTGTTCTAGGTCATCATGTTTCACAAAATGGAATTCAGGTCAATCCTGCTAAAATTGAAGTAATTAAGAATTTACAAACTCCTGCAAAACAAAAAGATGTCAGAAGTTTCTTTGGCCATGCAGGGTATTATAGAAGGTTTATAAAAGATTTCAGTAAAATTGCTAGCCCACTTTATGTCCTATTAACAAAGGATTCTCAATTCGAGTAGACAGAAGCCTGTGAAAAATCTTTCCTAAAACTAAAGGATTTTCTTACTAAAGCCCATGTTCTTCAAGGTCCAAAATAGAATTTTCCTTTCCACATACATGCTGATGCCTCTGATTTTGGTATAGGAGCAGTTTTAAGTCAAAAAGAAAACTCAATCGAGCATGCTATCTACTTTATCAGCAAGAACCTTCAAGGTCCTAAGCTCAATTATACTGTCACAGAAAAGGAATTGCTCGCAGTAGTGTATGCTTTGAATAAATTTAGGCATTATATCATAGGTTATCAGATATTTGTCCATACTGACCATGCAACAATCAAGTATCTGATGAACAAACCTGCCATCTCTGGTAGGTTGGCACGATGGCTCCTGTTGTTACAAGAATTTGACATTACAATCATTAACAAATCAGGAAGAGCTAATGTTGTAGCTGACTTTTTATCAAGACTTCAATCAACTGCACCTGTTGAACACGAGGTCATTGATGATAGGTTCCCAAATGAACACTTGTTCTCCATTGTTGCACATACACCATAGTATGCAGACATTGCCAATTATCTAGCAGCAAACAGAATACCAGCTCACTTTTCTCCAAAAGAAAAGAAGTTATTAATAGAGAAAAGTTTTAATTTTTCATGGATTGTAAATTGTCTATTTTATACTGGACCTGATCAAATAATGCGAAGATGTGTAAGAGAAAATGAGACTTATGATATCTTGTATGCTTGCCATGATGAACCATGTGGAGGACATTTTGCAGCAAAGAGAACATCAATGAAGATTCTTACAATAGGGTACTACTGGCCAACATTACACAAGGATGTTGTGGCCTATACAAGGAAATGTGACAGATGCTAGCGTATGGGAAGACCAACTAAGTCAGACGAAATGCCACTATATCCACAGGTCATAGTAGCCCCTTTTGATAAGTGGGGAATGGATTTTGTGAGACCAATTGATCCACCATCAAATGGCAAGTTATACATTCTAGTTTGCACAGACTATGTAACAAAATGGGTCGAGGTAAAAGCTATGACTCATGCTCGGGATAAAAAAGTTGTTGAATTTCTGTATGAACAAAATTTCACTAGATTTGGAGTTCCCAGAGAGCTTATAACTAATCAGGGAGCTTAGTTCACATTGAATCTGATCACTGCACTAATGAATGACTATAAAATCAAACATAGGAAGTCTAGCCCCTATCATCCTCAAGCCAATAGTTAGGCGGAGGTAACAAATAGGGAAATTTAGGCGATCCTCACAAAAATAGTGCAGACCCATAAAAAAGATTGGAGCAATAGACTTCCTGAAGCAATTTGGGCTTATAGAACTACGTGGAAGACAACAACTGGGTTTACACATTTTGAGCTACTTTATGGGAAAATAGCCATGTTTCCCATAGAATTCAAACACAAAACTTTGAGGACAACTCTTGAAATCAATATGCAAATATCTGAAGCATAGAAGGACCGTCTCCTATAGCTAAATGCTTTGGACGAGATGAGAAAAGCTGCCCTGTAGCACACAAAAGCAATCCAACAGCAAAGGAAGAAATGGCATGATCAACACATCAAAACCAAGAATTTTTCTGCTGGTGATTGGGCTCTGTTATATGATTCCATATATCAAGAGAACCAGGGTAAGCTAACAACACGTTGGCTTGGTCCCTATAAAGTTGAAAATGTGTTCGATAACGGAGTTGTACAGCTGGTGACAATTGATCCAGTCTGCTTCAAATTGTTAGTCAATGGCCACTGACTCTGGTTGTACCATAAACCAGTATCAAAAGAAAAATTCATGCAGCAGTTTGTTCAGGTTCCTCCTACTACTCTTCCTGCAGCTGAAGGCTTTGGCCTTTCTCCTGCAGCTTCACCATAATTTTGAAAAAGCATGCCCATAATAAAGGTTTTTTTTTTTAAAAAAGAAAACCCTTTTTCTCCATTTTCATTTATCGCCCCATCTCATTTCTTTATCTTCCATCCATCCATCCCATCTGTCTGTTCCATCCATTCATCTCGTCTGCCCATGTCACCCATTCACTTCATCTATCTGCATCAACTTTCTTTAAGATATCAATCCCAACTGTCAATTCATGCAGATGCCATCATCTTTCTTCACACGTACGTGCAATTATCAAAGGTACGCCATATCTTTTCTTATCGCATATTTAATTTATTTTATTCTATTCATTTACTACTATGATAGTACCAGTCATTATTGCAAAATCTCCGCCTATTCTTTAGTACATGTGAGGACACATGTCATACTCCAAGTAGGGGGCGAGGTAATCCACCTTTTAAAACCCGTCTTTTCGTCACTACCATAACTACACAAATAACCTTTCTTTAATACTTTTTTGGTACTTTCCAAATGTGATCACATGTCCTTCTTTATTGCATGTCTTTATTATAAATTACGATTAAGACTGCTTGTTTAAAAGTTTATTTTTAGAAAAGAAAAGAAATGTGATGGCACGACAGAAGAAAAAAACCAGAGTAGAAAGGGAAACAGGGAATTTGAACCTTCAGCAAGGAATTGAGTTCAGCTAAGGGAAAACTGTGAACATGGGTGGTTAGTTGGTGTGACATGAGTCTGTAGTTCATTAACTATTATTGCAAAATCCTCAAACCGTCCACACATTCAGCCTCTGTGGATGGTTAAATTACTTTTTGAGCTTAAATGATTTTGATGAGGAGGCTGCTGGAGAATTTTTTAGAACCCTTTCTGAAGGAGAAGCCACCATATGGGGTCTAACAGTTGTTGCAACTGAAGACAAAATTGCTGAAGTAACCGGGCTTCTAGCCATTAGAGAAAACTTTTCTTCAGACGTTGCAGCTGCAAGGGCTGAGTTTTCAATGCCCACTGATGGACCTTTGGAAGTCTCCAAGCAAGGATGCAAGCACGTATCGTTACCTCCTCCTTATTCAGAGTATGCTGGTTACATAATTAGGTATTTAACCTATGAAGGCCGTTTCTCCTACCTGCATTCTTATCATTTCAAATTATTAAGCCATATGAGGCATGGGTTAGTTGTAAATGTTATGAATTTTTTGTTAAAATTTCTAGAACAAAGTGCCTATGGAACCCAATAAGGGAAAGATAATTTTGTTAATCACCATAGCCTTATCAAATTACTGATTGAACGCTCTTTAAGAGATGTCTCACCTCTTTTCTGACAACAATTCATTGCCCAAAAGAGCTTGCAAATTCCACAACCCCCTAGGGTACTTACCCCATGGCCTCAGAAAAAGAAGAAAGAAATTACGTCTACTAGTAGAACAGGGCAAGGGTCATCTACTCCTTTAGAACTTGGTCCTGTAGCTTTCACACCTGAATCCTCTACTAGGGTACAAACTAGGTCTGCCACTAGGAGAGAGAAAAGAAAAACAAAGGTAGAAGGGTCCCCAAAATCTGACCCTTGTTCTCAGAAAAGGAAATGTCATTCTCCTGCAGCATCATCCCCTGCAGCCGTCTCTCCTACAGCAACACCTATTGCTATCACCAGTTCACCGTCATCCTCTAGTAGGGAAGAGCCCTCTGAGCAGACAAGAAAAAGGAAGGCTACCAGAATGCCTCCTGCAACCGCATCAGTGCCAAGAAGAGTTTTCACAAGGAAACAATCTAAGACCTCCCCTGCTTCACCTCAACTAGAGGTTATTGTAATTTCAAAAGGATCTGTTGAGTCTGAATTTAATGTTTCTTAGAATGTGTTCAAAAATGCCGCTCAAAGTTCATTCGTTCCTAAAGGGGAACAAGTTGAAACAAAGGAAATGGAGCATAATGCCAAGGGTTACCAAATTTGGATGACTTGGCTACCGCTGCTATGCAGTTTTTAGAGGAATCACAGACTTCTCCTCAGCAACAACAAGAATTTATTTTGCAGCAAGAGCAGGAACTAACTAAACAATTAAATGTGCCTAGTGAAGTTACGTTTCACCCTACAACTTGTAAAGCCATTGTTCTTTATAAGAAAATATTTTTAATTGAGTTTATGGAATATGTCAAAGCTAACTAGGAAACAATTACATTGCAAACCCTGAATTTCCGACACATAGCCCAGACTGACATGCAGCAAAGTCTATGGGAAGTAGAAAGGATGAAATTGAAAAAGGAAATTGAAAGTCAGAAACAGGAAATTGCTGAGTTGAAAGCAAAAATGGACGAAATGTTAAAAGTAACTGGTCAGATTATGGAATGCAGACCACCACCCAGAGTTTATGCTTTGTGCCTTAAAAAATAGTTCTTATGGTTCCAATTGATGAGAATTTTCAGAAACCAAGATCCTATACTTCATACTGCCAAAGAATTTTATGAAGCATACCAGGCAGCTCCAAATTGGTGAAGAAATTCTCTTTATGAATTCTATTTACATGGATTTTAATTCCATTTGAAACAGAATGGAATCCTCTTTTGTATATTGGTGATATTCATTTGAGAACATTTATGTCATAGGCAACAAATGAAGCGAATTATGGCAGAAAGTGGGAAACATATGAGGAAGCTGAGAAAACTGAGCCTGTTCCATTACACTCTCAAAGTACAAACCCCCATGCAATGTTGAAAGACTGGTTTGCTCTGACATATGGCATTAATAATGTTACAACCAGAGAAAAGATATTTGATATCAGGAAACAGGTATATGATGAATTTCAGGCACAACCATATTCATTTTGGAGACTGGCATATACCAGAAGTGAGAAAAGATGGGAAAGATTAACTGTTGGATTAAGAAGATTCGAACTTCACAGTCCCTTAAATTTTATAGTAGCTCTTAAAAGATCAAGCAGATATACACAATTAGGACTTCAAAAGAGATTTGAACTGTGGTTGCCATTAACATTCAGACCTCCTGTCTAATGTGGCCCCTTTATCCTCACCAGGCTACAAATCTTAATAATGATTTAGAAGACCGAAGGTATGAAAGGTGTCGGGATTTCAGAGGATTTTATTACAGGTTTGGAAATCCATTTCAGAGTCATGCAACAACCAGTGATTTCAGAGAAACCACCAGGAAAGTTAATGCTAGAGGACCAACATTGGGCTAAGTAGGGGGCAGAATGATGAGCTTAAAATATGCTCATAGTTTGGATATTGTGATGAACTTTTAATATCTTTACTTTTGCTATTTGTGGCTGTTTAAACTCTTTTGAAACCTTTTATGGGGATATCCTGTAGCAAAATACTTTTATATTCCTGCAGCTTATTGTGTTGACTTGATTACATTTATTGCCCCGTTGACTCCCTAAATGACTGGTATATTGCATACAGTTTTTGAATGACGAAATAGATTTAAATGTGTGATTAATGAACGGATATTGTGTATGTGCCATATGCCTTTTCTTTCGCATCTGTTACCTTTTGTTTCGTAGGTTGTTGAAGAATGATCGAGTCAAGCACAGCCAATCTCAGCCTTGTAGTAAAGACCATTTCCTGCATGACTTCGAGGAAGCTCCGGCAAAGACTCTTTGACCAAAACTGTTGGGAAAGATTTTTAATGATAGTCAATCTGGAAAGAGTGGAGTGCTATATTCTCTCTGTATTGGGTTGAATGCATAAATTCATTTATGAAGTTTGTTTCTTGATTCTGGGATACACTTTACTTGCATGTCTTTCTTTGATAGGGTTAGTTAGTTAGTTGCTCTCCTGATTTTAAATAAAGTACTCCTCCTGCGCGAGAGAGAAGAAGAGAGAGAGATGATAGCTAGAGTAAGATAGGAGCATAGTGATAGAAGCATAGTGATAGCAAATATCATGTAAGAATTAGTATGATAATGAAAAGCAGAGTCTGTTTGACAAGAGACATAAATTGTTGTTAGTTTCCATATCAACAAAGCAATGTATACCATTCTATTTTCATGAATAAAGTTTAATGAAGTTCTGAGTTTAGCACCTGCGTAATCAGTAGATGCTTGCTAAGGGGGCCCACTTAGTAAGTATCTGTAGCTAGTTAGTTAGTTGTTCTTTTCTGTTGATCTTTAGTTAGCTTTCATCTTTGAAGTTTTCATACAAACTCAGTCTTATATTGCTCCTACAGCATAGAGAATCCATCCCTGTGCCTGTTCCTGCAGCATAAGGTCAGTTCATAGTTTGTGTTTCAGTCATAGCTGTTATGGTTTTGTTTTAATCAAATCATAGTTGAGTTAAGAAGTTTGCATTACCCTTCTGTAGCGCAGATAGAATTCCTTTTCAGTATTTATTTCTGCTAAGTTTTGACTGAAACTAGTTCTTAGTGCATATATTTTGCCGCACCATTTAAAGTATACATCCCCTGGTTTGACAAGTAAATGAACGTCCATAGAGAGATATTAGTCACCTATTGGAATGTCCAATTCCCAGGAAAGGTTTTACTGTGATTATCATATCCTTTTGTGGGTGCGACCAATCATCCTTATAAGAAGTTTGAGTTCACAAGAGCATTTCAAAAGTAATTCAAAGGAATTTCAAGGAATATTATCAAGGTTTTATTGCAACAATTTAGGATCATTAGATCATGACAAGGGTTTAGTGCATTCATGCATGTTGTTGAGCTAAGATAGCGAATGTAGCATCAAAGATATACTTGAAAGCATTGTTTCACATCTAAGATCTACATTCTTCATGGCCAATTCATGTTAGTTTATAGATTTACATTCCAAGACAACTTCCAAGGTATCAACATTGCATCATTTCATGTTCATGCTTCAATTACATTATTTCATCATTTGGTTTAATTACCTACAAGGTGTTTGACTTAGGAAAACCCTTATTCACTAACAATCAACAAGTTTTTCTTCCCTTGAATGTGTGTTTGTAGATTTACAGGTTGAAGATCAAGTGGAGAAAAAGTGTGAAGTAAAATTATCAAAGTTGTGAAGTTGCAAGATTGATCTTTAAAATGCAAGAACAAAGAAAGGAAGCTACATAATTTATTATAGGTTTTTAAGAGCTAGCAACTGAGGATTTGAGAGTCTAGACATCAAGGAAAATAACCCAAATCTTAGTTTCAGAATCTCAAACAAGGACCCATTTTCCTAAAGGCGAATGAGTCCTTTGTGCCCTAAAAATAGGCTTCTTGCAGCAAGGTACACACCATTTTGAGCTCTAAAAACTGCCCTCATAGTTTCTATAGCAATTAGGATTGATTTTTTTATTGTTATTTAGGCATTTTGGCTTTCATAATTGAATGTTTTAGAGTGACTATTAGGGGCTTATCATCTTGATCCATTCACTTTGATAAAACCTTATTTTTTTTGTATGTTTCAACTTTGAGTTGAATTCTTGAGTTCTTAGAATACCATTTACCCAAACACTTGAACCATTGATTCCTTAATTATTTAACAATAATCCACATTGAGATGTGATAGAGCTCCATCCTGTTATTTGATGACCCTTAGAAGGATATAATTCTCAATCAGATTCTCGTAAACTCTCTAGATAATAATTCATATTGAGATCAACACCAAAATCCTTACATGTCTCCAAAAATCAAATTTCACAATATATGTATGCTTGAAATCCATAAACATCAACAAGGAAAGCAAGAAAGAAAGAATAAATGATTCTCATTAAAAGCGCAATCTCAAAGTGAGAAGATAACTTAAGATGATAGAAATTTCTCTATCCTCTTGTGCCACTAGCCTCTAATAGCATGCAAGGACCTAATAAAAAATTCGATGAAAAAATACTCAATCTCAACTCATCTACAAGATACTTAGCAATTATTTTAATGTTTTTGAATGTACTTTCCCAAGCAGTGGTAGTAAGAAGATAGATTACATGATTGAAACATTTTAAAGAAGATATATAAACTACTTGACATCTAACACTACTCATTAAAGTAATTTGAGTTGCATCTTATCTTACAAAGAAACTTACCTCGAAGTTACCACTAATACTAGATGCATGCAAGATGGAACACTTATCTGACTATGTAACCGTATAAGAATCCTCATAAATTAAATAAAAAATGATTGTCCCACTCTCTATTGGATGATTTGCTTTGTCCTCACCCTCTTTTCCTCTAGATAGATCTCCTTCTTCCATAACATCACCAACATAATAGTGCACAAAGGAATGCTTGGAATAAATGAGATTAAACTTGTGATCAATGTGAGAAATGACCCGAACAACACCGATGGAGTTATATATCATACAAACTACCCTTTGGAGCTTGAAAAGATTCCCTTTAGGAACCACAATTTGGGGTTGATAATTGATACCACACTTAAATCGAGCATGATGCCAATCCACAAAATAAATTTTCCTTTTAGTATTAATGGTGGTTGTAACAATATTCACATCCTTGGGCATAACATCTCATCTATACATCTGACAACAACCAATGTACTTTCCATTACAAGGATCATATTTTCCATCATGGAAGAAGGCTCAAAATCATTGTTAGAAATCTCATGGTAGGCATTCTCTATGAAGATTATAGGGGCATAAGATGAAAGAATGAACTGAATGTAATGGTTGGGAGCTAGATTGGTCTAGAACTCCATCACATCAACATTAAGTGCTTCATTGAAATGTAGAGACATAGTTAAAGAAGGAATAACCTAGGAAACAAGACTATTAATATTGTATAAGTAGGATGATCAATGTCAAATGAATGAAAATAGATGTCATAAATCACCCGTCAAAAAGAAGAGATCCCAACTTTGATCAAATCCACCTCCTACTACATGGAATACAAGAAATACTTGTAGTAGAATGTTGCTAATTTCTATCTTTTAGATTTTATCTAGCGAAAAAATACAAGTAAATGAATTAAATTAAAAAAAATAGAAGGATAATCACAAAACAAAAATATCTCTAGCTCCACCAACACTACCGAACACCCATCGATCTTTCTTCTTGTTTCCACTTCACCATGCCTTCAAACATCCATTGTTAGAATTTTACGTTAGTCTTCATGCATTGTAAAGTACAAATCTTTCACATCATCACTCAAGTATTAATCATTGAAATATCACACCATTTTCTCTTGGCTCTAATACCATATGAAGGTGAATACTTGATTGATCATTATTTGAATAACATAGACAATATTTATACATGAGAAATAATCATTATACCTAATATACATGTAATTGAATAACTAGCAACATGCATCACCATAACTATTGGACAATGTTGTGGCTGGGCCTAGCTTTGTTTGTTTGCTGGCCGCTTAATGGTTTTTTTTGTGGCTTTTTGTGGCTGTCTGCTTTTGCTAGTTTTTTTCTTTTTGGCAGCCTTTTTATCTTTTGGACCTCTATTTTGTTCTTAGCTTGTAATGTTACTTGTTGGTTTCGGGTCCTTGTAAAACCCGTTTATCCCCCTTTTATCAAAAACTATTGGACAATGCAATATATAATGTTAACACATTAGGGTACAAGTATAAATCTATGCCATAATTTCAAGAAAATTATTAGCATAAGAGAATTTAAATATTTTTAACTAAAAAAAAGATTTGGTCAAACATATGGTCTATCTAAATTGATTATAGCTAAGATAGATATTCAACTGCAACTTTTTTAGCTAAAAGTGTTCACTATTTTCATATGTAGCACCATACTAAGGCCAATTCACCAAATAAATAAAATTATTCAAAAAACTTGATGTTTCAACAAGTTCTACTATGTAAAAAAAAATTAAAAATATTAAAAATAGTATTTTGTAGATTTATAAGTGTAGTTTTAATAAATATAATATTTTTAATACTTTAATTTTTTTTTAAACTCAAAATAGGTTATCAACACCAAAATATAAGGTTTATTATCTTGTCAAAAAAATAGTAAAAGTTATTTTAATATTTTTTAAAATAATATGGTGCATTAGAAAAAAATCTATGTCAAGATGGTATTTTTTTTTTCTATTTTGGATAAATATTTAAGAAAAAAGGTGACATCCCATGGAAATAGTTGTGTTTTAAATACACACATTTTAAGATTTATATAAAAAATTATTTATCAAAATTAGGAAAAAATAAATCCATAGACTAAAAAACTATATCAACACCTAAATTATGGTGTCAATTTTATTAAAAACTATATTTAGATAATTTTTTATTTTATTTTTAAATATACCATTATATCATTTAGTAAAAAAGTACATATTTTATTAGTTTACATCATCTCAAAATTCAAAACATATATGTCACTTTTTAGTGATTCAAGCTAAAATGTTGGACCAATGTTGGTCATTTCCTTTAAAAAAGCGTGACACAACTTTACATACTTTTATCAATTAACATTATTTTTGTTGAGGTTTAAAAATGACCCCAAAACAAATTTAGATTGATAGTTTTGCACCAAGTCATGTTTTATTGGTGCACTAATATGACATCACATGATTTGTTTCTTTTTATATGAAAGGAACAAATTTCATTCAATTATGAGTACTTATGATCAACAATAACAACTTTAAAGTCACAAATACTAATGTTATATTATTAAAAGGATTGGAAATTAAATCAACAAATACTATCACAATTTTTGGAACATTCTAAATTGTTGTATCCTCTCTTCTATACTAATATAAAATTTAATATCATATTAAATTTTAATGTATAATTAATTTTTTTATATGGGCTTCCACCTACAAATAATATTACAACAAAAATATGGTTCTTAATTAATTAGAAAACTTATGCTCAAAACTCTTGAGTATTATGTACCATTTTTTGTTTGGTGAATAATTAGGAAATATTTTTTATAATTTTATACTATGTTACTCATTTGGCCATGTCATGCCTAGGCTAGGATTTGGTTTGGATTCATGATTGATTTATCATGCAATTTTATCAAGGCATGTGGAGTTGATTGTGAGTTCATCTTAAATAAAATCAAAGGAATATATAAATAATATAGATAAAATATATACCTTGAAAAAAATTGATATGATTTCTAAAATCTCTAATTATAATGACACCTCTCTTCAAATGCAAATTGCATATCATTTTCAAATAAATTGGAAAAAAGATCAATTTTCCTCATTTTATACATGTGATGTACAATATGAAGGGTGACAAATCTTACATGTAGCTTAAAGATAATTTGAAGGTGTCTGATAAAGATTGTATACAGATGATTTATCACTAAACTCTATCATATCCTCACAAATATTAGAGTGAGAGAATTGATCCCTTTTAATTTGAAGGGTATATTTGAGATGTTAAGGTTGATCCTAGACATAATATTTCATATAAGAAATTTACCCATATAATGATAACCAAATAATTTTAGATTTTCCTAGGTTTTTTTTTAAAGTATTCCATATATTTTTTAAGATATATATGATAATTACTCTTTTATAATGAGAGTTTTAAAGTAATTTTACTATATGACATTTTTATCAATTTAATAGTTTTGATGTTAAAAAAATTATATATTTTTCTTTGTTACTTTTAATTTTTGTTATTTAATAGTAATATTTGTAAGGAATGCTATTTATTAATGAAGAAAAGACATGTTATTGTTTAAAAAATCAAGCAAAAACATTCAAGGATAAAATGAGGATACAAATCAAATGAAGATCACATATATATGGAGAAAAAGAGAGTTATGGACAAAACTAGAATGATTTTAACTTCAATTTATTTTGGAATTGGTATACTAGAGGGTATGTGCAGGATTATCATGGAAAAGACAAGCCCTTAAGTGGTGATGAAAATTCAAAAAAATTAGAGATTGACAACTTCACATAAAAATTTGTATAAGTTATCTATATTATTTAAAAAATAAAAATATGTAAGAATAGAATTTGTAGAAAATTGAATGTAGTTTCTAAACTACTAGGTTTATTTTTAAAAATCTATTTGGTCAAAATTTGAAATTTCAATGCAATAGTACTTAAATTTTAGGGAAAAATAAGTAGGTGTATGCAATGCGACCACCTAACCACAATAAAATGATAATATTTTTTTATAAAATTTTAGATATAAGTAGAGGACTCATGTCCTGATGTGATGCATATTTTTGTAATTTTTTTCCAAATAAATAATTAATTATGGATTTTTCATTACAACTTTTAAAAAATATAAAAACTCATATGTCTGACCACATTAACTTGGTCAAAACTTCATGAAATTCAAATTTTTTTTAATCCTATAGTATGTGAAGCATAGAATGTGATGCATGTTTTAGATTAAAAAAATGTGATACCATTTGAGATCTATAGATGTTTTTCAATTAGCCTATCAATCAAGACTTTAGTCATAATTCAAATAGAAAATGAATAATAATTATTTATTAAATTCAAAGTAAATCATAATTTATATTGGTGGAAAGATGAGAATCTCCTTTAAAAAACATTTTTGTTTCATCAATTTTGGGTAAAAAAAAAGTCTTTAGCCACATACCCTACACATACCCATAATATGGTCACTTTTTGGCCCATCACGATCCTATACATACCCTAGAATTATTTTTCCAAATCAAAACTTGTTACTACAATTTTTTATCTAATTATTGATGGGATCACTAAATAAATAAACTACTCTTAATATATTAATGAAAATATGATCAATCTTGCTAAATTTCAATGGATATTATCAATGTAGCTAGCAATAATGCTTAAAAAGGAGGTTTAGATAATTAAAATATTGAAATCCTTTAAAGTAAAAAATATCCCAAAACATAGAATTATTAGGGAGAATTCATGAAATGGAAGTAGAGGTATATTCCAAGGAAGGGGTACAAAATATTTAGAGAAGGATAATATTTAATTATATTCATATTCAAGGTGTATCTAGTTTGAAGAGAGAAAAAGTTGATTCCATGTCATGATTGCTTGTCCGAGACTTGGGAAATGAGAAAACATAACCTTCCTCAAAAGGTTATGTGCTTGGTGACTAACCATGTACTCAAACAAATAAAAATATTAAGAATAAGTTGGTATCAAGGTGAACTTGAAAAAAAGAAATATTGAATATGAAGGAGTTGTATATTACAAAAATAGATAATTTTTATCATAGTAAAAGTTATTTAGAATTATGTTAGACTATAAATAGAAAGAAAAATAGTTAAGAGGTATGTTTGGAAGGAGATATCTACTTTTTCATTGTGCCTCTTATTTGCCATAATAATTGAACTATAATATTATTTTATGTACCACATAGATTTTATGTTGTTGTACCTATTTAATCTTATTTCAATGTATATTAATTTTAAATTATTAAATAGCTAGACCTCTCAAAAAATCACCATTTATCCATTAATAAAAAGAGGATAACATAACGCTTAAAATTTAAAGCTAAATTACATTATCAAGTGCAATGTAGGAAAATGTATCTTTTTACATTTTCATACTTTTTTGGGCCCTCCTTGCTAAAACTTAGCTTCTTTATGCCTTATTTGGTCCTATTTTGCATCCACAAGCCTTATTTAATGCATCTTTCTAGGGATAATCCCGATACATATCAAATGACCAATCATAATTTAATGTTTTTGGGTTGTGTGTCCTAGATTTAGTGTTTTGGGACTTATACATAACCTTGGGCATATGGGTCCTACCTAAGTTTCAAGGCATGAACCTGAATTTAGCATAGAACTTAACATTTCTTGAAATTTGTGTCCCAAGACTAGGCTATTGGGACTCATACACCCCAACTGGTGTATGAGTCTAGCTTAGCTTAGACCTATTTTAAATTCAAATTCTTGGTGGGATTTTTTTCTCCTAGATCTAATATTGACTTGTAGTGTTGTAATTTCAAGAAATTTGGCATAAACAAGTATAAATACAAGTTTATTTCACATATTTTTTCCTAAGGTTTCAAGTATTCAAGAACTACAGAAAATTTATGATCAAGAGAGCATTCAAGAGTATTCAAGAGCATCCAAGAGATGATTATCGATCATTTTGGAGCTATATT
Organism: Sequoia sempervirens; assembly: GCA_007258455.2. NCBI lineage: Eukaryota > Viridiplantae > Streptophyta > Pinopsida > Cupressales > Cupressaceae > Sequoia > Sequoia sempervirens. The sequence goes on from VDFB02000003.1 coordinate 282,591,678, forward strand.
CAAGATTCAAGCATCATGTCAAATTCATAATGCATCATGTTTTTTTTTGAGCTAACATTTGTGATATAGGTTTTCATGATTCAAGCAAGCATTCAAGTCCATATCCATATCATTCAATCAAGAGTCAAGATCTACATTCATGATAGCCATTTTATACATGATTGCAACCTTTGTTCCAAGGGTTTGTTTAGTTGCAACATAGCTTATTTTTTCATTCATTATTCCTTCATTCTATTTCTATTCATTTCAAGGTTTGATTACCAAAACAGGGCTTGACTAAGGAAAATCCCTATCCACTAATGAAAATTAATTTTCCCTCTCTTTGATGTGTGATTTGTAGATTTAGGTTGAAGATCTATTGAAGAGAAAGATTGGAGAAAGTTTTCAAAGTTGTCAAAGTTGTCACCTTTTTTGCAAGATTATGGAAAGTCACCTATAGGTCAGAATTCAGAGTTTCATACTCAGATATCAGAAGGGAGAGAAGCTATAGGAGATCAATAGAGGATATCAAAGTTTTAGATCAACCTTGATACTATTCCTAAATCACTAGCTTGGGCATATGAGTCCTAGTATACCAATTTTCAATCATTTTTTGTAGATCCTAGTTTACCAGTTGTAGATTCTGGATTTAACTCAAAACCCTAAACTAGGACTAAATTTCCCCAACTGGCATATGAGTCCTAGTGTGCATTAAAATTCAAAATTTTGGGATTTCAAGCTTTGTTTCCAGCATCTTCAATTTTCAGGTGCACCTTTGTTCATTCTCATATCATTATTTTGATTTGAAGTTTCATATTCTAGGTTACATTGCTAGATTTGTATATCATTTACATTCCCTTCTTTGTAAGCCTTTGCTTTGTGTTGAGCCTCCTTTTGTCTTTAATCATACCCAATGAGACCTTATAGAAAAAACCTTATCTCAATTGAACCATTAGATTAAGATCTCTAGGGTTTTCTTGAATGAATTAGAGCAAAATAGGGTTCTCTAAGTTTTCCATCTCCTAAAAGTTGGGAACACTTATATTTTCTTTATTTCATTTTGGTGACCATAGCCTTTGGACACCTTATTTTTTATTTGGAGTGCATCATAGTCCTAGATCTACCTTACATTAACTTTGCATTAGATCTTGCATTAACTAGTTAATTTGAATTTAGGGCTTCTAAATATTGCATTGGTGAAAGTGCTTATAGGTTGCATTTTTGCATCATGCGTCATTGAATTTCATTTGAAATATGTAATTTCACATAGTCAAGACATCATACGAGTTAGAAACCCCAACATTCACTCAAAATTTACTGAATTTAGTGTAAAAACCCTAATCTAGGACTCATACACCCCTCTAGGTGATTTAGTCCTAGTATAAGTTGTTTTACCTGATTTCTAGGAATTTTGTGTTGACTTTTTTTCAACATTTGAACCCTTCAAAAACCATACCTAGGACTCATACACCCCTCTAGGCAATTTAGTCCTATGTCAGACCTGAAATTGCATTTTACAACATTAAAAACCTTATTTCTATGTTTCTATTTTCCATTGTTAGATCTTTGTTTTAGATTACTAAGTTTTTGTATCATTAATTTCATTAGACGTAGCTTAATTTGGTTCATTTCATTCATTACTTTGATTTTCATTCTAGGTTAATAAATTACATGTCATCATGGATATGTTCTTTGGTAAGCTTTGGATGTCCTTGATATCATTGGTGGATGTGTCAAGTTGTGCTTTTGGGAATGAACCTAATGAAATTGAACTCAATCATGCTCAATCATCTCCTAATGCAATTCCTTCCCATGATGTTGTGTAATAACCCATTCCAAATTATTACTCAATTAATATTATGGAAAATGACACTTGAATATACTCCAAATTAAAAAGACATAGGAAGTGGCTAAAGTCAATCATAGCTACACACGTCCATTTAAAATGAGTCAAAGATTCTTACATTCACTTCAAAAGTCAAATTAAAATATCAAGATTAACTTGGCACCTAAGGCCACAATATCATTACATAGTACATTTCTCATCAAGTACATGAATGATTTACGTCAAGTTACATCGTAGACTATAATAGTTTGATGAACAACTAAGGTTCTTCTTCAATGCTTGCGTCCACTAGTGGATGAGAACATGGTTGAACCACTTTACCACCAAATGACAAATCTTACGCTTCCCCGGTATTCTTCCAACTTGAAGAATGCCTGACCCTGGACAAAAATTTTAGCAAGAGAACAATTTGCAAGGTGGAATATGGTGTGCAACTAAATATCAACATGCAAGTACATCTAAAGTTAGAAAATAAATACATGATCTATGCTAGGAATGACAAAGAATGAAGTCACGAAGTTCATTCATACATACATAATGGACAATATTACTTGGACAAGCATAATAAATGTGTTGCAACAACAAAAAATAATATGTTATGGTAAAGAAAACCTATGCCCTTTGTACTCTATTTTGACACCTATCTCAGAAGGTAACTTTCTACTATAACAACTATCTACCCTCTAGCAACAACTACCCATAGATGCTCTAGTCAACTAAGGTATCACTGTTTTGTTCAAGTATTTTAAATATTATTTTGTAAATGTCCTCAAAATAAGAGACAAAATACAAATGTATACTCTAAATAGAAAAAAACAGAATTGATTCATAGAGTATTTCAATAATCAGTCATATCATTCTTATCACTAGTTTCTACTTATCATCATAAGCATTTTCCCTATTATAAATGTACTAAAAACAAAAGAAGGCATGTCACAAGTATGTGTATGTACATAGATGAAGTCTATGTCCATACACATATATGTTCCTACAAATGTTTAAGTTGTGCATACATTCTGAAATGATTATAAAGTTTAGATTGCAATATTAAAATAGTATTCCCTTGACATTTTTGGTCAAAATAAATAATCTAAGCAAGTCTATGCTAACAATTTCTCACATACTATTATACTCTAACACTATTTTTTCCATAAGAAAATTCATTATTTAAACATAATGAGTATTGTTTCCTACTAAACAGTCATAAAACAAGTTGTTTACATATGAGCATTCATTGTTTGAACAAAGCATGTGGGTAAAAGCACAAAACTGTGTCACACTTTTGGCCAAATAGATAGTTCCAAGCTAAATATTTTCAACCGGACAAGTTTCGGCCAAATAGGTTTCGATCAAAACCATGTGACATATATGTGACACACAGGGTTTCAATTGAGTAGGTTTTAGCCGAATCCAAATTTTTTTTCCCCCTTTTCCACTTTGAAATTGGCCTTGAAATTGGTTTATTTTATGTGTAGGGTTTCTATAGAAATGGTTTGTGTGGAAACCCTTTCTATAGAAACCCTTTCAACCAAAACTATCTATGTGGCATCATAGTTAGCAACCAACTTAGCTTTTTTCAGAATTTTCTGAAACTTTCAACTTCAACTAAGTATTTCTTTAGTCAGAATGATTTTTCTACAAAAAAAAAATACCCTTTTGTAGAGCTCGGAGGGTGAATCCAAATATGTAGTTTTTGTAATATTTTGACTAGTTTTAATATATATATTTTTAAAAAATAATGCAATTAGGTTGTTAAAGTTGAAAAAGAGGCTAATTAGAAAATAAAAAAATAGTAAAACATATTAAAATTTTAAAAAAATATATGGGGTAGAAGAAGAGAGAGTCTTCTTCAAAAGGGTATAATTTTTTTTTTGAAAATGATTCAAAAAATAGACAATAGTTGTCAACCCATGAAAACTATCGAATTTTGACAAGTTTAACTTTAAAACATTATTACGAGAAAAATATACATCAAAATTTGAGTTTTTTTCCATGCACAAGATATTGAAGTTACCTATTTGGAGAAAAAAAATTAGGGAGAAATGAAGTATTTTTCAATTTATTTCTTGGTGGCCCGTGAAGTCACTTTTTTTTTAAGTTTTCAGCATTCCAAAATATGTTCTTAAATTGAAAAAATAGTAACGAAAATATTTTTTTTTTAAATCTGAAAAAATACAGGAATAAACTTCATCAAAAGTTCTACATTTCATTACTTTACATCATTTTGAAATTCAAAACATAAAGACCACTTTTATGCGGTTGAAGTTCAGATTTGTTTTTGGTATTGGCATATTCCTTTGTAAAGTGTGACACAGGATTGTGCTTTTACTCATGTATTCTTTCCCACTAAACATTTGTAAATCTAGTTGTTTACATATGTACATTCATTGTTTGAACATAATATGTAATTTTTCCTAGTAAACAATTATTAAGCAAGATATTCACATATGTATATTCATTGTCTATGCAGAATAAGTACTATTTCCTACTGAACATATATAAAGTAAGTTGTTTACAAGCTAAACAGTTTATAGAGAAAAGTTGTATCTAGCTATAATGATAACTTTTCAACAAAACAAAGTTGTTTGCTAAAGAATAAATTTTGTTTCCATCAATACATTTTTGTTCCAGACTAACAGAATATATTTAAAGACAATTAATGTCATTTACTCAATTTGTTGATCTCACATTTTTTACATGCTCCATATTCACTTACAAGTACATGTTCACCATTTAATACTGAATGGGTTTTTCCATTATGAATAGAAAATAACCAAATTAGATAATATAGTTTCAGCCTTTGGAATAAAATGTCTATTATCTAGATCTTGAACTCTTTTATCACTAGATTCACTATGAGTACAACTTAATAATATAAAGAAACCAAATTCGACATGCTCATCAATGAATTTCTTAAGAAAATATTTCAATTAAGATAACAAGGAGGTTTCAGGATCAAATAGTACTTTTTCCTACTTAGGATGCAACAAATAAACCAAGGTTGTTCTATATTTTGACCCATTTCTATGGTTGGGTACTTCCTATCTTAACCTCAGGTTTCATTCAAAGTTACCCTTATGGGAATACTGGTTGATTCCTTAATGCATGATGCTCTATACTTCATGTAGATTCATATCCGATACTAAATCAAATGAATTATACTATCAATCATGAGGATTGATCCTTTTAGGTTAACATAGAAACCCTTCTCTAATTTTTGAACTATTCTTCAAATCAAGGCTTCTTCTTTATACTCATATGTTTACCATAGTCCTACATAAAAGAATGATTTTCCCCTTTACCATTATTAGATAGGCCAATAATGGAAGGTGTTTTGCTCTTAAAAATAATGTTGTTGGCACATATCGAAGGTAACACAAAGCATTATTTCCTCTTTTCATAGGTTTGACAGACGTACCTTTACAAAATCAACACCAAATGGTACACATTAAATCCAAATATGATTTCTAATAGCCAAGATAAGGCTTACTCTATTGAGTGAACATTCTTAATAGTCGCTTCTTAGGATTCGATGGCTTAGACTTAGCACAAAGGATAGCTGAATGGATCCATTTAGGATGCTAACAAGAGTAGTCTGTAGGCCAAGTGATTCCCCACAGGGTGGTCGCCAAAACTATACCTTCGACTTAAGTTGAAAAACACAAACATAAACATTTGTATGCCACTATACTATTGGTTCTACCATCAAATGTAAAGATAAACACTAGCTAAAACAATGAAAATATATGATAGTGATATTGATACTAATTCAAGAATCAAATTACCTCAATGGTTGAGCCTTTGATTGAATATTTCCTTAGATTTTTCCTACAACTTTGATCTCTCTTTTTGCATTTTTGGGTGTAGGTCGATTTTCTTCCAAATGGATCCTATATTTTTTACTCGCCACCTTCATTCAAAATGGTAACAAACTGCTTCTTGCATGTGGCTGGGTGATAACATTATGGCTTTTCTGCCATAGCCACCCTCTAATTTTGAATAATGTGTTTACTATTAGGTAGGCCATGACCATCGTGGGTCTACCTTGTAATCTTCATTGATTTTTCCATAGTTTAACTATTAATGCATCAGTTATCAACTTAATTTCAATTCAAATTTGAATATGTATATGCACATGCACATGTATGTATATTGTATGTATATATATACATATATATACTTATATATATTTGTATCTCTATGCATTTAAATGATTTCATTCACATCTTACCATTCATTCGAAATATGTATATATATACTTATATATATTTGTATCTCTATGCATTTAAATCTTTTCATTCACACTTTACCATGCATTCAAATAATGTATATATATATATATATATAGATATTTATTTACATATATATGTATGTATCTATACACACACACACATATATATTACATACACGTACATGTATATGTGTATATATATATATATATATATTTAAATAAAACATTCATATACAATTTGCTTGTTTTGGATTGGCTCAAAGGTTCTATATACTATCATTTTAAGTAAGGAACTTGAATTTTCATTTTGAGCTTCTTTACATATGTATTTATGTATTTTTCTACACTAAAGAAAATAATTTTCTTTTACAATGCTCATTTTGTTCCTTCAAATCACAAGGTTTGAATAGATAATTAAATCTACTAACCATTTATTTGCAAACACTGAAATAGTTCAAATTGGGAAAATTGTTCTTTCTTATATATGCAAATCAATCAAATGCAAGTCATCATGCCATTCTGGTGCATGCACCTAGATCCTAACTAGCTTACCATTCGATTTGGATAAACAATCCTACTTCAACTGATTTTTGGTCCTTCAACCTGTCACCTTGAAACTATACACACTTGCACTTGCAAATTGATCAGTAGCGTTCAATTCTTGGTAACATATAAAATAAATTTTCAAAAGTTCACAAGGTCAACATTAGTCAACTTCTTTCATTCAATCTTTTGAATATTCCAAAATCTCCATTTAATATTTAATTAAATTTATTCAATAATTCAATTTTTCATATTATGATAAATATTTAATAAAATTGGGTTATGAAATCCTTCCCCTCTTGGAAGAGACATTGTCCCGATGCCTAGTAAGTCAAATAAAGAACATCATATCAAAATTTGAAAATTCACGTCTATTTCAATATCTCATCAAAATATATGTCTGTTTCAACATCTAATCAATGATACATGTCTTTCAATATGAGATAAAAAAATATATGTCTATTTCAACATCACATCAGGAATATATGGCTATTTCAACATCAAATCAAAAATATATGTCTATTTCAACATGAAAATTTTAAAGCATGAAATACCATATTATCTCTATCCAATTTTGTTTTTAAGCAAAATCATTGAGTTTCTTTTCCAAGAAATAAAATGTGGAAAGGAGCGTTCTATTTCTTCCACATCCTCCCAAGTAGCACTATCCTTTGAGTATTGGTCCCATTGGAACTTAAATTGAACAATATATTTGCTTTGTAACTTAACATTGTGTCTATCTAAGATTCTAATGGGCTCCACTAGCACCACTCATGGATCCTGTACCTACAAGGATTTCCAATCAAGCACATGAGTCACATCAAGATGATATGGTTTAAGCAAAGAGACATGAAACACATTATGAAGTCGATCTAGAGTAGGTGGTAGAGCTAGTTTATATGCAACTGGGTTAGTCACTTCCAAGACTTCAAATGGTCCCACATATCTTGGGGCCAACTTGGAAGACCTTCCAAAAGAAATAGAGCTTTTATGAGATTTGACTCTCAAGAAAACTTTGTCACCTATTGTGAACTATCTAAGAGTTCAGTTCTTGTCAACATAACTCTTCTATCAGTCTACTACCTCTTTCAATATGCTCTTAATTACCTACATTTTCTCTGCCATGTCCTTAAGCATTTAAGGTCCTACTATGATCCTATCCTCCAGTCTATCCCAATTGATATGGGTACGACACTTTCATCCATACAAGGCTTCAAATGATGCCATGCCTAAGGATGTGTGATAGGACTTGTTGTAAGAAAACTCTACCAAAGGAAAATATTATTCCCACCTATACTATTGGTCAATACAATACATTTAGAGGAGGTCTTCAACTACCTAATTCACCATCTCTATCTTCCTGTAAGTCCGAGGATGATAAGCTGAGCTAAAATTTAGTTTAGTTCTCAATGCAACATTCAAGGTTGTCTAAAACCTCAAGTTCATCCATGTGTCCCTATCAAAAATGATAGTCTCTGGCACTCCATGCAAATAGAAGATCTCATGAACAAATTTCTTAGCCAAGGTCAACAATCCATCCTTAAGGTTTCTCAGAATGAAGTGTGCAATGTTAGTCAATTTATCAATCACGACCAAGATAACTGTCACGCCCCGCCGTGCGAACCCCAAAGGAACTAAAACAATGGAACAATTTTTTTTTTAAAAGAATATAATAACATACTTAAGTATTATAACATAACAATTTTATTAAGAGGCACACTTGTTCCAATGGGGTACACGAAGTGACATGACTATTCTAACCCATAACACGATAATAAATTAAACCATAATTAAACAGTTACATATATCCATTCATTCTCATTTCATCATTTACAATATCCATTAAACAATAACTACATTCATGACATAAGTACATATGATAACACACGTGATGATAAAGATATAAGGTATTACATATTTCGATAGCTACAACATAACATATCCAACTCTTACAAGTGATCGCTCCTGAATCAAAACATGACTTGAATATACATTACATCCCAAGAGATAATAAAATACAACTAACTGAAGGTACACCTCAATAACTACATATACGAATTACATCAAGGTCATCCCAACACACGTGGGAGACGATACATCCATGATTACATTAAATACATTACAACTGAAGTATATACAACTATCTGGTACATAAGAATAACTGGATCATCGACATCCTCCAAAAGCCTGCAATAAAAGATATAACTGAAACAGAAAAGGGGAAACCCAACGGGGTGCGAAGCACGTTCCACCCAACCACCCCCGTGCTGAGAGTAGACAAGGAAGGGTCCCCGACCAAGTACGACTAACAAAACAAAGACTAACTCCAAGAAGAATAACTTAACACCAGAGACCACATAGAACACAATAATGGAAAATCCAAAAGGCACAACAAACCACTGAAGAACATAACAACCAGGCATAAACGCAACCTCAATGAAACTCCAGACATAATATCGAATCTCAAGACATAAAACCAAATACTACTTCCAACAATAATCAAAGACAAATCAATAAATCACTTCTAGAGGACTTCAGTAAATCAACACAAACAGAATGTTAGAGTAGAGTGTCATCGCATGGTTTCACATGGATTCTCCAGACAACCTATTACAAGGTGTCGCCTCCATCTCTACATGGATTCTCCAGACAACCAAGTTAAGGTGCCGCTTCTATCTATGGTTCTCCTGACGGCCTATCTCAAGGCGCCGCTCCATAGGGTTACTCATGCGGAGTCATTAGCCTTTCGTGAAGACAAGGCAATGACCTTGCCAACCACGGCCTTCTCAGTCCCCTTTAGCCTGTGATAGCACTAACAGGCGGACGAGGCTTCACAATTATCTTATTAGTGTTTAATCCCCACCCGTGGTTTATTACTTAAGTTATCACTTATTAATCTAACTCTATGTGGGTTACCCTGACAGCCCCTTTGTGCGCCGGCCCCCACTAGAGCCACTCTCTCTAAACATCAATCCCAAAATAACCAACACAAAGAGTACTGCATCAGCAAAACATAATTGACCCAACACACGGATCCTCCGCGAGGCATAACCATCTCGCCATAACACATGAAACACAACCACAACGGTACAATCCATCAACAAGTAAATCATAACTATGGTCAACACATAGACCCAACATCAAAATACGAGACCACAATTCATCTCAGATTCCTGCCTCTGGAAGCCCTAAATAACCACTTAGCCTCCTATGAAAAAAAATACAATACAGCTAGGGTTCTCCCACACGACCCAATGAACAATGAAGAGTATCACAATGGACTTAACAAATGATCTTAAGGATAACAATTACGTTTGAACAATACTAGAATTAAATATTTCCAACGCACAATAATTCCAACAAATAAATAAATAAATAACCGCAAGAACTCCATTGCATTTAAAATACCTAATTTATTTCTAATTATCACAAATACACTATAACACTACAAGGATATATATATAATCTCCCCATAAAAACAACTTACAACCCAATCCCGCTTTTATACGTTTATAAATATCTATAATAAAATGCACATAATCCAGACATATATCTCATAATTATAACATAAATAACCATCCATTATATATATATAAAAATTAATATAACCATATTTAAAAATTATATTATGAGCAACTTCAAATTAAATTATATCCGAGACAAAATATAATAAAAATAAACATCAATTTTTTAAACCCAAAATAAATAAATAGATATATTATATATTATATATATATATATATATTAATTAATATATAATAAATATATATTAAATAATATATAATATATATATATATATTAAAATATATATATATATATATAAAACAAAAATTATAGAAATAACCGAATTTCATACGAATTTAAAACGAATTAAAAATAACTATTAAAAATTTGCAACAAACTAATAAATGAAAAGCAGCCAGCCGCTGTCGGCTGTGGTACACGGTACCACAGTCGACAGACTGTGGCAGGCTACTGTACGCAGCCCCATCGGGCTGCGCCCAGCAGCCTCGGCTGCTGTGCGCAGCCGATGGTGCTGCGTACAGCCAGCACCACGGCTGCGGCCGGTACGGCCGCCGCCGGCCGCCGGACCCCCCACTAAATTGGCATTAATTTTTAAATTTTATTCATTAAAATTTTGTTTATTAATTTTATTTTATTTTTATTTTTTTAAATTTAAATTTATTTTATTTTTCAATAACTTTTTTTTTAATAATAATTTTCATTGCCCAGTACGGGCACGGAAACCGAAAAACACAGGGTAACAATTTTCACAGAATAATATATTTATTTGAATAGAACATAATCATATATATTGTATATATATATTTCATTTATATATATATATATACAAATAAAATCAATGCATACATTTATATAAATCATTTTTATTTTTTATTTTTTTTTTAAAACCTTAATTTCGTACAAAAGTACAGAGAACTATTAACATAACATACTGTCAATTAGATAAATATATTCTTTAATATTCATATAAACAATTTAACACAATTATATAAAATTCATAATTATATCTATTCCAAAGATTCAGACAAAATAAAATATGAGTATATATTCAATCTTGTTTAAATGTATTTACATATACAAGTGTGTATATCAATATATATATATATACTGACTCAGAGATTCAAACAATCATAAGACTACAGATTTTCAATAAAACTAATATAATTCTGACAAGTAAAACCAAGTTCAACTTAAATGATTTATTTCTTTTCTGTAACAATTACAAGTCCAGATTCAGGCATGCACATCTAAACCAATAATAAAAATGGTTCTCCTTTCAAAACAATAAAATTTTCTATCAACTATATTAAAAGTTTTCGAAGGGGTTTCACTGAATTTTTTCTACAGATGATTTGAGGGTTTTAATACAATAAGCTTTCAATTCACAGACTGATTTTCAACAAAAGAAATAAAGGAATGGACTTCACAAATTCAACTAAATTTTATTTACAAAACAATAAGATCATACTAAATCAACAGAATAGAACCTGGAGTCCTTCGTCTGGAGAAGAATCCTTCTGAAAGCTCCTTTCGAAATACTCCTGCCGATCCTTTTCGATCCCTCCTCGAGCTCTCTTTTCGAATCTACCTCTGTTCAAATCAATTATTTTTCTCCCAAGTTTACCACCCAAAAATTCTTATCTTTTATTTTTCTTTTATTTTTCCTCTCCAAATCCCAGAACAACAGAGTAGAAGTTCTGTGTGAGAATCATCTTTTCATAAAAATAATAATAAAACAAAATAAAACTCAATAAAGCTTCCATGCTTTCTTTTCTCAAAAAAAACCTGCTTCCTATTGGTCCTTTTCAGCTTTTAAAAGCACAAAATTTATCTACAGTTTTTATTTAATAAAATTTATTTAAACAAGATATTATCTATGCTAATTTAATATTAATAAAAGATATTATTCAATTATCTTCAACAATATTTATTTAATTTAATTATAATCAACAATATTAATTTAAAATAATTATTTACTCTTTTAATAAATTAAATCACTTTTTAATTTATAATATATTTAAATTTAACCATTTAACTAACACACAATTAAATCAAACAACTAAACAACCTTAATCCATTATCTTATAAAACAAGGTTAATTAAATAAACATGAACCATAAATCACTGAATACTTCAACAAAACAAATTACACAAACAACGAAAACGAAAACCACAGTCATAACGTGACTCACAACAGACGACAGACTTGGGACGGGGACGCTTCCAAACCTACTCCCTTTTTCAACATTTTTACCCGTTGGGCTAGTTTATTGCTCGCCCTGTCCTGCCAAAGCGGGTGGAATCGAGACTTATTCCTGCAATCCTGCATCCAAGCAAACGTCAAGTAGCACACGTATATATAAATATAATCAACATCCTACCGTGAAAAGGAATTGCAGTGTAGCAGGGCACTCGTGGATGAGTGATGCTACACTGTCCTCTCACCTAACCTATTCTAATAATTACAATATCAGTAACCAACTAACATTTCTAACCAGATAGATCAAAAAATAACATTCTAATTAACTACTGCATTATAAAGTAACACAGAATTCAAATCACCATACGATTATCACATTGCCATATAAAACATTCGAGAGAAAGCATTGCATAATAAAATAATCCAAACCCTACATACAGAGTATTATGAATCATAATAAAAATATCAATTGTAGCAATCAACTAAACTACGCAACCACACACCAAATCGATGAATGAATCACCAATACAAATCAGTATCACGCTACACACAAGAGAAATAAATAGTAGCAATTAGTATTAGAAAACATGGGGGTATTACAATAACATTGTGCTTATTATTGCTCAACAACAACCCCTATACAAAATCCATACTAACCACCTGCCATTTATACTTAGGTATATCATGAGGATACAACAACCTAGCTGGGTGTGCATGCATAGCCTTAACTCGTTGGCACTCCAAGCATCTGGATACATACTCCACTACATCCTTCTTGAGTTTAGGCCAAAAATATAGAGTCTTCAACTCCATGATCATCTTGGATACATTGGGGTGTCTTGAATAAGGTACATTGTGAACCTCTTCTAAAACCAACTTTTTTAGCTCTCTAGAGTCAAGAATATACATTCTTCTTTGGTACCTCAAAATATTATCTGGTTCAATCTCGTACCCATTGAACTGATGATCCAAAGGATTTTCTACTAGAGTGCTCTTAACTCTTTCATAATGCTCATCCCCTAGCAGATTTTGAATTACCTGCTACCTCATGTTAGACCTTGTTGAGATCATGGCTATCATATTTCTTCATCTATTAAGAGAATCAGCCACTCTGTTCTCTTTCCCTTTTATACATTCAATTCCCAAGTCATACTAGCTAAGGAATTCTAGTCACCTCCTCTATCGTGCATTAAGGTTTGGCTAGGTAAATATGTATCTCAACCCCAAGTGGTCTAGCTTGTGTTCAAATGGATTTTCCAAAAGATAATACCTCCACATCTTCAAGGCATGAACTATGGACGCCAATTCCAAATCACGAGGTGCATAGTTCACTACATGTTGCTTGACCTTTCTTGATTCATATGCTACCACTTGTTCATATTACATTATTACTACTCCCAATCCCTCTCTTGAAGCATTTGCAATTATTGCAAACCTCCCATGAGGAACAAGGATATTCAATACTAGTGTTCTTATGAGTCTCTCCTTGAGGAGTTGGAATGTCTTCTCGCACTTCTTGGCCCATTCAAACCATGTTCCCTTCTGTTGGAGTGAAGTAATAGGAGATGCAATCTAGGAGAACTCTTACACAAACTTCCTATAGTATCCTGCGAGGCCCATGAAGCTATGACCTTCAGATACATTTTGAGGAACTAGCCATTCCACAATCACCTTCATCTTCTCAGGGTCCACAGAGACTCCTTCAACTAAAACAATATGGCCTAAGTAGTGCACTTTGTCTTGATAGAATGAACACTTGGAAAACTTTCCAAAGAGTTTCCTTTCTCTCAATTGCTAGAAAACTATCCTCAAATGTCTATCATGCTCTTCGATAGTATTTGAGTAGACTAAAATGTTGTCAATAAGGATCAAGAAAAAATCATCCAAGTATTCTCTAAATACACTATTCATAAGGTTCATAAAGGCTATTGGTGCATTAGTTAAACCAAAAGGTACCACTATGAACTTGTAATGTCCATACTAAGTTCTGAACACAGTTTTCTAGATATCTTCTTCCTTAATCCTCGATTGATGGTACCCTAACTTGAGATCAATTTTGGAGAACACCATCACTCCCTTTATTTGATCAAACAATTCATCAATCCTCAGGAGTGGATACCGGTTCTTGATGTTGACTTTGTTCAACATCTGATAATCTATACAAAGTCGCAAAGTTCCAACCTTCTTTTTCACAAAAATAACCGACGTTCCCCAAGGAGACACATTAGGTCTTATAAGTAACTTATCCAACAATTCCATTACCTGGGACTTCAACTCATAGATTTTTGTGGTGGTCATCCAATAAGGTACCTTGGATTGAGGCTCAACACTTGGAATTAGGTCGATAGAAAAATTGAATTCCCGCTTTGGAGGCAATTCCATAAGTTCATTAGGGAATACATCTTGGAACTCCTTGAGAATAGGATAGTCATGTAAATATGACTCCTTGTTGTCATGATTACTAACATACACTACATAAATTTCACATCCCTTTCGATGAGCCTTCTTGAGCTACATCACAAAAAATTGTCTAAACTCTAATGGTCTTTGCATTGTACAAACCTTAGTTGGGTTTCCATAATCACCCATACAGTTTACCACCTTATCCTCACAATTCACTAAATCCTTATGCTTAGTTAACAAATTTATTCCAAAAATTACATCATATAAACCTAAGGATGCCACATATAGGTTGACTTGAGTTTGAAAGGTTGGAAGCTCTAACTCACTACAAAAGAGACAGGTATCTACCCTTTGCTCTACTCGATTACCATACTAGACTGTCCATGAATTTTCCATGTATCCTAGTCTAATGGGTATCTTAGATATTATTCTAGGATCTATAAAACATTTAGTAGCTCCAATATAAATTAAGATGGAGACAAATTGGCCATATGACTTACCCATTATTTGAATTGGCGAAGCCTAGTACTCTACCTATTTGTTATCCACTACAACATGGATTTGATGAGTCTATTGGTAGCTTCCTTCCTTCTGTGGCCTTGACCTATGAGGACTATTTGAGGCATAATGTTTTCCTCCACAAGTATAACATCCATCTCAAGGCCCTTTGCAACCTCTTGGCTTGTCCTCTCTAAATCCCTTTTTCTTATGGTCGTATTTCCCTTTAACTTTGTTTACTTTCTTGTTCTTTCCACCATTACCATCTTCACCCTTCTCTTGCAATTCACTTCCCCTCTTGAGATCATGGATATGATGGATCTTGTCTCCCTTATGAAATTTATTCTTCCTACAATGAGACTTAGAACTTGAATCACTACGAAGATTAGATAATGGATACAACTTATGTTCCTGTTTGGTGGCCTTTTGAAAGACTTCATTCATGGTTTGAGGTTCATGCTCATATGTGGGGTTTGATTACCATTATAATTTTTTAGATACAAAACCATTCATCCCCCTAATATTGAGGCACATACTTCAATAGGTTAGTGAACTTTTCCCAATACTAAATCATAGTCATATTTCCCTGGGTTAAGTTCTAAAATTTTGTCACTTTCTTGTCAAAGAAAAGTTGTGGTAACCATCTTCCTCCAAGAAGTGATCTCAGTAGGTTGTAGGTTTTGTTCCAACTTCTCATTATCCCACCAAGTCACTGCTTCACCTAAGAGTTGATACATATCCCATGCTTCCTTATTTTTTTCAAAAAGTTTATGGAGCCCAAAGTACTTTTCCATTTCTATAGTCTAAGCTTTAGCTATGGTTTTGATAGACTTACCATCAAACTTGGGTGGTGTTACTCTTTTGAGGTCTTTCCCAAGCTCTTCCTCAATTCACTCTCGTGGACCTACCCCTGGAACACCGTCTCTTTGATTTCCTTCTCCATTCATATGGTCTCAATCCTCGCATGCCACTCAAACTTCTTGTTCTATGTGATCCATGCGAGACTCTTTCCGATTCATAAGCTCTAGAATTTTCTCCAGTCTCTTGTTTGATTCGTTATTAGAACCACTACCACCCACATCTTTCTTGGTGGTCACCATGTTGTCCCACACTTATCCTACATCACAATCATGTTTATCGCATCTCAACATAAGGTTAGATGAATAAACTTTCTTATGCTACATCACATAATTCCATGTACATACATCCCTCGACATAGAATACATACACATTGATGCAAGATACACACATTTTAGAGTCTCTCATTGAACACACCAAAAAAAATTTATCTGATTTTATTTATATTTAGGGTGAGTCAGTAGACCCTTATTTACAATAGACTTTGAGTTACATCATTTTGAATTCTTAGTATCAAAAAGAGGACATTCCTTTGATCATCATCCGAGTTTACATTGAACTTTACTGAAGAGGATGGTTGAGTGAATAGGATCCTGTTTTCCTCTTTAGTCAACAAGGGTACATTGGGTGCACACCCTAGAGGCCAATTCAAGATTGTAGAAGGCTTTTTGATCTTAGGTGTTCGCCTCTCAATCTTCAAGCCTCTCTCTAGCTTGAGTCGTATGAGAGCCTGAGCTAGAGTTTCATCATTGAGAATTTCTGATGGAACCTTTTCCTTGGTGTTTTCTTCCTTTACGCCATTCTTATATGAGTTTCTAACAATTTTCCCTTTCTTTTGTCCTTCCTTTGACCTTCCCATTCTTGCATTCAATTAAGGTTTGGTCAATTTTTAGGACATCCAATTTTCATTTCAAGGGTCAACTACCCCTAGGTAGTCAACTATGGTAGACTCAAAAGGCCTAGAGTACCCTAAGCTCTGATACCAAATGTGATAACCCATTCTAAATTATTACTTAATTAATATTATTGTAAATGACACATGAATATACTCCAAATTAAAAAGACATAACAAGTGAATAAAGTCAATCATAGCTACACATCTCCATTTAAAATGAGTCAAAGATTCTTATAGCCACTTCAAAAGTCAAATTACAATATCAAGATTTACTTGGCACCTAAGGCCACAATATCATTACATAGTACATTTCTCATCAAGTACATGAATGATTTACATCAAGTTACATCATATAATATAATAGTCTAATGAACAACTAAGGTTCTTCTTCAATGCTCACCTCCACTAGTGGACGAGAACATGGTTGAATTACTTTACCACCCAACCATGAAGCTTATGCTTCCCCGATATTCTTCTGACTTGAAGAATGCTCAACCCTGCATGAAAATTTTAGCAAGAGAACAATATGCAAGGTGGAATCTAGTGCATGCCCATACATCAACATGCAAGTCTATCTATGAGTTAGAAAAGAAATGCATGATCTATGTTAGGAATGGCAGAGAGTGAAATCACAGAGTTCATTCATACATACATAATGAACAATATTGATTGTCCAAGCATAATAAGTGTTGCGACAACAAAAAACAATAGGTTATGGTAAAGCAAACCTATACCCTTTGTACTCCATTTCGACATCCATCCTAGAAGGTAACTTTCTACTATAACAACTATCTACCCTATAGCAGCAATTACCCATAGATTCTCTAGTCAACTAAGGTATCCATGTTCTATTCAAGTATTTAAAATATTCTTTCGTAAATGTATTTAAAAGAAGAAACAAAATACTAATTTATACTCTAAACAAAAAAATCAGAATTGATGATTCACAGAGTATTTCAATAATTAGTCATATCATTCTTATGACTAGTTTCTACTTATCACCATAAGCATTTCCCTTAATGTAAATGTACTAAAAATAAAAGAAGGTATGTCACAAGTATGTGTATGTACATAGATGATGTCTATGTGCATACACATATATGTGCCGACTAATGTTTAAGTTATGCATACATTCTGAAATAATTATAAAATTTAGATTGTAGGGTATGTGCAGGATCATGATGGGCCAAAAAGTGGCAATATGATGGGTATGTGGCTAACGACCTTTTTTTACCCAAAATTGATGAAACGAAAAGGGTTTTTAAAGGATATTATCAGCTTTCCACCAATATAAATTATGCTTTACTTTGAATTTAATAAGTAATTATTATTCATTTTCTATTCAAATTACAACTAAAGTCCTGATTGATAGACTGATTGAAAAATATCTATAGCTTTCAAATGGTATCACTTTTTTTTAATCCAAAACATGCATCACATTCTATGCTTTCCATACTAGATAGGATTAAAAAAATAAAAATTGAATTTCATGAATTTTTGACCAAGTTAAGGCGGTCAGACATACAAGTTTTTTTATATTTTTTAAAAGTTGTTGTAATAAAAATTCATAATTAATTATTTACTTGAAAAATTACAAAAAAGAATGCATCACATCAAGACATGATTCCTCTACTTATATCTAAAAATATTATAATTTTTTTTTATCATTTTATTGTGGTTAGGTGGTCGAAAAACACCTACTTCTTATTTTGTCCTTGAAATTCAAGTACTATTGCATTGAAATTTCAAATTTTCACCAAATAATCCTGCACATACCCTGTAATCTTAAAATAGTATTCCCTTGACATTTTTGGTCAAAATAAATAGTCTAAGTAAGTCTATGCTAACAATCTCTCACATATTCTTATACTCTAATGCAACTGTTTCCATAAGAACATTCATTATTTTTATATAGCGAGTCCCTTTTTCTACTAAACAGTTATAAAATGAGTTGTTTACATATGAACATTCATTATTTGACTAAAGCATGTACTGTTTCTTACTAAATAGTTCTAAATCTAGTTGTTTACATATGTACATTCATTGTTTGAAAAGAATAGGTATTGTTTCCTACTAAATAGTTATTAAGCAAGCTGTTCAAATATGTACATTCATTGTTTGCATAGAGTAAATACTATTTCCTACTAAAAAATTATAAAGTAAGTTGTTTACAAGCTAAACAATTTATAGAGAAAAGTTGTATCTAGCTATAATGATAATTTTTCAACAAAACAGAGTTGTTTTCTAAAGAATAACTTTTTGTTTGCATCAATACATTTCTATTCTAAACTAATAGAATATATTTAAAGTCAATTAATGTTGCTTACTTATTTTGTTGATCTTAAGTTGTTGACATGCTATATATTCACTTACAAGTACTTGTTCACTATCTAATACTGAATGGGTTTTTCCATCATGAACAAAAAATAAACAAATTAGCTAAAATAGTTTCAACCTTAAGAATAGAATATCTATTATCCAGATCTTGAACTCTTTCATCACTACATTCACTATGAGCAACTTAATAATATAAAGAAACCAAATTTGACATGCTCATTGGTGAATTTCTTAAGCAAATATTTTAGTTAAGATAACAAGGAGCTTTTAGGATCAAACAATACATTTTGCTACTTAGGATTCAACAAATAAACCAAGGTTGTTCTATATTTCAACCCATTTCTATGGTAGTGTACTTCCTATTTTAACCTTAGGTAAATCATTCAAAGTTACCCTTATGGGAATACTAGACAATTCCTTAATTTGTGCTGCTCTATACTTCATGTAGACTCATATCAAATACTAAATCAAATAAATTATACTATCGATCATGAGGATCGATCCTTTTAAGATAATAGAAACCCTTCTCTAATTTCCCATTGATTCTTCAAATCAAGGCTTCTTCTTTATACACATATTTTTACCAGAGTCCTACACAAAATAATGATTTTCCCCTTTACCATTATTAGCTACACCGATAATGTAAGGTGTTTTGTTTTTAAAAATAACACTGTTGGAACATATTGAAGGTAACACAAAGGATTATTTCCTCTTTTCATGGGTTTGGTAGGTGAACCTTTACAAAATCTACACCAAATGGTACACATTAATTTAGAATATTATTTTTGATAGCCAAGAAAAGGATTACACTATTGAGCAAACATTCTTAACAATTGCTTCTTAGGATTCAATGCCTCAGACTTAGCACGAAGGCTAGCCAAATGTCTCCATTCAAGATGCTAAAAAGGGAAGGCCATAGGCCAAGTGATTCCCAAGAGGGTGGTCACCAAAACTATACCTTTGACTTAAGCTAAAACACACAAATAGAAACATTTGTATGCCACTATACTATCATTTCTACCATCAAATGTAGTGATAAACACTAGCTAAAACAATGAAAAGATATGATAGTGATATCGATACTAATTCAAGAATCAAATTGCATCGATGGATGAGCCTTTTGATTGAAGCTTTCCTCAGATTTTTGCATATGTGTAGGATCATCATGGAAAAAAAGGCCCTTAAGCAAAAAATTCAGAAAAATTAGAGTTAGGCAGCTTAACGTAAAAATTTGAGTAAGTTATCTAAATTATTTCAAAAATATGCAAGAATAGAATCTATAGAAAATTGAATGTAGTTTCTAAACTACTGGGTTTATTTAAAAAATATATCTATTTGGTGAAAATTTGAAATTTCAATGGAGTAGTACTTAAATTTCAAGGAAAAAAAGAAGAAGTAGGTGTCTATCTGACCACCCTAACCACAATAAAATGATAATATTTTTTTATAAGATTTTAGATATAAGTAGAGGACTCGTGTCTCGATGTGATGCATATTTTTTATAATTTTTTCCAAGTAAATAATTAATTATGAACTTTTTATTACAAATTTTAAAAAATATAAAAACTCGTATGTCTGACCACCTTAACTTGGTCAAAACTTCATGAAATTATTATTTTTTAAATCCTATAGTATTTGAAGCATAGAATGTGATGCATGTTTCAGATTCAAAAAATCTCATACCGTTTCAAAGCTATAAATGGTTTTCAATCAACCTATCAATCAGGACTTTAGTCATAATTCAAATAGAAAATGAATAATAATTATTTATTAAATTCAAAGTAAAGCATAATTTATATTGGTGGAAATCTGAGAATCTCCTTTAAAAACCCTTTTTGTTTCATCAATTTTGGGTAAAAAGAGTCGTTAGCCACATACCCTATACATACCCATCATATCGCCACTTTTTAGCCCATCATGATCTTGCACATACCCTTTTCCTACAACTTTGATCTCTCTTTCTACCTTTTTGGGTGCTTGTCAATTTTCTTCCAAATCAATCCCCTAAATTTTACTTACCAACTTCATTCAAAATGGTAACCTACTGCTTCTTGCATGCGGCTAGGTGCTAACATTATGGCTTTTCTACCATAGCCACCCTCTAATTTTGAATAATGCATTTATTATTAGGTAGGCCACGACCATCACGGGTCTTCCTTGTAATATTCATTGATTTTTCCATAGTCTAACTCTTAATGCATCGGTTATCAACTATCATTTTAAGTAAGGAACTTGAATTTTCATTTTGAGCTTCTTTACATATATATATATATATATATGTATTTTTTGACACTAAAGAAAATAATTTTCCTTTACAATGCTCTTTTTTTTCCTTCAAATCACAAGGTTTGAACAAACAATTAAATCTACTAACCATTCATTTACATGCACTGAAACAATTCAAATTAGGAAAATTTCACTTTCTTATATATGCAAATCAATCAAATGCAATTCATCATGCCATTGTGGTGTGTGCACCCAAATCCCAACTAGCTTACCATTTGATCCAGCTAAACAATCCTAATTCAACTGAGTTCTCATCCTTCAACCTATCACCCTACAACTACACACACTTGCATTTGCAAATTGATCAATAACGTTCAATTCTTAGTTACATATAAAAAAAAAATTTGAAACTTCACAAGGTCAACATCAGTCAACTTCTTTCATTCAATATTTTGAATATTCCATAATATCTATTTAATATTTAATTAAATTTCTTCAATAATTAAATTTTTCATATTATGATACATATTTAATAAAATTCGGTTATGACATGTTGACATCATTGGAGAAGATTATGACAACGTGAACAACTTCATAAACGATTTCCTTAACAAACTTGAGACTAATGCATCCTTTTATCCTTCTATGAGACAACCAACACAACTTGAGATGTTTGGACTTTTACATCCTAAAATTGAAACAAAAGGTGAGCCTAAGATCCCTACAATAGGTGAACCTAGTACATCTAATCAATAAAACATTCAACCATCCTATGTTAACAAAGTAACCAACACATCAATCAACCTAGAAGAGACATATGGAAAAGGATTCATGATCTTAAGCAAACAAGTATGTGATAGAACAAGCGAACATGAAATTCTTCAACTCTTAGAACAAATACCAACTGAAGATACCAAAGGGATAGGATATCAAGATCCTCATCCTGACATAAGTGTCCTCCTTCCTAAAGAACAACCAATGCCTCATAACAATGATAAGGATGAGAGGATCATCCTAGGTCCTCCTCCTCAACATCTAACTCAAGAAATTGGTGAATCTAGCAAGAAATGAAGGCCTTACAAACTAAAGAAGTTGAAATTCCCTTGTCCACCATCTACAACTAAAAAATCTTTACACATACTTCTAATCTAAGGAATTAATACATTGTACCACCCATGCGAAAAAATAAAAAAACCAAATCCTAAGAACAAAAACACATCGTATTGTTGATATCATAGAATTCTTAGACATAGTACTAATGAGTTTCATACTTTAAAACAAATATTTAAAAGTTTGATATCATATAAATAATCCCTTAAAGCATGTCCTTCCACTCCTTGTTATGTAATAGTTCTAGGATCTTACTATTCTCACTATTACATGTCGTACATTCATTAAAATCATTTCAAAATACAGGGAGCTTTTTCTCATCAACTACCTTGGCTCATTCTTGTCTTGCTCATAGTGGGGAAAGAACTTGATAGTGTTTCCCTAGTTCGACACTTGTTGTCCCTTTGGCTAGTTTTCAGCCTTTTGTATACGATGAACAAGATTGGGATGCAAATGACCTACTAATAGGTTGACTCACATGTGCCTTACTATTATTGTCTTTATTTTCTTTTCCATGTTTCTTTTATGTGATTGCATGTGCATAATGTGATCCCTCATACCATTTTGTTTTATGTATCTCTCTCTTCATGAAATTCCTCTATTTGTACCTACATTCTTCTCTATGTCATAAACCTTTATCTTTTTCTTTGTCTTGTGTTTTCCTTTTGGGGATGATGCAAGGTGTCGAGACATTTAGCTCTCTTCCATGTTGACCCAAAATCTTTTCTTTGTTTTTGATCTCTTTGTGTAATTCTTTGTGTTCCATGTGTATTTGGGGAATGATGATAGTTCCAAGCTTTCTAATAACATTGTAGCAAAGACATACTGACCCCAAATCTGTCAATCCCTTATGTGATTTTGAAATTTCATTTTTGGGGAAACCCCTTTCCATGAAATAGCTTCATTTGGAAACATACAACTTGGAAAAGTGATTTCCAAATAAGCTCTCATGTCCTCTATAATGTTACCATTGAACATTTTCTTCTTTAAAGTAATTGCTCATAGCATGGTGTTTAGCACTTTCTTTAAAGTGGGGGCATACATTGGAATTATTCCTATGCATTTTACAATTTACATTTCATTGTGTAGTCTTCTTACTTCATGCGATGCATCTTTCTCTTTTTGGTGACATTGGGTGTGATTTCCTTCAAGAGTGTGATCTCTACTAGTATATTATATTCCTATTAGTGGCTTGATGTGACACATTGCATCCCCCAAGTTGTGAATATTCTATTCTTCGATTGGTCCTCTCTTGGAGATATTAGGCACAATGTTCCTTAAGTTAAGAAATTACATGAACTAAGAAAAAATCCTTTGAATGTACCTTACATTATTTTGCATTTACAATATATCTTTTATGGCCACCTTGCATAACATACTTTTATTTCTTGTGGAGCCATCTTGTTCATTTCATGGGTGTCAAGCATATGAAGTTTTTCTTTCCTCATTAATTACTATTGTTCATGTTGTGTGGCATCTTATCAAAGTTATCAGGAGATATAGCTTTTGTAAGGTTAGTATAGGGAGCTGAACCTAGTGGATGACCTAAGGTTTCACTTGTTGGAGTTGACAACCCAAGATCTTCAATCTGCAACACCAAAGAACCTCCACAAGAGATAGAGAGAAGAAACAATGGAAGATGCTATTCCACCAAACAAGGATTGCAATATGATACAATATGATCAATGCAATACAATACAATGCTATATGTAATTCTTACAAAATATGCTAGAGATGCCTTTCTTATAAAGGCAAGGATGAGAGATAGGATAAGACAAGATCATGACAAGTGTCTTAATCCTATCACATGAGACAACTAACTCATAACTACCTAGGAAAGTGGAAATTCTAGATAAGACAAGTAATACTTATCTAGATATGACAACTAATATCTTAAGTAACTTAACATGTGAATTAGAGTCCCCTAAGTCCCTAGTAAAGGAATAAACTAGGTACAAGACTTATTCACACCAACACCCCCCCTTAAGTGCAACTTAGGGAGGTACAAACCAATGCATAAAGAAAAGGATGGGTCCCGCAACTAGGCCCCTCGATGAGGTACCCATGTACAAAAAACAAAACTCTCAAGCAAACGGAGAAAAGGAGAAAAACTATGTGGGAGAAAACTCCTTCCAAAAGAGAGAGAAGAAAAAGAAATAAAGAAAAACTAATGAAGGAAGGAGGACTCCTCAAGACCCTTCAAGGACAACTTTCTTCACTCCTAAGCATTGATCGCGAATCAAGATAACGTAGGCGGCCAAAGGTTTAGTGAAGATGTCTCGCACCCGCCGCATTTGTAGGAAAATATCGTTGAGAATACCATCCCGATGAGCCGCCCATGAAGTGCATCCGACCAATATGCTTAATCCATCGATGCCCTTAATCGGGTTGTGAGAGATATGAATGGCACTCTTATTGTTGCACCAAAGAGTAGTGGGTTGAGTGGAAGGAAATACAAAATCAATCATCAACTGACGAAGCCACAAAACTTCCCGACTAGCCAAAAATGCACCTCAATACTCAACCTCTATCGATGATAATACAATAACAGTCCGCTTCTTGCATGACCATGCAATTGGATCAGAACCAAGGCAAAAGACAAAGCCAAAAGTAGACTTCCCAAACATTGACATCACCAAACCTAATCTCGAAATGCTGAAGCCCACAACTGAGATGCACCTAAAGTGTAGTGAATGCCAAAATGAGTAGTGCCCTTTAATGTATCTCAAGATACTTTTGGCAGCCTTCCAAATGGACTCATGAGGCTCCTGGAGAAGCGAGACAAAGTCCAACCGCAAAGGAAATAATGTGGATGATCTATGTGTCAAGTACAAAAAGACTACCAACCAACCAATACAAGGTAGGATCAATCAGAGAGGCTACGAGGTGCAACCGAAGACAGACAACACCGACCGAATGGAGTAGGCTTGCAATCATCCATGCCAAATATCCGGGCGAAATCAAGATCATACTTCTTCTAGAAAATGAAGATCACCTTAGAAGTCTGATGAACTTGAAGACCAAGGAAATAGTGCAAAAGACCAAGGTTGGTCATATCAAATCACTCCATCAATGCTTGATGTGTACTCTGAATCATGGAAGTAGAACTCCTTGTGAGAATCAAATCATCCACATAGAGCACAAGTATAAGTAGATCCTCTCCATGTCTCTGTGTATAAACTATGGGATCGGAATGGCAACGAGTGTAGCCAAAAGCAAGCAAGAAACTATCCATCTTCTCATACCAAGCCCTAGGGGCTTGTTTGAGACCATATAATGAACGTCGAAGCCTGCAAACAAGTGAAGATTCTTGCACAAAACCTGGTGGCTGCTCCATATAGATCTCCTCATGAAGATCCCAATGCAAGAAAGCACTCTTCACATCCATCTGATATACTGACCATCCCTGAGATGCAACTATAGCAAGGACAAGGCGAATAGAATCCATCTTGGCAACAGGAGCAAAGGTCTCGGAATAGTCAATCCCTTCAACCTGAGAAAACCCCTTTGCAACAAGACGAGCCTTGTACTTGTCAATGGAACCGTCTGCTGCATACTTGGTACGATACACCCACTTGCATCGAACCAACTTTCTTCCCTTAGGAAGAGGCACAAGATCCCAAGTATGATTCTTCATCAAAGAAGAATACTCATCAGCCATAGCACTATCCCACTTTGGAATACCTGAAGCATCTGAAAACTTCTGAGGATCATCTGAAACTGCATGACTCAAAAGACTGATTCCAGAAGTCTGAGAACGAGTGCGGCGAGTGTCTGTGGGATCACCAACAAGAGGACCAGCCTCCTCAAGAGTAACTCGAGCCCATCGTGGCCTAGTGGGTGAGTGAGGAGGAGGTTCATCAAGACTGATCATCAAAATCTTCCTCAAGTATCGTGCTATCAATCAAGAAGATTCTCGAGTAGGCTGTGATGAAGAAGAAGTCGGCGAGGATCTCGAAAGGGTGAAGGTCTCTGTAAAAAACTCAACATCACGCCGAAATGAACTCTCACGGTCAAGATCAAACAACTGCATGCCTTCACATCCTCACAATAGCCAACAAAGATGTATCAATCACTCTTCTTCTCCATGGATTTACACTGACCATTTAGAATGAATTCCCAAGCCTCACTACCGAATACTCTAAAGAAGGATACATTAGGCTTGTGATGAGACCAAGCCTCCTCACGGGGTCATATTCTGCACTGCCTTGTGGGGCATACGATTTTGAATATAGTTGGCACAATTGATAACTTTGGTCCAAAAGGTGGGATCCATGGACCTAGATCAATCCACATACAATTGGCCATTTCCTCGAGAGTCCTACTTTTCTCTCCTACCACACCATTCTATCGAGATAAGGAACTGTGGTGTCATGAAGAATACCATGCTCATTGCAAAAATCTTGAAATGCCTGATTGACATACTCCCCCCCATTATCTGTGCGTATCTGTCGAAGAGAAAAACCTGACTGCTTCTCCACAAATGTTTTGAAGGTCTTGAAGTTGGTGAGGACTTCACTTTTGAGCTTTAGAAAGTAGACCCATGTCCGGTGGGAAAAATCATGAATGAATGTTAGCACATACTTAGCCCCTGAAAAAGAAGGAGTTGGGAATGACATAAGATCACTATGGACCAACTCAAGGGGTGTGGTTGCACATGTAGCTTGACCCTTAGGAAAAGGATCTTGATGTTGCTTGCCAAGAACACATCCTTGACAAACACCATCTATGCAAGTGATCTTTGGAAGACCAACCACTAAGTTATGTGCTTTCATTTGTTGAAGATATCTATAATTCAAGTGCCCAAATCTCTCATGCCAAAGCTTGCTCATTGAATCAGCATGAGCAACAAAACATGAACCCGATGAAGACTCAAATCCATCAAATCAATAAAAATGATTCTCATGATCAACTATCCCTCAGAGTAACAATCTTCTCAAGGATCCTCAAGAATCGCCTAATAGTCACATTCAGGAGTAAACTCAATCGACTTCCCATCTCTAAAATGACAAATCTGATATATGGAAAGTAGATTCATTGAAATATCAGGAACAAGTAGAACATCCTCAATGCACCTATCTAGCATCTGAATAGAGCTTGTCCCCAAAACTGGAATCTGTGAAGAGTTCCCAACTGCAATATGAGAAGTAGAAGTATGAACTATGGAATCAAGAAGATCGCATGAATTGGTCATGTGATGTGAAGCACCTCAATCAAGAATCCAACTGTCTGAAGATGAATGAATGGCCCATGCTGAAAGAGATTTCCCTTTGCCCACGGAAGAAGATTTAGGCACTGAAATTTTATGCTTCTTCATAGCTTCCTCCAAGGCTTCTAATCTCTTAAAATAATGAGCCACATCATGCCTAGTTTTGACACAAAATGAACAACAAAGCATCTCTTTCTTTTGGACTTGAAGAAGAATGTCCATATAGGTGGTAGCAGCGAAGGAGATTGAGGGACTTCTCATTGTTCTTCGCTTCGTTTGAGGGATTCTCATCACTGTAAGATGATTCTACTTTGGGCTTCTTCTTGTTCTTTCCTTTACCCTTGGATGATTGAGCCATTAGAGCATGATTCTTAGAATTAGGTAAGGCATCCAACTGAATTAACTTGGCCTCCTCCCTAGTAAGACGCTCACAAAACAACTCAAATGTAGGCATTTTGTAATATTTCCCCATTGCATCCATAGTTGAATAGAAAGTAGAAGAAAACACTTGATAAGGGCCCTTTAACTTAGACAGAATCAAGAAGATACATTCATCACTAGATACATCATGTCCACATCCTTTCAACTGTGACAAAATCATCTTGAATTGAGCAAGAAAATCCTGCATTGAAGGAAACGTATCTGGAGAGAGGGATTGAAGTTCTGCTTGAAGTTGCAAGGTTCTGAAATGATTTATTTTACCATACAATTCTTCAAGTTTGTCCCAAACATTCTTAGGTGTTTTGCGCTCCGAAATATGAAATAACAGATTATCAGATACATGTAAGCCAATGAGCCCTTTTGCTTCATCCATTTTACATCTATGGACAAACTTTTCATAATCCCTTGTAAACTCAGGTTGTTCTGCATCTAACATTGGCCATAGACCTTTAGATTGTAACAATTGAGTCATTTTTAGCTTCCATGTATGATATTGTGTGGAGTGAGTGGTTCAATTTTCCTTAGATCTTCCATGAACACCAAAAGAAAAAAGACAATGTGCCACTTAAATTGTGCCTTTCACCCCCCCAAAATGTATTAAAACTCAATTTTCAACCCCCCAGCAAATTACAATGAACAAATTTTGCAATTTTTACAAGTGACAAGCTCAAATCAACCGTTTATAACACACGGTGATTTTACAATTTTCAGAAAAAAAGAGCTTGCAAAAACTGAAAACTAAGGTTACAAACAGATTCCTTGTGATTTTCTGATCAATTTCAAAAAAAAGTTTTCCAAATTTTGACTTCGTTTGCAAAAGTTACATCAAGAACAAGCAATAAATGCACTTGTACCTTCAAACTGAAAAAATTGGCAAAAAATGGCAAAATCTGGAAAAATCACCTACACCATCAAGTTCGGCCAAACCACCTTTCGACGACATCTGTTTGGCGTAAAACCAACTTTGTGGCTAAAAGTTGGCGTAAAATGGAAAAAAGGCCTATTTTAGGTGACCGCGGAACACTTAAACAGTAAATGGCCCCTGAGTCGGCGGCCGGTTCCAATGTGACTAGGTAGTAGTCTTTGCAAAAAAAATTGCGCTTCGGTTAACCGCTTAGTGGTTTCGCTTTCAGCTGATGGCGCTAATCTGCTGGCCGGGCGGGCGGATCGGGCGTGGCGTTGGCGGAGGCGGTCGACCGGCCTCACTGGGTGGTGAAGACTACTTGGATCGGCGGGCTTAGCGGCTTTAAGCCATCATACCTTCACTGGCGGTGGTTACACTCACGTTAGTCCACAAGAGAAAATAAAGCCGAAAAATAATACAATGATATGCACTCCTTAAATTTTTTATAATTTTTTTAAAATTTCAAAAAATAAAATGCCAACTAAACGAATTTTTTTATAAAATTTCCGACGATGTCGCACTCATACAGGGGCCTGATCGCTTATCTCGCTAAAAAAAATTTGCCCGAAGCAACTTTGTAATATAGGCAAATTATATATCAAAAAAATTAGAAATGGCCACCCGGACGCAATGGAAGGCTTAATTTTTGCTCAAACTGCTCTTGTAAAAAGTTGTTCACCAGATCTGAGTTCGAAACCCTTCTTTTCCAAAGTTGCAAATGGTGACGAAATTAAGTGAAACAAAAGCCATATCTGACTTTTTCGAGCCTCCTGGACGCAATGGGACAGCCTAAAATACTGCCACTATATCCAAAAGTGCTGCAATCACCAGATCTCACCAAAATGCAAGCATGCAATATAGGATACAAGAAACTCAAAAATCACAATAGAAATTGATGGAAACTCTCTAATAAAGAAATGGAAGGGGCTTGCCAGATTCAAAGCTCTGATACCATGTTGGAGTTGACAACCCAAGATCTTCAATCTGGAACGCCAAAGAACCTCCACAAGAGATAGAGAGAAGCAACAATGGAAGATGTTATTCTACCAAACAAGGATTGCAATATGATACAATATGATCAATGCAATACAATACAATGCTATATGCAATTCTTACAAAATATGCTAGAGATGCCTTGCTTATAAAGGCAAGGATGAGAGATAGGATAAGACAAGATCATGACAAGTGTCTTAATCCTATCACATGAGACAACTAGCTCATAACTACCTAGGAAAATGGAAATTCTAGATAAGACAAGTAATACTTATCTAGATATGACAACTAATATCCTAAGTAAACTTAACATGTGAATTAAGTCCCCTAAGTCCCTAGTAAAGGAATAAACTAGGTACAAGACTTATTCACACCAACATCACTAGCCCTTGTGAGCATGTGTTTGGTTTGCATAGTGTTCATCATGTTCCGCTTGTAAATTTTTTTGGAAAAACACCTTAGATCTGATCCACATCGTGTGAGAAAAATGGTTTATGCTTGATCCTACCCCTTTTTGTTTTTATTTTTCTTTCTTATTTTTTGTCTTTGGAAGTGTATGCTTGTACCTTGTTGTTTCTCCTTACATTATTCACATGTGTGTTCTTTTGTGCCTATGTTAGTTGTCCATAGGATCTTGATCCTGGGGGCTTGTGCAACCCTCTTGATCATTGTCATCCTATCTTACTAGCATTGGTACATTTGGACCTCTCTTGATGCGAGTTTGTCTACTTTAGTGTGAGTATGAAGCAAGTTCCTCCTCTCACTAAAGTGGAGGCTAAATGTATCACTCTACATTTTCACAATTGTTTGGGCCCTCCCTACTAAAATTGGGCTTCTTTATGCCTTATTTGGTCCTATTTTGCATGCACAAGCCTTATTTAATGCATCTTTCTAAGGATAATCTTGACACATATCAAATGAACAATCATAATTTAATGTTTTTTAGTTGTGTGTCCTAGATTTAGTGATCTAGGACTCATATGCCACCTTGGGAGTATGGGTCCCACCTAAGTTTTGGGGCGTGAGCTTGAATTTAGCATAGAACTTAACATTTCTTGAAATTTGTGTCCCAAGCCTAGGCTACTAGGACTCATACACCCCAACTGGCATATAAGCCCCAATTAGCTTGGACATATTTTAAATTAAAATTATTGGTGGGATTTTATTCTCTTAGATTTGATGTCGGCTTGTAGTGTTGTAATTTTGGGAAATTTGGCGAAAACAAATATAAATACAAGGTTATTTCACATATTTTCTCCTAAGCTTTCAATTATTCAAGCACTATAGAAAATTTATGATCAAGAGAGCATTCAAGAGTTGATTATCAATAATTTTGGAGCTATATTCAAGATTCAAGCATCATGTCAAAGTCATCATGCATCATATTTGTTTTTGAGCTAACATTTGTGATGTAGGTTTTCATGATTCAAGCAAGAATTCAAGTCAATATCCATAGCATTCAATCAAGAGTCAAGATCTGCATTCATGTTATCCATTCCATACAAGATTGCAGCCTTTGTTCCAAAGGTTTGGTGAGTTGCAACATAGCTTATTTTTTCATTCATCATTCCTTCATCCTATTTCCATTCATTTCAAGGTTTGATTATCAAAATGGCATTTGAACAAGGGAAACCCCTATCCACTAACAAAACAACATTTGTTTCCCTCTCTTTTATGTGCAATTTGTAGATTTAGGTTGAAGATCCATCAAAGAACATGATTAGAGAAAGTTATCAAAGTTGCAAAGTTGCCACCTTTCTTGCAAGATTATGAAAAGTTACCTACAGGTCAGAATTAATAGTTTTAGACTCTGAGATCGGAAGGAAGAGAAGCTACAGGAGATCACTAAAGGATATCAAAGTTTTAGATCAACCTTGATACTGGGACTAAATTACCACCTTGAGCGTATGAGTCCTAGTACAAATTTTCAGTCATTTTTTGTAGATCCTTGTTTATCAGTTATAGATTATGGATTCAACCCAAAACCCTAATTGGGACTAAATTACCCCAATTGGCGTATGAGTTCCAGTGTGCATTAAAAGTCAAAATTTTGACATTGTAGGCCTTGTTTCAAGCATCTCCAGGATTTTAGGTGTTGGTGCAGTTGAGACCAGATAGGGCCTTGTTAGACTATCCAATCTCGCAGCCAATATAAACCACACACAAAGATTGACACAACACAGGTCAACAACTCTCTTTTATTCATTTATTTGAAATATATTCATGAATAGATACAAAAGTCCTCAATTATAGAGCAATATTTTGTTCCACATCACACTACCCTCTACACTCTACTCTCTTCTTCATTCTGGTTAGCTCTTCCCTTGTAACAACCTCTCTCCTTCTACGGGCTACTCTGCCACCTCCTCTGCTCTGTTGGCACCTTCAAAAAATTCAAATTTGAAATTCCCATGAAAAAATTTGATCTACACACTTAGAGATGCCCCTAAAAAATCTGCCCAAGTGACCTACTTTGGAAGGTCATAAATCGGGGCCAGTTGATTTTCATGTCAAATCCTTTGGTGGGTGTACTCATGTGACATGTGAACATGTATGTCTGATTTCAGCCCCCTGCGATGAATTTTGATAGGGTTTTAAAGCACAAAGGTGGAGGGTTTTGGGACTATTTTTTTGTTTGCAAACTCTTAGTCCTATGAAGTGGCCTCCTGTTCAAACTAATATTTCACAACTGGGTATGTGAAGTACCATGATGGGCCAAAAAGTGGTGATATGATGGGTATGTGTAGGATATGTGGATGTAGACTTTTTTTTAACCCAAAATTGATGAAAAAAAGGGTTTTTAAAGGAGATTATCAGCTTTCCACCAATATAATTTATGCTTTACTTTGAATTTAATAAATTATTATTATTCATTTTCTATTTGAATTGTGACTAAAGTCATGATTGATAGGCTAATTGAAAAACATCTTAGCTTTGAAACGGTATCACTTTTTTTGAATCTAAAATATGCATCGCATTCTATGCTTCACATACTATATGATTAAAAAAAATGAATGTCCTGAAGTTTTGACCAAGTTAAGGTGGTCAGACATACAAGTTTTTATATTCAATAAAAATTTTAATAAAAAATTCATAATTAATTATTTACTTAGCAAAAAACTACAAAAAATATGCATCACATCATGACATAAGTGCTCTACTTATATCTAAAACCTTATAAAAAAATATTATCATTTTATTGTGGTTAGGGTGGTCAGATAGACACCTATTTCTTATTTTTTCCCTGAAATTTAAGTGCTACAACATTGAAATTTCAAATTCTCACCAAATAGATTTTATTTTTTTTAAATAAACCTAGTAGTTTAGAAACTACATTCAATTTACTATAGATTCTATTCTTACATATTTTTGAAATAATATAGATAGCTTATTTAAATTTTTATGTCAAGTTGCCTAACTCGGATTTTTCTAAATTTTATCGACACTTAAGGGCCTATTTTTTCCATGATAATCCTGAACATACCTAGTTGGGTGATCATCAAGACAAATGGATTGGTTCCCTACATTCCTCCCACATTCATATGCTCCCCAGTTTGTTTTCAGAGCCTCAAGATCAAGTTTGATGTTTTTACCAGGTTAAAAGCAAATACAGTTTGTTCTATTTTTACATTTGCATTTCCTGAATTGTTTCAAGATGGTCAACTTTGACACCTAATATCGTGTGAAGAACGTGGATTGAAGGAAATCCCTCTTGCACACATACTCAATGGACCTAAATGATTTAGTGTTTCTAGTGGCAATTTCCCAGGAGAAGATTTGGTATTTTTTCGGGATGGTGACTTGGTGAGCACTAATTGGTTTTTGATGGGTGTAGTTGTAAAAGAGTCTAACTAAGCCACTTTACATGTTAATATCTTGCACCTCAGAATGATTTTTTCCAATTCATTTGATGTACTAAATTCTTGGTTCAAATGTTTACATGCATGCTCAGTTTCAGGCTCCCATGATGTGTTTTGATGGGTCATTTAATTGTCTTGTAACTACAACCGGGTCAAAATTGGTGTTCTAGAAACTTTCAAATTTCCAATTTCTAAAGGCAACCCATTTCTCATCTTTATCTAAAACATCTCCAACTCCATTCTTGTCAAAATTGAAGATCATCAGATGTATTATTTTAATGCATTTTAGTTGTGGCAAAGGCATCCGGTAGACCATTTTACAAAGGAGGTCCCAAAAATCTTTTGAAAATGCAAGTTTTGAGGAAATTGGTTTTCTCTAAATAATTGATAATGTCCTTGCACATATTTTCATGGCTCTAGGTGTCCCAATTTTCCTATAGTGAATTCTCTCCAATTGGACTGTAAGTGGAATGAAAATTTTCATTATTTCCTAATTTTCAAATTGCACATATTTGAAATATCTTAAGTATTTTCAATACTTGAAAAAGCAAAATCTGCATGGTAATAAAAGAAATTTTAGGGCTACATCAAATATTTCAAAACTTTATTAATTTTTTATGAAGTTTCCACTTTATATTGCTTTGCCCACTTTCCTGTGAAATAAATGCTCACGACACAAGAAACACATAGGGAAGTAGAGAGAATGTTGGGAGCAATGTTTGGGGAAGATTTTGATCTGCAATTTCTATTGCAATGTTGATTGTCATGTTATGATATCCATGGAGGTGTCTCTGATGGAAATTAGTCGGATTTGAGGAGAGAGTTTTGGCTGAGAGGTTGTGAATCACTTTTTTGAGTTTCTAGCCATCTTTTGTTGGAAATATGTGCCTCAAACATCACAGGTTGAAACCTCCATTTGAGCCAAGTCAGTATGACATCTATCATGTCTGGCCGACTAGCAGATTGGTAACATCATGTTTTGTATAGGTCGCTGTGACCTAGCTTCTGTCTAACTGAATGTTTCTATCACTATGACATATTGTGTTCAGGGTGATCTTTTGTCGGGTGGAGTTCTTTGGCCGATAGGCCATTCAATCAAATATTGTATGTCAGGGAGAGTCTTAGTGGTTCACTATGAGCTCTCATCGATAGGAAAGTGTCACTGACGGGATACACACTTGAAGTCTTCAGGATAGCTAAGGGTTCTCACTATGATGTCACAATGACATTGGATTGTCTCAGCGATGGAGGTTCAAATATTGTTCATCGGTGTAACTAGAAGGGTTTCAGAGAAACATCTTAGCGACTAAAGGATGTCTTGTCAATAGCCTATGGCAATCGGGGTAACCTGAATGATCTCAGGAAGAAGTCCCAGCGAAGAATGTAAGTCTCGCCAATGATAAGGGATCTTCGGTATAACTCTTGGCGATAGATGAACACTTTGGGGTAAGTCTTGGAGTTCGATATGTTCTCTTGGCGAAGGTGTAAAGTCTTGCCGACTATTCTTTGGAGCTTGATATAACATGTGACTTCGGTATAACCTTTGGTGACTCGATGTGAGGTCCTGGCGAGAACGATAGTCTTGCCGAATGGTAAACTCACATCTATGAGACTTTTTGACTTCGCTATGATCTCCTGGCGAAAGTGATAGGTCTGGGCGATTGCTTGGTGGTTCGGCGTAACACTGAAAGCTTGATAGAACATCTTGGCGATATCGATGACTCTTGGTGACATCAATATGAAGGTTATGTCGCATCAGCAAGACACTGTTAGTGTCTCACTGAGATGCCAATACAGTGTGAATTTTGTTGACAGTTTTACCATCCTACATGGAGTCTTGTGGACCAATAGGAGAAGCCGAAATTGAACAGTTGGAAGATTGTTCATTGCAACAATTCTATGAGGAAGCTCGATAGACAAAGATTGACATGGATATACTCGATGATTGAAGATTGTGATCTGTTGGTTGGTTCGAAGGTTGGATCGATGGATTGCTATGTGATTGTATGATTCGTAAATGAATTCTATTCTATAAAGACTGTAACTTGAAGGTTCTTGTACAAGTTTGTTCATGGTGAATGCTATTGTATAATGACACCAGAAAGATAAGTCTGGAATTTGTATGTAATCTCCATTAATGTAATACAAAGTGATTTCTCTTGGTGTGGTGGGTTTTTCTCCTGTAAGGGTTTTCCCATGTATATCTAGCATTCATGTGTGATTGTCAATTACTCTATTTCTGATATATTACTTCATAGTGCATCTTAGTTGAATTATAATTAAAAAATTAAAAGTATATCTACATTCTTCTCTGAGGTTTTGGCGTTAGGAGAGTTTTTTCCGCATCTAATTTTCCTTACAAGTGGTATTAGAGCCTAGCCAATTGTGTTATCCTTGTGGGTACATTGGGTTTTTTGAGTCAATTCTATTCAGTGGGAGTCTTGTAGAGTTTGTTATTTCTAATTACAGATTAAGATGGCTAGCACTTCTGGAAAGTTTGAAATAGAGAAATTCAATGGCAATAACTTTGAGTTGTGGAAACTCAAGATGGAGGATCTTCTAGTTGATCGTGATCTGTGGCTTGCAGTGTTTGGAACTAAACCTACAGGCATGAAGCAAGAAGATTAGGACCTTGTAGATAGAAATTCTAAGGGGTTGATAAGGCTCTTCTTGGCAGACTTAGTTCTTCTGAATGTGCATGAGGAGAAGACTGCCTCTTCTTTGTGGAACAAACTGCGTATATTTATCTTGGGAAGTCCTTGGTGAATAAACTGTTCCTGAGGAAGAAGCTATACTCTTTGAGAATGTAGGAAGGAGGGTTCGTAGCTGATCATTTGAATGCATTTAATATGTTAATTGATCAATTGACATTTATTGGTGTAAAAATTGATGAAGAGGATCAATGTATGCTTTTACTGTGTTCTTTTCCAGACTCTTGGGATCATCTGGTGATGGCTATTAGGAGGACAACATCCAATTTCAAGATGGAAGATGTTGTTGGTTCTTTGTTGTCAGAAGAGATGGGAAGGAAATCTTCTAAGATGGCGAAGGAAGCTCTTGTTTTCAGAAGAATACCAAAAGAGAAAGGCAAGAAGAAGGACAAGAATTCCAAATTGAAATCAAAGGGTAGATCAAAGTCTCCTAGCAAGAAGTCCAAGATGAAGTGTTGGAACTGTGGGCAACCTGGTCATGTTCGAAAGGATTGTAAAGAGGAGAAAAAGAAGAAGAAGGGCTCTTCTGATAATGGTTCTTCTCATAGTGATGGTGATGCCTTCATTGCAGCCTTGGCTTCTCAAGCATCAAATGATGTTTGGCTGATTGATTCTGGAGCATCTTTCCACATGACATCTCATAGAGAATGGTTCAAGAAGTATGAAGAATACAATGGTGGAAAGGTGTACTTGGCAAGTGATTCAACTATAGAGATTGTTGGCCATGGAAGAGTTAGGATATAATTCCCTGATGGCAGAGTGAAGGGAATCAATAATGTAATGCATATACCATGTCTGGCTCGAAATCTATTATTTGTTAGCATGCTGAATGATATTGTAGTACAAGTCACATTCTCTAGAAATGGCTACAAGATGACTAGAGGTTCAATGGTGATGGCTAGAGGTGCTTGAATTGGTACCCTATACAAGTTGGATGCACATGTTGTTCAATGTAATAGTGTCTCTGTAAAGTCATTGAAAGCTGCTTATGGAGGTAAAGAGGGAAATATTCATAATTATGTAAACTCTATGGAAGTAAAACTTCCTGCAGAGAAGACTATGCTTTGGCATCATAGGTTAGGCCACATAGGAGAAAAAGGTTTAAAAACCTTGAAGAATAAAAACCTGGTTGAGGGGCTTGAAGATTGTAATATTGAATTTGAATTCTGTGAACACTATATATATAGAAAGCAACACCGTGTTTCATTTTATTCTAGTCCTCATAAATCTTCTGGTTTGCTAGATTATATTCATTCGGATGTGTTTGGTCCAGTAGATGTTCCTTTTGTCTAAATCAAGATACTATGTGTCGTTCATTGATGATTATTCAAGAAGAGCATTTATTTATTTTTTGAAAAGTAAATCAGAAGTGTTCAGTCGATTTAAGGAATTTAAGAACCTTGTAGAAAATAAGACTAGAAGAAAAATAAAATGCTTAAGGACTGATAATGGCAGTGAATTTGTTTGATGAATTTGAAAGATACTGTAAAGACCATGGAATTAAAAGACACAAGACTACACCTTATACTCCATAGCAAAATGGAGTTACAGAAAGGTTCAATAGGACAATGATGGAGAGAGCACGAAGTATGCTCAGTAGTGCTGGCTTGGAGGAGAAGTTCTAGGCTGAGGCTATATCTACTTCATGTTATCTAATTAATCATTCTCCAAATTCTGCTCTTGTTGGGAAAACACCTTTAGAAGTGTGGTCTGGTAAGAAGCACTCTTTAAGACATATTCATGTTTTTGGCTGTGAGGCATATGCTCATGTGCCGAATGTGAAAAGATCTAAACTGGAGAACAAGGCTGTCAAATGTATTTTATTGGCTATGGTGCTGTCATAAAAGGATACAAGCTTTGGAATCCTGATACAGAGAAGGTTGTATACAATAGAAGTGTAATCTTTCGTGAGCTAAAACCTTCCACTTTGGATCTACAGTCAGAGACAAAGTCAGAAAACAATAAGGATGTAGCATTAATTCCTCCTACACCAGAAAGAGGAATTGAAAATTCAAAATATACCTGAAACTGAGGAGAGCTCAAGTAGTTCTGAAAGCTCTAAAGAAGAAGAAGCTCAGCTCAAGCAAGTGAGGAGGTCAACCCGTGAAAGAGAACAACCAGATAGTTATGGGTTCTCTTTGATTGATTCTACTTGTGCCTATGCTTTAATTTCTAGCACTTATGAACCTAGGACTATGAAAGAGGCATTTAGAATGTCTGATTCAGACTCTTGGTTAGAAGCCATGAATGAAGAAATGGCATCATTAGAGGAAAATGAAACTTGGAGTTTGGTGCACTTGCCTAAAGGTAGAAAACCTGTGGGCTGCAAATGGGTATTTAAGAAAAAGATTGGTCTGGATGGCAATGTGGAAAAGTATAAGGCAAGACTGGTTGCAAAGGGTTATTCCTAGGTCAAGGGAATTGATTATGGGGAGATATTTTCTCCTATAGCAAAGCTGACATCTATCAGATTTCTTTTGTCACTTGCAAGGAGCATATGACTTAGAGGTTGAATAGATGGATGTGAAGACATCATTTCTTCATGGTGATCTTGAAGAAGAAATCTATATGTCCCAGCCTAAGCACTTTGTTGAAAAAGGTAAAGAAAAACTGGTATGCAAATTAATGAAGTCTTTGTATGGGTTAAAACAGTCACTTAGAATGTGGTACCAAAAATTTGATACTTTTGTATTGTCTTTGGGATTTGTGAGATCAAAATATGATCACTGTGTATATTATAAAGCTGAAAGTGATCAAGTACTTGTTATTGCTCTCTATGTTGATGATATGTTGTTCATAGGCAATAGTAAGCTAATCATTTCTGATCTTAAGTCTCAGTTGTCTACTAAGTTTGAAATGAAAGATCTTAGTGTAGCAAGGTATATTTTGGGGATAGAGATAACCAGGGATAGGAAGAATAGAAAACTATGGCTCAGTCAGAGTAAGTATATTAGGATTGTTCTTGAGAGATTTTGTAAGAATGATTGCAAATAGCTACTAGTTCCAGTCTTGCATGGAACAAAGCTATCTATTGAGGACTGTCCAAAATCTCCTACTAAGATGGAGGACATGAGCAGTGTACCCTATGCTAGTGTTGTAGGTAGTCTTATGTATGCAATGGTCTGTACAAGGCTAGACATTTCCCAAGCAGTGGGAGTTCTTAGTCATTTAATGGCTAATCCAGGAAGAACTCATTAGGATGCTATAAAGAGCGTTTTTAGATATTTGAAGGGTACTTCAGATTTTACTTTGTGTTACCATGGGAACTTGGTTGAATCACAGAGGACTCTCAACATTCAAGGTTATGTAGATTCTGATTGGGTGGGGGACATTGACAGCAGGAGATCCACCAATGGATACATTTTCATGTTGAATAGTGGTGCAGTGAGTTGCATGAGCAAGTGGCAGGCTGTAGTCACTTTGTCCACCATGGAGGCTGAATATATGGCAGTTACTCATGCTTGTAAACAAGCAGTTTGGTTGAAACGTTTGTGTTCTAACATTGGTTTTGATGTAGGGAAAATAACTATTTTCTGTGACAGTCAGAGTGCAATTTGTCTGGCAAAGAACCCTACTTTCCATGCCAGGACGAAACATATTGATGTACAATATCACTTTGTATGAGATATGGTGGAGGATGGAAAGGTCAGTTTGGAAAAGGTTGATACTCTAGAGAATGTTGCAAATGCATTGATGAAGCCAGTGAGCACAAACAAGTTTAGGTGGTGTGCCAATTCAATAGACCTTAGTGCCCATGATTTTTAGTAAGTTTTTTTGTGCTCTGGAGGTGCTTGTGTGATCTTTGTCAAGTGGGAAATTGTTGGAAATATGTGCCTCAAACATCACAGGCTGAAACCTCCATTGGAGCCAAGTCGGTATGACATCTATCATGTCTGGCCGACTAGCAGATTGGTAACATCATGTTTTGTACAGGTTGTTGCGACCTAGCTTCTGTCTCACCAAATGTTTCTATCGCTATGACATATTGTGTTCGGGGTGATCTCTTATCATGTGGATTTCTTTGGCGGACAGGCCATTCAATCGGATATCATATGTCGGGGAGAGTCTTGGTGGTTAGCTATGAGCTCTCATCGATAGGAAAGTCTCACCGATGGGATACACACTTGAAGTCTTCAAGATAGCTAAGGCTTCTCGCTATGATGTCCTAGCGACATTGGATTGTCTCACCGATGGAGGTTCAAATATTGTTCATCAGTGTAATTGGGAGGGTTTTAGAGAAACATCTTAGCGATTGAAGGATGTTTTTCCGATAGCCTATGGCTATCAAGGTAACCCGAATGATCTCGAGAAGAAGTCCCAGTGAAGAATGTAAGTCTCGCCGATGATAAGGGATCTTCAGTATAACTCTTGGCGACATATGAACACTTTGGGGTAAGTCTTGGAGTTCAGCATGTTCTCTTGGCGAAGGTGTTAAGTCTTGTCGACTATTCTTTGGAGCTCGGTATAACATGTGACTTCGGTATAACCTTTGGTGACTTGGCGTGAGGTATTGGCGAGAATGATAGTCTTGCCGAATGGTAAACTCACAGCTATGATACTTTTTGACTTCACTATGATCTCCTGGCAAAAGTGATAGGTCTGGGTGACTACTTGGTGGTTTGGCGTAACACTAAAAGCTTGATAGAACATCTTGGCGATATTGGTGACTCTTGGTGACATCAATATGAAGGTTATGTCGCATCGGTGAGACACTGTTAGTGTCTCACCGAGATGCCAATACAGTGTGAATTATGTTGACAATTTGATCATCCTGCGTGGAGTCTTGTGGACCAATAGGAGAAGCCAAATTTGAATAGTTGGAAGATTGTTCATTGTGATGGTTCTGTGAGGAAGCTCGACAGATAGAGATCAACATGGATATACTCGGTGATTGCAGATTGTGATCTGTTGGTTGGTTCGAAGGTTGGATTGACAAATTGTTGTGTGAGTGTATGATCAGTAAATGAATTCTATTCTATAAAGACTATAACTCAAAGATTCCTATACAAGTTTTTTCATGGTGAATACTACTGTATAATGACACTAGAAAGATAAGTCTGGCATTTGTATGTAATCTCCATTACTGTAATACAAAGTGATTTCTCTTGGTGTGGTGGGTTTTTCTCCCGTAAGGGTTTTCCCACGTATATCTGTTGTTCATGTGTGATTTTCAATTACTTTGTTTATGATATATTACTTCATAGTGCATCTTAGTTGAACCGTAATTAAAAAAATTAAAAGTATATCTACATTCTTCTCTAAGGTTTTGGCGTTAGGAGAGTTGTTTCCACATCTAATTTTCCTTACATCTTTTAGGGGTCCATTTGAAGTCGAATTTTCTATTCTATGTTTGAAATTTATTCTCCAACCAATCCTATTGCCTAGGTAGAGCTTTTAAGTATATATGTGATGGATTTTGAGTGCCATCATTGCCAAAAATGCCCTCCCATTCATTAAAACAACTCAGTAATAATAAATTTGAACAAGAAGCTGCTGCATTTTTGTTCTCTATATCTTTTGTGGTTGGGTGTAGTCAATGTACCTTGAGGAGGGATCTAAAGAATGAATATCAAGTTTTCCCACCCCTCCGTGGCTGCACTTGTTTTTTTCAGTAGAAGCTTGCAAGGAAGTAGGGATTGGTGAGGGCTTCAAGGAAATAAAATATTTGTAAAAATGCTTCATTTTCGCTTTGGAAGGAGGGAAAATATTTTGCA
This sequence comes from Sequoia sempervirens, assembly GCA_007258455.2. NCBI lineage: Eukaryota > Viridiplantae > Streptophyta > Pinopsida > Cupressales > Cupressaceae > Sequoia > Sequoia sempervirens. Next base: position 282,634,161 of record VDFB02000003.1, read on the forward strand.
AGCTTTCTAAAGTTAGATTTTATTAAATGTTCTCTCCCCACTAGCCTGCAGTTGCATTTGCTCATGTCAAAGGAAGATAACGGGGAAGCGGGGAAGACTCCACATGGAAAGGTGGTCCTGTGGGAAATTTCAAGGGAAATGTTTAAAGTGTTTTTAAAAGGTGATGTGCCCAATTTAATAGGAAAGGGTCTTAAGTGCAAAAGGAAAATTAAAATGCCCACGGGTAATATTTTTTACACAACCTAATAAATCTTTAAAAGCTTTCCATCATAAACTTTAAATGTGAAATGGAGTATTTTCCTGCTAGCCCGCGAGAACTTATGCTAGCATGAAAGGAAAGTAGCGAGTGAATGGGGAGTTGAGAAGGAAGCCTTATGGTGGGCTCGTGATTTCTTAAAAATTATTTGAGGGCAATTTTAAATGTGCTGGGAGGGGTGATAAATAAATAAGGAACATCAACATAAATGTTGTTCGATGCAAATTTGAGGTTTTCACTTTTTAAATGATAAAATTTAGAATGAAAAGTAAAGTGAAGGTGAATGGAGCACGAGTAAAAGTTTTTTCTTTCCTAATATTGTAATTTTAAAAAAACTTTCACTCTTTAATTGCCAAGATTTTAAATGTAATGTGCAAAGTAAAAGGGCACGGGTGATAATTTTATAAAGTGAATACAATATTCACTCTGTATTTAAAGGGTCTTCTTTGCTGGGAGAAGGGTTTTTTCACTGATAAAATTATTTTCAGATACAAAGGAACAAAAGAGGGTAAAAAATGTTTTCACAGGAGAGCAGATAATTTTTCGCTACAAGGTAAAATGGAGGAGGAGGTGAATTATTTTGCAAGAAAATATATTTTTCAATTGTAGAATGAAAAAGAATGATGACTCTTCACGGTAGAGGATATTTTAAAACAACGGGGCATATGTGAAAGAAGGTCATCATAAGAGGAATAGTTTTTGTTAGAGGGCAAGTGAATGCAAGATGCATGAACCAAAGTGAAGATTGAAGATTCTTCATGAGCTGGAGGCAGTTACAGATCAATGAAAGATGAGGGATCCAGGTGTCAACTACAAATAGTTTTTAGGGCTTCCTCTTCTTCTTCTTCTTATTCTCATTCTTTCTCATTTTTAAAGGGTTCTAAACTTTTGGTTTAGTGGAAGGAAATAGAGAATGCTTAGCTAGGAATTGGGGTTTTACTTACAGTAAATGAGTGTACAGACTTTTATGATAGTGTCAATTAGTTTGAGAAAATCAATGAAAATATTGTAGAAGTTATCTCCATTTTGTGTTCTCAAAGTGCATATGGATTAAATATGTCAAGGATATGTTGATTTTTCATTGAAATCTCTTTGCAGTTGTGTGATTTGTGTATGAGTTTGTTCAAGTTAAAAATTAAATTTTGTATGTGAATTAATTTGGGTTTGAGGGAACAAAATGGATCTTTAAGTATGATTATGCAATAATATGATTGGTTACATTAATGTAAACCATTAATTTTTAGAGGTCCACTAATTTGAAATAATTTTTTGTTTAAATTTGCATTCATGATCTTAGATTTGAATCCATGCCTTAGGATTAGACACTAATCTATCATATTATCCAAATCATTTTAAAAAAGAATCTAAATCATATTAAATCTCTATTACTTTGGTCATTTTTCTTTGTTGTTTAAGTTATATCTGTTCCATGTATCTTCATGATATTTGAAAGAGTATAGAGGATGAATTTGAGAGAATTTCATCTATTAACCCTCTATGTGTTTGAGATGAAGATATCTAAGTTATGTGTTCTCAACAACGTTCAATGCAAATGGGATTATGCTTGAACCTGGTAGAATATATAATACCCATCATTCATATACCTGAGAACTATCCACTTTCATAGGCCTGTAATTAGTTGCTTGGCATGAGTTTATCATACATTCAGGCCTACAATTAGGAAAACCCTCTTGAGTCCTATGGAGCTCAAAGTGCAGAACACTTTTATGGCCTTGTTCATTGGCTTTTCTTGTCTTCAATCTCTTGATCATGGAGATTCCTTTTCATGAGCACTTAATTCCCTAATTTAGGAATTGTGTTTCTCCTTAGGATTGAAGGTTGCAAGAAAAATAACCAATAGATTGGCGACTCCACTGGGGAAAACTTTGAATCTTTAGTTGCACACTATTACATCCTAGAGTCAAGAATTTGGTAAATCTAGACATTTGGTTTAGATATTGAAGTTTTGAGACCTAGAAATGATTTGGTTGCATCAAATTTAAATGAATTTATGTGTAACTCTACTGTTGAAGAAGACCCATAATGAAATCTATCTTTGAAAGATCTTCATACTACCTAAAGTTTAGTCCTCTATGAAGAAAGGTGGTGACTTTGTCTAAAGAACCTGCTGAAGATCTATGAAGAAAGTTTTAGATCTACAAAATTTTCAGTCAAGAAGAAAGTTCAGCAATTTCTCCAAGTTTCTAGGTATTCTCATAAATTTAAACAAAGTATTATTATGTTTGAAAGTAGTATATGAGAAGCCTTTAAGTCTTGAAAGAATGTTGATTCCCTATTGAGTGAATTAAGCACTAAGAAAGAAAATGGTAGTGGTAATTTTGTTTTTCATACTTATGAGCTATAATTTGAAGCTTCTATGTAGTAATGAAGAAGTATTCTTGTTCTTGAAATCTTCCCATTAGAGAAATCTTTGATGTAGATGCATTTGATTTATGCATTGTAATATTCTAAGGTCATGATAAAAGTAAGAAATAGGTCAGTGATCAATTGTAGAGTTGATGTTTGAAGTTTGTAAAGGGGTGTAAGAAAATGTATCAGTCACATGTACATCCCTGTGGGGTGCATGATGTAAACATGAAGAGTGTGCAACCCCTTTCATGTAACCAAAGAGGTTTCTATGTGGAAAGATATAGACCATTGAATTTTAATGGTATTCAAGGTTTCCCAAACCCTATTCCTAATGAAGTTAAGGAACGTTTGCCAAAGTTAAAAGGGGAAAGATTAGAATCAACATCTCAAGAACTACATGAAATTTTTGATTTGATGGGAGATCTGAGATAAGTAATGAGCTTCTTTGTTCAATATCCAAAGAAAGATGCTAGATATTGGTTTTCATATTTGCTAGTGTGTTCTATCTCTTCATGGAATGAGTTCATGGTAGGATTCATAGAGCAGTTTGCAGAAATAATTAATCCAAATTCAGTGAGACAAAAACTTAATAACATATAGAAAGAAGAAGATGAGTTAGTCCCAACTTTCAATCTTAGATTTTCAAAAAAAATAGGTGACATTCCTGAAAGAATGAGAAAAAATGATGCAATGTGTTTGATTGTATAATTCAATGCATTTGATGAAGAAATGAGATATCTATTAAAAGATAAAGAGCCTGCAACATTACATCAAGCATATCAAATTGCCATGGATATTGAGAACAATATGAAATATTCAATGATGAAAGGATACATGGTTGCAAGTGTTGGTTATCCTAGAACACCTCATGAAAATGGAATTCATGGATCAAACAATATAAATACTTTCCAAGAGGGAAATGCTTATGTTGTTCCGATTTGTCCATCACTACAACACACAAATCATAGTGAGCCTCAAGTTGAACATCAACAAAATTTGAGTAATGTTGACCAGATGTCTTTTATTCAAGAGATGTCTAACATGAAGAGGCACAAGGGAGAATCACCCTATGATTTGTTCTCAATATTTTTGGATGCCTTGTTGGAAGTCCCCAAAAATTTCAGACCTAAGGATTCAACACATGCATTGATTTATTTTGTGAAATCTTCGAGTCAGGGCTGAGTACCTTGCCAAAAGAATTGAAACCTCATAGTTTTGACCAGGTACTTGATTAGATAAAGAGCGTTGAAGGAGCCCAACATAATTATGCACAAAATGTGATGTCTCAAAATGAAGACAACAACTATCCCATTGAGAAAAATTAGAACATGATACACAAAAATGAAAAGAGTATATCAGAAAATGAAGATCCATGTTTTATGGATGAGGATAGTGATTGTAATCAGCCCACAAGCAGCGTATATGCAAATCTATATACCAGTGATGAAGATAAAGATACGCATGCAAGTGTTGCTGATTTTTCATCACAAATTAGTGGTAATGATATTGACGATGAAAACCTACGCATTCACTCTCAAAACTCTAAGCATAATTTATGTAGCACATGAATTTTCTTGTGACGAGGATCATGATGAGAGCGAAGTTTCTGATTATATTTCGGAGGATTTTGAATTCTCTTATGAGGATGATCTAGATGTATTTTCCTCACATGAAGGATGTAGTGATATGAACGTTCATGAAGTCGCTTGTTCACAAGTGAATGAAAAAATCCTATTTGATGCATACCTGGAACATAATTAGGGTTTTCCATCAATGGAGCATGTTAATTGTATGAATGATGAAGAACTTGAAGATAAGAAAGTGTGTGTTCAATATGTTGATCCTAAACACAATGTTGGAAATGATGAAGATGTTGATGAACATGCTCATGACCCTGCTACTTATGACTGTTTATATGAAGCAGATATGGAGATGTCAGTTATGCATAAAGAGGATGATGATGTACTCCTGGATGGAAGAAGGGTTTCATTGTTGAATAATTAGAATTTACATCATGATAAGCACATGGATCTTGAATCAACATTATTACCCATTGATAATGTGAAATAGTTTGACGAATTTTCAAATCATGTTGATATTGTAGAACTTTTTCGTCTATGTGTAGAGTAGCTAGATGATGCAAACAATGGTGGATCTCATGTTAGTGAATTTGAAATTGAGTTCTTTGATGATGTTCCTTATCTTCACAATATGATTATGGACATGTTTTCATCCAATGAGGGAAGCATTTATGTGAAGGAAAATAAAGATGCTTGTTCAAGTGCTAATGAACAAATTTTAGATAATAGAGAGTCTTTGGTACATAGGTCAATAGGCCTATCAAATAATAGTGCACATGAAGCTACTAGTGCACATGAATTTTTTTTTTTGAAGATATTAATCCTAAAAGTGATGGCATTCAAAGTGATTCAGGTGTTCAGATTGACATTCTGGAGAGTAATTTTGAACATGTTATGAAAAATATATGTGGATCATGGTTAAATTCTAAATTATTTGAACCTTTATTTGAAACATTCCATGTGAAATTGCATAGTGGTCTAAAGAATTATTTTTACATCATGTGTGAACTTAAGATGGAAAATAATGTTTATGCATTGGAGGTTGATGTTTTTTCTGAATACCCTAATTTGAATGTAGATGAAGGTATTGTGGGTGTTGATAAATCTAATTTTCAAAACCTTGTAGCATGTGATGATGTGACTGTGTTGTGCTGTTGGAATGATAATAAAATGAACTATGGTGTAATTCAATTAAAGGAGTTTCAAATGTGTGAGCATTATTTTCTCAACACACAAGGATTGTACACTATTTTTGAGGCATGATATCCTCTTCAAGCATAATTATTATGAGGGGGTTAATAAATGTAATAAGACTATATTTTCATATGGTATTAATCATTATCCCCATATGCTACCACTTGCTACAAAATTAGAAAATGAAGGGATTGGAAATTATTTGGTCTAGGCTATTTGGTTCCCATGTGACAACAAAGCTAAATAGAGAGCAAGTTCTCACTTGTTCAAAGGCAGCTTGACACTTGTGTTTGTAGAAATGCAGTCACTCATGTTGTTTTGGTGTGAAAAAGGTAAATGTGGGTTGAAGGAAATTAGTTCCTTCAATAGGCTAGTTTTTGACAGAGGAAAACATGGGTTCTTCTTTTCATTTGGTGGTCTAGGGCCATCAAATATGGTTTGAAATTTTGATTAAGACTCTGTCACCCAATTTTATGGCACTTGGTCTACTCTCCCAAAGATCTGGAATCTCTCCATGATAGCAAGGGGAATGCATCCCTAGTTCGAGCCATAATTGGCACTTTAAAAAAAAAAATGATCTGCACACTCAGAGATGCCCCTAAAAAATCTGCCAAAGTGAACTACTTTGGAAGGTCATAAATCAAAGCTCGTTGATTTTCATTTCAAATAATTTGGTGGGTCTACTCATGTGACATATGTGAACATGTACATCTAATTTCAGTCCCTTGCAATGAATTTTGATATGGTTTTGAAGTGTAAAGCTGGAGAGTTCTAGGACTGTTTTGTTGTTTGCAAACTCTTAGTCCTATGAAGTGGCCTCCTATTCAAACTGATATTTCACAATTGGGTGATTGTCAAGAAAAATGGATTGGTTCCCTACATTCCTCCCACATTCATATGCTTCTTGGTCCGTTTTCAGAGCCTCGAGATCAAGTTTGATAGTTTTACCAGGTTAAAAGAAAATATAGTTTGTTTTGTTTTTACACTTGCATGTCTTGAATTGTTTCAAGATGGTCAACTTTGACCCCTAATATCTCACGAAGAAGGTGGATTGAAGGAAAGTCCTCTTGCAACCATACTCGATGGATCTAATTGATTTAGTGTTTCTAGTGGCAATTTCCCATGAGAAGATTTGGTATTTTTCAGGATGGTGACTTGGTGAGCCCTAATTGGTTTTGGATGGTTGCAGTTGCAAAAGAGTTTGACTGAGCCACTTTGCATGTTAATATCTTGCACCTCTGGATGAATTTTTTCAAGCCATTAATTGCACTAAATTCTTGGTTCAAATGTCTACATGTGTGCTTAGTTTCGAGCTCCCAAGATGAGTTTTGATGGGTCATTTAATTGTCTTGTAACTATAATCGGGTCAAAATTGGTGTTTCAAAAACTTTCATTTTTTTAATTTCTAAAGGCAACTCATTTCTCATCTTGATCCAAAACATCTCTAGCTCCATTCTAATCAAAATTGGAGATCATCAAATGTATTGTTTAATGCATTTCACTCATGGAAAAAGGCATCCCACAAGGCTAATTTACAAAGGAGGTCCTAGAAATATTTTGACAATGCAAGTACTAAGAAAATGGGTTTTCTCTAAATAATTGATAATGTCCCTATGCAAATTTTTCGCAGCTCCAGGTGTCCCAATTTTCCTATAGTGAAATTCCTGTAATTGGACCACAAGCGAAATTAAAATTTTTATTATTTCCTAATGTTCAAATTGCACATACTTGAAAAATCTTAAGTATTTTAAATACCTGAAAAAGAAAAATTTGGATGGGAATAAAGGAAATTTTAGGGCACATCAAATATTTCAAAAATTTATTAAAGTTTTATAAAGTTTCTAGTTTATATTGCTTTGCCCACTTGCTCATGAAAGAAATGCTCACGACACAGGAAACTAACTCACAAGGAAGCAGGAAGAATGTTGGGAGCAATGTTTGGGGTATATTTTGATTTGCAATTTCTACTGCAATGTCGATTGGAATGTTATGATCTCCATGGAGGTGTCTCTGATGGATTTCCATCATATTTGAGGAGAGAGTTTTGGTTGAGAGGCTATGAATCACGCTTTTGAGTTTCTAGGCATCTTTTGGGGGTCCATTTGGGCTCAAATTTGTTGTTCTATGCTTGAAATTCATCCCCTAACCTATACTATAGCCTAGGAAGAGCTTTTAAGCATATTTGTGATGGATTTTGAGTGCCAACATTTCCAAAAACGCCCTCCCATTCAGAAAAAACGACTTAGTAATGATGAAATTTGAACAAGAAGTTGTTGCATTTTTGTTCTTTGTATTTTTTGTGACTGGGTGTAGTCAATGTGCCTTTTGAAGGGATCTAAAGAATTAATAGAAATTTTTTCCACTAGCCCATGGTTGCATTTGCTGCCATTAGTAGAAGCTTGTGGGGAAGCGGGGATTGGTGAAGGATTCTAGGAAATAAAATATTTTGCAAAATGCTTCATTGTCGTTTTCGACGGAGGGAAAACATTTTTCAAGCTTTCTAAAGTTAGACTTTATGAAATGTGCTCTCCTCGCCCCTGTGGCTGCATTTTCTCGCTTGGGAGGTAGATAATGAGGGAGTGGGGAAGGCTCCATGTGGAAAGGTGGGCCCATGGGAAATTTCATGGGAAATGTTTAAAGTGTTTTTAAAAGGTGATGTACCATATTTAATAGGAAAGGATTTTAAATGCAAAAGGAAAATTGAAATTTCCACAGGTAATTTTTTTTACACAACCCAATAAATATTTAAAAGCTTTCCATCAAAAAATTTATATGTGAAATGGAGTATTTGCCCACCAGCCCACGAGAACTTATGTTGTCATCAAAGGAAAGTAGCGGGTGAGCGGGGAGTTTAGAAGGAAGCCTTATGGTGGGCCTGTGATTTCTTAAAACGTATTTGAGGGAAATTTTAAATGTGTTGGGAGGGGTGATAAAATAAATAAGGAACATCAAAATAAATGTTTCCCAATGAAAATTTGAGTTTTTAATTTTTTTAATGATAAAATTTAAAATGAAAAGTAAAGTGAAGGTGAAAGGAACATGGGTAAAAGCTTTTTCTTTCCCACTATTGTAATTTTTTAAAAAGATTTCAATTTTTAATTGCCAAGATTTTAAATGTAATATGCAAAGTAATAGTTCATAGGTGATAATTCTATAAAGTGAATAAAATATTCACTATGTAAAGGGTCTTCTTTGCTAGGAGAAGGGATTTTTCACTAATAAAATTATTTTCAGCTACAAACCAACAAAAGAGGGTAAAAAATGCTTTAATGCGAGAGCAAATAATTTTTCACTGTATGGTAAAATGGAAGAGGAGGTGAAATATTTTGCAAGCAAATATATTTTTCAACTATAGAATGAAGAAGAATGATGAATCTTCATGGTAGAGGATATTTTCAAACAATAGGGCATATATGAAAGAAGGCCATCATGAGAGGAATATTTTCTATTAGAGGGCAAGTGAATGCAAGATACATGAACCAAAGTGCAAATTGAAGATTCTTCATGCAAGGGGTAAACCCACAAAAGTGGTTTACAATTTGAGTGGGGAAGGAAAAGTTGTAAAAAATGACCCCATGCAAAAAAAAATCATTTTTGGGGTTCAAATGAACTTTTTGGTTTGAACGAACCAAAAAAGGTTTCGCTAGAACCCTAGTGTGAGCAAACCCATTTAATCTACCATTCCCACAAAAGAACACAAAGAAAAACCTTTTTAAAAGGGGGTTCACTTGAACCAAGGTTCAAGCGAAGCCCCCATGCTTTTGTTGAACCCCCCTCTACCCACCTTCTAACTCTATGGCACTAAAAAACTCTAGAATTTTGTACTTCAAAGCTCGGGTTGAGGATGAAAATGGAGGAGAATTCATAGATCCAACTCGATGATGGTAGTCCTTGGAATGAGCTATCCAACGAATATAATTTTAATATGTTTTGGTTTTATTATGTATTTGTTTTTTAGTTTTATTAAACATAGGTTTTCACCGAAAATCAAGGTCTCTATTTTGCACATCTGGAAAAATAGAAAATTATCAAACAAAAAATTTGAAAAATATGAGTGCACTAGATATTGAAGTCCTTGATCCAATAAAAAAATTTGAATTTTGATACATAAAAAATAAGTTACATGTTATACGGTCAACCTATGTCTGAATTACATAATTGGTTTGATTTCAACACTTGATTAAGGAAAATATATTCAATAAAACACTATGAAACCAATTCAAAGCACTACATATCGTAGTTGCAAATATAAATTCAAAATAGTTAGAATTTTATCCTTTGTGGAAAAAATGTTATGCATCATATGGTGAGTGTCACTCCTTAAAAATGTTGTTTACTGAAAATAACTAGTTTTCAAAGGAGATGGAAAAAGAAGTACAATTAGATTCCAAAAAAATTGAAAAAATATATTTAAAATCCATAGAAAAAATGTCACAAATCACTAGTTTGCATCATCTTCAACTTCCTCACGGTTTAGCCAATATAGGTTCTTGAAAGTGAAGATTTAGTTAGAAAAAATTATTTCAGTGTCTAGTTTTGCCAAAAAATCTAAACCAATATTGTAGGATCACCCTGAGCTAGAGGCAGTTATAGATCAATAGAAGATGAGGGATCTAGGTCTCAACTGCAGATAGTTTTTAGGGCTTCCTCTTCTTCTAATTCTCATTCTCTCTCATTTGTAAAGGGTTCTAAACTTTTGGTTTAGGGGAAGGAAATAGAGAATGCTTAGCTGGGAATTTGGGTTTTACTTACAGTAAATGAATGTACAGACTTTTATGATAGTGTCAATTAGTTTGAGAAAATCAATGAAAATATTGTAGAAGTTATCTCCATTTTGTGTTCTCAAAGTGCATATGGATTAAATATATCAAGGATATGTTAATTTTTCATTGCAATCTCTTTACAGTTGTGTGATTTGTGTATGAGTTTGTTCAAGTTAAGAATTAAATTTTGTATGTGAATTAATGTGGGTTTGAGGGAATGAAATGGATCTTTAAGTATAATTATGCAATAATATGAGTGGGTACATTAATGTAAACCATTAATTGTTAAAGGTCCACTAATTTGAAATAATTTTTTGTTTAAATTTGCATTCATGATCTAAGATTTGAATCCATGCCTTAAGATTAGACATTGATCTATCATATTATCCAAATCATTTTCAAAAACAATCTAAACCATCTTAAATATTTATTACTTTGGTAAAAAAAAAATTGTTTAAGTTATATCTATTCCATGTATCTCCATGATATTTGAAAGAGTGTAGCGGCTGAATTTGAGAGAATTTCATCTATTAACCCTCTATGTGTTTGAGATGAAGATATCTAAGTTATGTGTTCTCAACAATTTTCAATGCAAATGGGATTATGCTTGAACCTGGTAGAATATACAATACCCATCATTCATATACCTGAGAACTATGCACTTTCATACGCCTGTAATTTGTTGCTTGGCATGAGTTTATCATACATTCAAGCCTACAATTAGGAATACCCTCCAGAGTCTTGTGGAGCTCAAAGTGCAAAAGGTTTTCATGGCCTTGTTCATTGGCTTTTCTTGTCTTCAATCTCTTGATCATTCAAATTCCTTATCCTAAACACTTAATACCCTAGTTTAGGCATTATGTTTCTCCTTAGGATTGAAGGTTGCAAGAAAATAACCAACACACTCTTCTCTATATCTCCCTATCTCTTTATACCTTGTTCCCTCATCAAGTCAACCTTGGAATTCTTCCTTCTCTATTGTTGTAGTATCCATTGGCATCCAAAAACCACCATGCCATTATATCGTTATCAACAACTCCACCAAATTGAGCAATAAATAGGTATTCCAGAACAACAATGTGAAATACATCGAATACCTCTTTGCCAAGTGTGATGATCTCATTTGTTATCCACCGTCATTAACCAACAGACCAATCATACTACTCATGTTACTAAGTCCAAAATCGCTTTATCGACGAGATTACTAACCAGCTTGCACCAATACAAAAGAGCCTTGTCGATGTATATCACCAACTCAAAAAGGTATCAGTCTGTCAGAGAGACTCTGACTTGACTCTCGCTGATGCCCAAGCATTCCAGTGATGACATCCTCATCATCATTTGCAATCCACAACAAGGATTTCAATTATCGATCATCCTAGATCGCTATTTTCCAAGTGTGCATACACATCATCGAATTCCATCTCCGTCACCTTCTTATTGTAGCATCATGGTCCTCATCATTGTCAATTCCTGCCATGTGTCATCTTTTCATTCACTTGATGAGTGCATGCCATCCTTACCCTTCCCAGTCCCATAGTTGGCTTCACAATTCTATCTCTCTCTCATTGGGACTAACTCCATAGTCCTGGCGATATCATATTGTCTCACCAATCATCATTTGTCACCTTGTCTAAGGAATGTCCTCCATAGTTACACCGAAACTCTCTAGTCACACCGATATTGCCTTGTCACTGGGAAAAAGATAGATATCCCGCTGATACCACACACTCATGCTAATGAACTCGTTACACTCCATCACCATTGGGTCAACATTTGGACATAGAACATGGTCCCACCGAAATCCAAATCTCTCATCGATAAACCCCAATCCGCCAACATGATCATTCCATTGCTAGAACCTAGAATATGGTCCTATCGATGACACCTCATCACAACGATGACATTCAACCCGCCAACACCATCGTTCTTTCACTGAAATGAGTAGCAACCTCTGAATGATAAGCCAAACTCCTACAGCCAAGGGAGAAACATTGACTGAGGGGAGGGGAGGAGTGATGCTCCTACATAAAACTCCCCATGTCATTAAAAAATCATGTTCTCCTACACATAGTGTTCATAATGTCGTCCTCCAATTTTTATTTCTTTTTCCTCACTTTCCAGTTCTTTAGCCTCCTCAATTCTACACTTCCATTTTTGCACTATTTCCTTTGAAGTTTCGCTATTTGCATTTGATGACTTCTCTTTTTCTATCAAAATAAAAATTTGTATTCACCTTGCCTTTGTTTAGTTGGCTCGTCTTCCTTGCCATCTTCAAGGTCTGGTTCTCCTTATTCTGTAGACCTACATTCATATCATTAGAAAACAAACCAAGAGACCAAGTTGTCTCATCAAGTGTCTCTTCTCTAGACACTTTCTCTTCCTTTTTCATAACATGTTCCTTCATTCCCAAGCTTTCCTCAAGGGAATATAATTTCACTTTAATCCTTTTCAACTCTAAAATTAACTTCATTTCTCTTATCTTTTCCTAATACTCTTCCCAAAATGGGATTATCACTAGTCTCCTCATGACCCATCTTGTCCTCTTATTCAAAGACAAATCTTCAAGAACTTGCAAGTCATTATGAAATTACAAGTCCTCCTTGCAACAATCTCTCACTCTCTATTTAGGGTATCAACCCTCTATAGTTAGATTTCCTTCCTGCAACACATCTCTTTAGGGTTCAAGTCCTCTACAGTTACAAGTCTCCTCTCACCTACAAAAAACTCCTCTAGAACTCAAATCCTCAGTAACTATCGTCTACCCAACAAAGATTCTGGAAGATGCTTCCTCTACCCACCTTCTCTCAGTGGAGGAACTCTAAACCTTCTACCTAGCTTTATCTCTATTGGAGGATAGGGTTATAGACCCTCTTTCATGCCTGCAACAAACATACTTTCTACAAATCTTTCTCATTTCATCACTCGCAGGTCTTTTGGCTTCAACCCATAGTCATAGGTCATGTTACAACTGCCGCACATTTGACACTCTATTATAGAATCATGACAACCAGCTCTGATACCACTTGGTGAAGTTGAGATAAGATAGGGCCTTGTCAGGATGTCTAATCTTGTAGCCAACATAGACCACACACACATAGATTGACACAACACAGGTCAACAACTCTCTTTTATTCGTTTATTTGAAATATATTATGAAGTGATATAGAAGTCCTCAATTACAGAGCAATATCCTATTTCACATCACACTACTCTTTATATCATGTTCCTTCATCATGTCAGCCTTGGAATTATTCCTTCTTTATTATCATAGTATTAATTGTCATCTAAAAACCACCATGCCATTATATTATTATTAGCAACTCCACCAAATTGACTGGTACAAACTATGTGCTGGAGGGTGATCCCACAATAATGGGTTACAATTTTTAGCCAAACTTGACATTAAAATCAGGTTTTTTCACCAGACATTCACTTTCTTACACCTATAGCAGCTAAACCATTAAGGTTTTGAAGATAAATCAAACTAGTTATTTGTTAGATATTTTGTGTAGATTCTAATTATATTTTTTTTAAAAAAATTAAAAATAAATTGTGAATCATTTTATGTAATTTTTAATAACTTATTTTTTCTACTAATCAGCATTTTTAAAAAGTGATGTTCACTTCGGTGCACATAACTTTTTTTATAGATAGGATAAAATTCTAATTTTTAAAATGCAAATTTTTCACACCAATATCTAGGGGATGGATATTTTTTCATAATTTTTTTGTTACATATATTTTTTTAATTAATTTTCCAAGTCAGCGTAATTATAATTTGGACAGAGGTGTACTTCGGCATGCATAACTTTTTTTGTATTCATTTGAATTAACATATTCTTTTTTTGTTGGAATAAGGACACCAATTCCTAGGGCACATGTATTTTTTAGAATTTTTTTTCTCTATTTTTCTATTTTTCATATGTGTGAAATAAAGAACTTGATGTTCATTGAAAATCGTACATTCACAAGAAATAAAAAATAAATATAATAATCAAATTAAACATATTTAAAATTATACTTTTTATGAAGCTTATAATAAGGGTTACAGGCTTACAAAGCATAAATTTTAAATGAATTCATTTGATCACCCAAAAGGTAAATCAAAAGTGGTTTTTTATCATCATTTTGATAGGTGTAGAGGAGACTCGATTATAGGTATGGTTTAAATCTAACAAGGTTCTATCCAAGGGGGTTTGATCAATCCCTCTTTAATTAAAATAATTTAAATGGAACCTTTAAAGTCATAAATCATTGTATTTTCTAGAAATATGTGATTTCAGGCAAAAATCAAGATGTCCCAAAAAGTGTAACCCATTATTGTGGCAGCTAATAGGTATTCTAGAACAATGATGTAGAATACATCGAATATTGCTTTGCTAGGTGTCATGATTTCATTCATCATCCACCATCGTTGACCAACACACCAATCATACTGCTCATGTTATTGAGTCCATCATCTCCTTATCGGTGAGACCACTAACCACTTCCCACCAATATGACGGAGTCATGTCGATGTATGTTGCCAACTCAAAAAGGTATCAATTTGTCAGAGAGGCTCTGACTTGACTCCCACTGATACATAAGTGTTCTATCGATGACATCCTCATCATCATTCATAATCCACAACAAGGATGCGAATTATTGATCATCCTATCGCCATATTCCAAGTCTCCATACACATCATCAAATTCCATCTCTATCACCTTCCTATTGTTCCCACCATGGTCCTCATCATTGTGAGTTCCTGCCATGTGTCATCTTTTCATTCACTTCATGACTGCATGTCATCCTTACCCTGTTGGGTCCCATAGTTGGCTTCACACTCCTATCGCTCTATCATTGGGACTAACTCCATAGTCTTGGAAATATCATATTGTCTCATCGACCATCATTTGTAGGCTCGTCAGAGGTACTTCCTCCATAGTTACACTAAAACTCTCCAGTTGTGCTGATATTGCCCCATCGTTGGGATAAAGACTGATGTCCTACTGATATGACACACTCATGTCGATGAACCTATTACACTCTGTCACCATCAGGTCATGGCTAGGACATGGAACATGGTTGCACCAAGATTCAAATCTCTTGTCAATGAACCCCAATCCACCAACATGATTGTTCCGTCACTGGAACCTAGAATATGTTCCTACTAATGACACCCTGTCACAATGATGACCTTCAACCCACCAACACCATTTTATCACCAGAACGAGTAGTAACCTTTGACCAATAAGACAAACTCCTTCTGATGAGGGAGCAACACTGACCAAAGGGAGGTGGAGGTATGATGCTCCTGCATCAAGTTCCACTCTATTCATTCTTAGTTCATTATTTTTATTTTAAGTTTCATATTATAGGTTACATTTCTATATTTGCATATCATTTACATTTCCATCTTACTAAACCTTTAATTAGTGGTGAACCCTCTTTTGTCTTTAATCACACCCAAGGAGATCTTATAGAAAAATCCTCTCAATTGAACCATTAGATTGAGATCTCTAGGATTTCCTTCAATGAACTAGAAGAAAATAGGATCCTTTAAGTTCTACATCTCCTAAAAGGTGGGCACACCCTATTTTCTTTATTTCATCAAGAAGACTAGTTAAGCTAAGTCATTTTTATAAAATATTGATGGAAAATAAAAGAGTATCTATATTTATCTAGAAAAAACATAACTTATTATCATATTATTGAGTTTCTCTAGAATTCATCACAATAGGGATTTTATAAAGCCTTTTCAACATAATTTCCTAAACAACCATTTTATGGGAATGAAACTATTTTTTTAAATAATAATAAACCACAAGTCACTATGGTGAATTTATTGCTATATACACTTTAATATTTATAAAAAAATCTTAGAGTTTTGTTGGGAAATTTTAGTCATCTCACAGAAACCTCCAAGAACAATAGTGCCTTTGGTAACTTTAATTTCAATTAGATTACCTCAAAAACACGTACAACTATGTCACAAAGTGGAATCAGAAATAATTCATTTCCCACATTAATCCTTCTAAGAGAAGCACATGTAAATTTAGTTTTAACAACTTGCATAAACAGATTCAACAAACAGAACCACTAAACATGAAAGATGGTACAAAAGATTAGAACACACAAATTTACGTGGGGAAAACCCTTTCGAGTAAAAAACTCCACACTCCAAAAGATTTGAGCCATTTTATTATTCAGTAACAAACAAAGTTACAATACAATCTTAGGCTCATAGCCTTTTCACAGAGATTACACATTGTTTCATTCTAGAGACAAACTAGCAGCAACCCTATTCTATTTCTCTCTCTCCTTTTTTATACATTTCCCTAATCAACCTCGTAGTCCATTTCCACATTCACACTATACAATACTCTCACATAGTATATAGTGTAGATTAACAATGAAAGATCGATCAAGACATTCTATCAAGATAGAATTCGATAGCATAACCTTGCTTAGATCTTACTTTCTCTATCTCCTATCCTCTGCCTACAGATCCTCATCGAACACACATATCAAGCATTACTAGAAGACCGACGATCCAACTCCCATACCAAACTATTCCTTCACAATCTTCCCAACCATTGTTGTTCCTACTTCCAACCAAACTGAATAGTTCAACAAGGCAACTGTCAAACAGACTTGGACAACGAATAGTTTCCTCAGTGAAAAAATGACACATCAACAGGTCAACAAAAACATTTCTTGTTCAACCAAATCCACCTTCACTTCCATTGGCTTGACTTTGGCTATCGATCACAGTCATGAAGGACACATCGATCTCCAAAGTCTCCCTGATGTCTTCCATCATCCTAAGGTCTCGACCAAGACCATCGGAAAGAGTTCATAATGTCACATTGAACACATAGGTCTCCTCGATGTCATTAATCTCACACACCTTTCAAACCATCTTGTTAGCTTGAGTCACCTTGATGATCAATAGGAGCACCAACTATCCTTATCAGCAAGACAACCATCATTGGAGAAGGTTTCACCGAAGTCCCAAGTCACACCGATGACCTCACGCTCAACTACAGTTTGGAACACCTCATCAACAAGAGTCACATCGAAAGCAAGGTCATCAGCTAGAGTCACATCGACATTCATCACGAGCAAATTCATTAACAATACCAACAATACCAACAAGAGATCAGGAAGTCACATTGACAGTTCAAGTCATACTGAGTACTTCCATTGGCAAGATAGACCAAAGGTCACACCGGTATCAACCAGACTTCTATTGTCGAAAGGAGTTAGGAAACTTGCACCGATAGTTTAGGTCACACCCGTAACCTTTATCAGAAGAACATACTAGAGGTCACACGGATAAAGGAACTTCACAAGGAGAACATAGATCAAGCTTAGTCACACCAATCTCATAGATAATTCAGAATCACTATGTAGATTGGCCAGACATCTTAGTGGTTGAACTGAGATCACTCTCTTAGAGATTTAGGCTAGTAGGATTGAGGCACACAATTCCAACAATCTCCCACTTGACGAAGATCTCATTGGCACCTCAAGAGCACTCAGGAACTAAGATCACACTGGCACCACCAGTTTAGACTCTTCTCTATTCAAAACTCTATTCGACAACACTCTGTACACCCAATCATCAAGTTTCCATAGATAACAGTCTACTAGACAATCTACAAAAAAATCAAGTATCCAATTGTAACTATCCAACAATGCAATTGGTCATAGCCTCCCATGAAACCACATAGATCTCAAACATGCTCTCATGCTCCATCAAGACTTCTGCAACAACATCTAAGATGTTCACCATTTATGAAACAATCCTTGTCATCCTCCAACATGCCACCTATGGAAGAAAGGTACAAGCCAAGGTGAATATGCACCAGTCCAACAAACAAAAGCAAAGGATCCAAGTGATATCAACAACAAGAAACCACCATTACTCTAGAAAACAAGATAAAAAACATTATCTACAACAAAAATCAACCTTATTGTTACTTTCCAACTGATAAACCCACATGACTAAAAATAGCGCCCACAGCAAGTGCTAGTTCATCCAATCATCCATACCTCAAAGGTATCCACATTAGTAAACTCATGCCAGCAGTATAGCCAACCAACCAATTGCAGATACAAGCTCCATGTACAAACTAGTCAAGAAGACAAAGCACAACCAGAAACTCCCACTGCATAGGCAATGCCAAATCTTAAAGATCAAAGGAATAACAAGTCTACCAATAATAGCACATAGAAATGTAACCATGTAGTACCAAGGAAATATCCAAAATGATGTGCACAACCTGCAACCAACTAGTACAAGAATCATTTCTCCCCAATCTTCGAGAGCTCTTCCAAGTTCTTCAACACCCAACATAGGAAAGAGATAAAGAACCTCCAAGTTACCACTCAAAAAATTGAGTGAAAATAAAAGCTCTGACCAAATCTAAAACCAATATAAAATAAAGTCAAACTTCTAGGAAGACAACCAAGACCTAAGAGAGAAACTCTACACAACATATACCTATAGAACATCCTCCTACAGACACCTCTAACAACTAGCTATGTCAAGTATGATCTCCTTCACATCCCAAAGAAAATCCATAACAACACCCAATCATTCAAGCACCAAGATCAAACATATCAAATGTAACATCTAGACAATCATGGATGTAAGCTTCTCAAAGAAGATCAAACTACTACATTTCCAATATCAGGAAATTAGCCCATAAAGCATCTCCTTCCAGTTCTCATCAGTAAAAGATATAACACAAAAGCTCAAAGAGATAAACCATGTTGTACATCTTCCACTATGAATCCTTCAGAACCATTTAAACAGTAATTCAACATCCATATCATGAAAGAAAGCATAAAACACATCTGAAAGATACAATGGGAAAAATAACTCTCAAATTACACTTCATTGTTGAGCAAACCAAGAGTTGGAAAAGAAAATGCTCCTCTAAGATATACAAGCCACCATGACTCATCCAAGAACAATCTCATCATTGGTCTCTATTGAACTTGTGTTCAACCAAGGTGTAGGCTACTCAGAATTTTTGTTGAAAACAACACCTTTCTCATCTCAAAAGAATTACAGCCTCACCTTATTCTCCATGTATCCATGAGTGCCTACAAATGATCATTCCATGTTGAACTCTAAACTACATTACTGCACTAACATGAAGTTCTTAAGCATATGACCAATGTACTCAAAACACAAAGAAACTTGAGACCACTATCAAAGCTCCAAACATCTGAAACATGAACTTAACATGACACCATGATCTACACATTCCCCTTACAAGATACCATGCTTCAAGTGACCTCAACATGGTCTCAAGAGCAATGACCCATGCCAAAACTCTAATGTGCAAACAAGAGTATAACATGACATCAAGAAAACAAACTCAAAACCAACATCACCTATCAAGCACCACTAACACCTCAGCCAAAGACTCCAAATGTCCTCCATGGTTCCAAGATGTTGCACATCCTTAAATAGTGTCCATGCAAAAGTGAAAGAACCCTTTTGCAACAACAAGATCTAAAAGTCCCTTCTAGTAACATCGACAACACTAAAGAAGATCATTCACAACCAAGTGATGAAACCATAGTCACTGCTAAAGCTCCCACTGAACCATTACATCTGAGTTTTACAAGCATCATGACCAACCATCTCCAAAACTAAAAACAACATCTTCCAAGCCCACAAACATATAATAGTATTGATAATTAAACCAAGATCTCAAAAGTAAGGAGATTCACCATGCTACATGACTCCATAATCGACTATCCAATAATTCACTTATCATCCATCCTCTTACCTCAAAACAACCACATTAATGCACAAGTGACCACAGACAAGGCCAACTTACAAGTATGCATAAACACTAAATTAAATCACGTGGATATTGACAGTCCACTTCTAGGTTGTCCCACTGCAAAAATATGGGTAAAGACAATCCACAACTTTGCACAAACCATAGATCCAATCAATGAAACATGAAGACTCACTACCACATCAATTTCTTACACAATATGAAGTCTCACAAGAGAACAAACATGTAGACACCCCGACTCAAACACCAAATCAAGTGTAGATCCAATTTGTCAAACATGTCCACACCAAGGACCATAGTCTAGGAAACAAGAAAGCAACACTTACATGCAAAACTACAACTATCTCATCCAACAACACCCCAAACAACCAAGGTCTAGAAAATAGTTTTACCAGCAGCTGAGCCATAAAACCACAAGTATTTTCTTGATCGTGCAAAACCTACAAAACCACTGTGTTTGTAAAACAACCATGCACATCCATATCCACTATACATCTGGACAACTCAAGAGTCTGCACACAACCATATTCATGGTTAACCAAAACAATGGACTAACATGAATATGTATCACCATAGAATTTTTAGGAAAATATATAAAAATCCCTCAGAACAAAAGGACATGAATTTAAACCAATCAAGCACAAGGTATCCATAAAAGGAACAAGTAGTATAGGAATTTCAGGCCCATTCCAGACCAATTCAAAAACCACAAGCATGTACATGCATACGAGAGAGCTAGGCTATTAAAAAAAATTAAATCATCTAATTATTAACTCCATAGCCTTTATGTATTCAAGGTTAACAAGAAACAATGCCTTCCAACACTAGGAAATGCCACCCAGCATAAGCATTGTCTTCCATGGCTGAGAAACAACCCACGCCTCTCCATATTACTAGGGAGCCTCTCAAACAAACACCCAATATGAGATCTTTACTACTACACAACCACGAAGCAGAGAAAACCACCACATACATCAAGGTTCTACCACTATCAACTAGGAGACACATAGATCACAACAATTCAACATGACAAACTCCATTGTCTCCATCTTCACCATCCTTCAAGCTGCATGTTGTCTCTAAATACCACAAGAATTCCACTCACCAAAGGATCAATACATCAGTTGATTCCTCCATATTTCCTCAAGCTTGATAGACTAAGAAATCTTCACAGGAGAAATACCTAGAACCAACAACCAAAAGAAGGCTATGATACCACTTTTTGGGAAATTTTAGTCATCTTGGAGAAACCTCCAAGAATATACTTAGTGCCTTTGATAACTTTAATTTCAATTAGATTGCTCAAAAACACATACAACTATGTCACAAAGTGGAATTAGACATAGTTCATTTCCCACATTAATCCTTCTAGGAGAAGCACATGTAAATTCAGTTTTAAAAACTTGCATAAATAGATTCAACAAAAAGAACCACTAAACATGAGAGATGGTACAAAAGATTAGAACACAAAAATTTGTGTGGGGAAAACCCTTTCGGGTAAAAAACCCCACACTCCAAAATATTTGTGCCATTGTATTATTCAGCAACAAAGTTACAATACAATCTAAGGCTCATAGCCTTTTCATAGAGATTACACCTTGTTTCATTCTGGAGACAAACTAGCAACAACCCTATTTTGTTTCCCTCTCTCCTTTTTTTTACATTTCCCTAATCAACCTCTCAGTCCATTTCAACCTTTGTACTGGTACAATACTCTCACACAATATATGGTGTAGATTAACAATGAAAGATCAATCAATACATTCTATCAGGAGAGAAATAGGCAACATAACCTTGCTTAGATCTTACTCTCTCTGTCTCCTATCCTCTACCTACAGATCTTCATCAAACACACATATCAGGCACTACTAGAAGACCGATGATCCAACTCCCATACCGAACTGTTCCTTTATAGACTTACTAACCATTGTCATTCCAACTTCCAACCAAACTGAATGGTTCAACAAGGCATCTATCAAATAGATTTGGACAACGAATAGTTTCCTTAGTGGATAAATGACACATCAGTAGGTCAACAAAAACATCGCTCATTCAACTGAGTCCACCTTCACTTCCATCGGCCTGACTTTGTCTATCAGTCACTGTCATGAAGGACACACCAATCTCCAAAGTCTCCCTAATGTCATCCATCATCCTAAGGTCTTGACCAAGCCCATTGGCAAGACAACATCCATTGGCAAGAGTTCATAATGTCACATCGAACCCACAAGTCTCCCTAATATCATTAAGCTCACACACCTTTTGAACCATCTTGTTGGCCTGAGTCACCCCAATGATCAACATGAGCACCAACTATCCTTATTAGCAAGACAACCATCATCAGAGAAGGTCTCACCAAAGTCCCAAGTCACACCAATGACGTCATGCTCAACTACAGTTCAGAACACCTTATTAGCAAGAGTCACACCAAAAGAAAGCCTGTCAGCCAGAGTCACACTGATGTTCATCATGAGCAGATCCATCAACAAGACCAACACTACCAGCAAGAGATCAGGAAGTCACATCGATAGTTCAAGTCACACCAATCACTTTCATCAGCAAGATAGACCAAAGGTCACACCGATATTAGCTAGACTTCTATTGTTGGAAGGAGTTAGAAAAATTGCACCGATAGTTCAAGTCACGCCAATAACCTTCATTGTCAGAACATACCATAGGTCACAAAGGTAAAGGAAATTCACATGGAGAACACATATTGTGCCAAGTCACACCGATCTCACAGATAGTTCAAGATCACTACACAGATCGGCCAAACATCTCAGTGGTCACACTAAAATCACTCTCTCAAAAGTTTAGGCCAATGGGATTGAGGCACACAATTCCAACAAGTTTACATTGCACACAATAAAATATTTTGATAAAAAATATATGTACATATTATTGAACTTATTTTATTTGAACAAAAATTCCTAGACCAAGTAGTAAGTTATCAAATTACCAATTAACTCTCATAATGGTGTAGCTCTTTAGCTCACTTCTTGAGTTACCAAATTACCACCTCCCTAAACTCAAGAATCATAGGTATCGTAAATTAATGGATAAAAATCCACGTCAAGATACACCATATTACTCCACAAATTTATCTCATGACCATCATAAGGGTATAATTCTAAAGATCCATAGACTCTAAAATTATCTAGGAAGTAATCCATATTGAGTTTTCGATAGATCCCTTCTTATCTTCAAAAGAAAAGCTTCACAATATATGAATTCTTAAATATTATCAACATAAGAAAGGAAAAAAAAAAATTGATACAAAGCACCATCTCTAAGTGAGAAGCTACCTAAAGATGATGAAAATTCTCCAACCTCTAGTACATCTAGCCTCCAATAGTGAAGGCTCAAAATAATTATCCATATCCCTAGTATATTAGAATTTTTGTTTTAAAAAGAATCTTGTGGATCCTCAACCTCAACATAGGATGATTCAACTTTATTTTTCTTTGACTTTTCCCTTAAGAACATCATCAACTCTAGTTCTACAAGTCCAATCTATGTAACCATTTTTTTTTATATTTTTAGCATCATCATCAATTATTGGAGCATTAACTTCAGCTAGTTGACTAATGAGATACTTGGAATTTCTTGTGTGGTTTGACATAGTTATTCTATCTTCCATTTTAAATCTAAATAGTAGAATTTCTAAGGAAAAATTTGCATTAGCACCTTTCAATCCAAATATTTAATTTAAATTTTCCCAATTTCTTTTTGAGGATTTATCTAGATCTACATAACATAATTCAAACTTAGAAAGAACAAGACAAATAATAGTTCCAGCTTTATCATTTATGTTATGCTAATCTAGTAACTTATTCACACCTAAAGGTGATGTTTCATTTCCATTCATTGTTCCCCATAAGTTTCTATTCAGTAGTTTCATTTGAATTTTTATTTTCCAAATATTAATGTTGAAAGTAAAATATTTTTTAAAGGATTCTTTATTATTTAAAAATATCTTTTAAAAAAATGATCAAATTAAGATTATAACACTCTATTCTACTCAATAATCCTATGCATTCCAAATAACTAAGTTAATAATTTTATGTTGCAATTTTTAATGACATCTCTATATTACCCTACTCATATATGGAAGTACAAATTTTATTACCTTTTATAGATGTAATGAAAGAAAAATGTTTCTTCCATTCTTGATAACTTGAACTCTTGCACACTTTTGATTAGCAGAGTTAGGTAGCATAGCCTCAATACCTATTTTCTCAAGTGCAATACCATTGGTGTTATAATTAAGAAGGATTTCATAGGTTCTTCTTGTAATCATATGTTCAAAAAAAGAACACAGATTACACACAATACCAAGTGAGGACAAGTCAATGCTAAAATGCAATTAATTTTAATATTCCACCAACATAGGACCAACGAAGGAAAATTCAAAGATAAAATTCAATTTATTTTAATATGCCACCAACAGAGGACAACCAAAGGAAAATTCAATGCTAAAATACAATTAATTTTAATATGCCACAAAAAGAGGATCATTGAAGGAAAATCAATGATAAAATGTAACTAATTTTAATATGCCAGCAACAAAGGATCAATGAAGGAAAATCAATGCTAAAATGCATTTAATTTTATATGTAGTGTAGTGTAGAAGAAATGTACTCCTTTACATTTTCACACTATGTTTGGGTTCCCTTATTTAGTTGGCCTTAATTAGGCTTCTAATTTTGGAAATTATACACTCTTAAGCCTTATTATTCCTATTTTTTGAAAGGGAAACTAGCATTAAATAAATGCTAACATTATTTTAAACACCGTAGAAATTGTGTTTCCTAGATTTAGGTCCAAAGACCCGTTTGCCCAAGGGTGAATGGGTCCTCCTTAAGTCCTAGATCCCAAATTTTAATATGTATTCGATAGTATTTTAATGATTGAAATTCAAGTTTCAAATGTCAACTAATGGAATCTATTTTTTGAGAAATTAGATAAACACCTATATATACAAGGTTATTTTATCAATTCAAAGCTAAGCTGCATTATTTAAATTTTACAATAGAAAAAATTATTTTCAAGAGCATTGAAGTAGAAATTTGACAGTCATCTACAACAACAATCAAGATCATATTATCATGTCAAAGTTATGTGTGTTTATATTATGTTTTAGAGCTAACATTGTGATGTAGGTTTCAAAAATTCAAGCATCAAATCAAGCCATTTTCGAGCAAGATCAAGCTCCTTAGAGATATGTGTTAGACTTTAGTCCTTTAAGGGTAACCATTAAGGGTTTGGTGAGTTGTGACATAGGTTTTTTCCATTAATCAATCCTTTTAATTTTTCATTATCTTGCATTATCAAGGTTTAATTACCGAAGTGGGGTTTGACCAAGGAAAACCACTATTCACCAAAAACCAAAAAAAATCCTCTCTTTATGTGTGCGGATTTGTAGGTGACGAAGGACTAAAATTGGATCGAAAGAGAAATTTTACAAATTCAAGTAAAAGTTGTCATCAAAGTTTTCAAGCCACGAAAAATCATTTACATATTTTATTTTTGGCTTTTCAACAGTGAAATTTGGTGGAATTGGGAGTGTAGATCCTAGACTAGGGGGCTACGAAATCAAATTTTGAATCCTCGTACAAAGACCCATCCCAACAAGACACTTAGCAACCAATTTTGACGATAGGTACAAATCAGTATGCCCTTCTCACATCTTCTTGAAAGTTATTTTTTTTATTTGTTCTATCCTTAATTTCTCCATTTAGTGTTTGCATCACATAATTGAGTTCATTAGGTATTTTATTTTTATCTCCCCAAAGTGCATTTTAGTTGTATTTGTCATTTTTTGTGATAAAGGAAACAGTAGATCACCTAATATGGTTGACTCACCTGAGGTTTGAAAGTCAATCCTACATTTGGAAGATCTCTTTTCCTAATGAAATTAGAAGAAATATAGGTGCATCATCTTCCATATTTTTTACCTTACACCTCCAAAAACACACACACACACCCATTTTTCTTCATTTCATTTTGGTGAACCCAATGCTCTTGAATTATAAGCTTTCTGATTTGGAGATCCTTCAAACCCTCGATCTAGGATTTTGCATTAGTTTCAATTGCATCTTAGTAAGGGTTTTCAAAATTTTATTTGTTTGCATTCAATTTTGGGTTCTAAAATTGTATTTTGCATTGTTTAAAACTTCAAATATTTAAAAATTTGCATACATATTGCATTCATTTTAATAATAGGATACACATTAGTATTTTTCATTCATTTACATCAAAAAATTCAAACAAAATTGTATCTAGAAAGTTATCATTTTTCTTGTTTTTTTTCATCAAATTGCACTTGCATTTCATCATAAATTTCTAGAAATATATAACTAAAAGTATTTATTTTAAACCTAAAATAGAGACCTTAAACATCAACTTAGAAGTTCTCAAAATTTTATTTTTTCAAACCCTATGCAAGGACATATTCACTCTAGGGTGAATATGTCCTTATACAAGTCATTTTCTAGATTTTTGGGCATTAATATCTTTGTTTTCTTTGTTTCTAGCTATTTCCATATCTCAATTTCAATTTCTAGAATTATAATTTTTTGAAATTATTTACATTCAAGTTAATTGGTTAAAATAAGTGCATAGTTAAAACTTAAATTTTTCATTCAAAAGACATCATCTTTAGTTTCTTGCATTGAAAAATCAGAAAATTCTTGCATGTCATATCTAAAAATTGTAATTTATATTTACATCCTTGCATTGTGCCTCCTATTTATGGGTGTTTGCTACATTTATTTAGTGCTTTTTTCCATTTTGGGTATCCTTTTGGTTTGTTGAAACTTTTATTATTATTACAACTTCGTGTCTTATTGCTAATACTTCAGTGAGACGTAGTTTAAGACTCATGGCATCTTGTGCCAGTACATCCATTGTGGATCTTGGGGTTTTTATAACTCTTTCACTCATAGTGTTGACACTAGTCAACTCATGTTGGAATGCATTCCTACAATAACATGTCCTATGACCTCCAATACCATTGATGTTGAAACCATTTTTCCTCATGTTTCTCAAGAAAACTTGTGAAAAATGGATAAAACATTAGAAAAATTTCAAAACCTTGTGGGTGGTGAATATATTGTTGGTACTATGGCTCCTATCATAGATAACATGAGAAGAATTCTTGATAATGAATTAGGAATAGAAATTGTATGAAGCTTAGCTAATATCATTGATGCATTCCTTAAAATCACTTTACCCCATCTTTACTCATCTTTGAATCTCCCTCTCATTTGTGGGGGGTGATACGATAAAAAAAGATAAAATTATTGATAACCCTAGTCTTCCTAAAACCTCCCCTCCTTGTAAAGGGGTTGCCTTGAGGTTAGAATATCCATTTGTGAACCATCTTGAGAATCTTGCTTATATCCTTCCCACTACCTCTCCTACTAGGAAAGGTGTCCTCTTTTATTAAATTGTTTCAAAAGAACAATTGAGGAATGGGGAAGGGGATAAGGTTGCCTTAGATCCTCCACCTTTACATAAACCAATTTTCCAACCAAAGAAAAAATGGCATAAGCATTACAAATCCAAGAAACATAAGGTCCATGATCCTCTTGAACATGTACATGATGTATTAAAACTATCCAAGATTGAGAATGATTTCTATACACTTTTACATTGGGGATTAATTGAGTTACCTCCTAAACCTAAACAATTAACAAAGCAACAAAGTGATAAAAATGGACCATATTGTGCATAACATAGAATATTTGTACATCACACTGATAATTACCATGGTTTACATGAGCTATTGAGAAAGTTTGAACCCCCTAGGGATCCAACTTGACTAGAATGCACACACTATGCACCTTGCCATGTGGTAGTTGTATAATCATAGAATACTCACTATTATGTATTACACGTAATGAAAACCATTTTTATATTGCAAGGAGAACATTCTCATCACCTATCTTGGGTCATCCTTGTCCTAAATTTAGGGGTCAGCAGGTTAGATAGCCTTGTCCTAGTATGACACTCGTTGTCGCCCCTTTGGCTAGTCATTCACCTTTCATATATATGATGAGCAATATTGGGATGCCGATGAATTGCTTTAGGTCAGCTCGCATGTTTCATACTAGCTTTATGTCTATCCATGTTCTTTGTGTGATTGCATGTGCATAATATGATCCCCCATACTATTATGCTTGGTGTGTCTTTATGTTTATGAGCCTAGTTTGGATTACCATTATCACTCCATTGGTGAGAGGATATAAAGGAAGTGAGTCTCTTGTGATGTTCTATTTGTATCTTCATTTCTCTATCTATTGTAAATATTTTCTTTTCAATTCTCTTGTGTTTTCCTTTCAAAGATGGCACAAGGAATCGATACATTTAGTTCTCTTCCATGCTGACCCAAAAGGCTTCTCTTTGTTTTCACTCTCTATGTGTCATTCTTACTTTGTGCTCATTTTTCCATGATTTACTAGGGGAAGATGATGATTCTAAGCTCTATTATATCACTGTAACAAAAACATACATTAGCCCTAGATCTGTGGATCCTTTATGTGTTATCCTAAGATTGTGTATGGGGGGAAATCTCCTTTTCCTAACGTATCCTTACTTGGAAACATATGTTTTACATAGGAATTTCCAAATAAGCTCTCATGTATTGACACTTATCATTCTTCTAAGTAATTTCTCACAACATGGTGTTTAGTAATTTATTTAAAGTGGAGGGAATTTAGCATCTCACTTTTTTCTTAATTGACCTTGTTTAAAGTGTGGTCTTCTTACTTCATGTGATGTGTCATCTTGGTGGTGAAATTAGGTTTGATGTTCTTCAAGAGCATGACCTTCTTGGCATATAACATTCCTCTTAGTGGTAATGCTATGGCTTGCATTCCCTAAGGTATGAATCTTTTATCCCTTGACTTGTCCTCTCTTGGTGACATTGAGTGTGATGTTCCTTGAGTGAGACCTTTCATGAACTAATCAAAACCCCTTTGATTATCCTATTATCTTAAACCAAAACTTTTGGCCACTAAGAATAACACAACTTGCTTGGTGGTGCCTTTGTTTCATGAGTGTCTAGCATAATGCAACTTGCTAGCCTTGTGATTGTCATATGTGGCATCTTATCAAATTTATCAAGGACTATAAATTTTGGTATGGTTTATGTATTGGAGCTTGTAGACCTAGCATGACTTTCCCATCACCACCATTTTTGTGGGTACACAACTAGTGTATATCAAACTGCACTAGACCTTGTTTGTTTCTCACTTGTTTGGGCTCACCGACTGTATATCAAACAACACTCATGAGCATGTTTTCATGGCCAACTTGCATAACACAACTTTCTTACCTATGGTGCCATGAGAGTGTGTTTGAGGGACTTGGCATAATGCAACTTGCTAGTTCATCTTTTCTTGCATTGATTTTTGCATTGTATGATGTTGTATCTTTTGTTGTTGTTGCATTCGCATGTCTCTTTGTGCCTTTGGTGGTTTTCTATGGGATATTTGATCCTAGAGGAATGATCATCCTACTTGATCTTTTTTATCTAGTATTTCTAACAATTATACAATTAGACCTCTCTTGACTTATTTATCTACTTTAGTGTAAGTTTGAGTGTAGGGATCATACTCTCACTAAAGTGGGGGATAAATGTAGTGTAGAAAAATGTGTACTCCTTTACATTTTTACACTATGTTTGGGTTCCCTTAGTTAAATTGACTTAATTAAGCTTCTAATTGCCTAAATTATGCATTCCTAAGCCTTATTATTCCTATTTTCTGAAAGGGAAACTAACAAAGGGAAACTAACACTATTTTTTTTTTAACATTATATTAAACAGCTCAAAAATAGTGTGTCCTCAATTTAGGTCCCAAGACCCATTCACCCAAGGGAAAATAGTTCCTCCTTAATTCCTAGGTCCCAATTTTGAATGTGTTTTTCATGGTATTTTAATGATTCAAATTCAAATTTCAAATGTTGGTTTATGGAATCTAATTTTTAGGAATTTAGGTAAACACCTATAGATATAAGGTTATTTTCTCAATTCAAAGCTAAGTTGCATAATTCAAATTTCACAAGAGAAAATATTATTGTCAAGAGCATTGAAGAAATTTTTTATCAGTAATCTACAAAACTAATCAAGATCATATCATCATGTGAAAGTTATGTGTGCTCATATTATGTTTTGGAGCTAACATTGTGATGTAGGTTTCAAAAATTCAAACATCAAATTAAATGTTAAATCAATTATCCATTCAAGCCATTTTCAAGCAAGATCAAACTTCTTGGAGAGATGTGTAAGACTTCATTCCTCCAAGGGCAACCATTAAGGGTTTGGTGAGCTATGACATATCCTTTGTTCATTCATTAATCCTTGTCATTTGTCATCATCTTTCATTATCAAGGTTTAATTACCAAACTGGGGTTTGACCAAGACAAACCCCTATTCACCCAAAAAAAGACATTTTTTCGTCTCTTTGTGTGTGTAGATTTGTAGGTGAAGGACTAAAATTGGATCAAAAGAGCAATTTTACAAAGTTGTCAAAGTTATCAATACACGGAAACTCATTTACAAAATTTATTTATAGCTTTCTGAGAGTGGAATCTAGTGGAATCAGGAGTACAAATCTAGGACCAGAGGACTATAAAATAAGATTTTGAATCCCTATATAGAGACCCATTCGCCCTAAGGTGAATCTATCCTAGCAAGACACTCAACAACCACTTTTGGTGATTGGTACATATTAGTCTGCCCTTCTTAGATCTACTTGAAAGTTTTTGTTTATCCTTAATATTTGCATTTCAAGTTTTACATCACATAATTGAGTTCATTAGGTATTTTATTTTTATCTCCCCAAAGTGCATTTCAGTCATATTTGGCATTTTCTATCATAAAGAAAAGAGTAGATCCCCTACTATGGTTGATTCACCTAAGGGTTGAAAGTCAATCATACCTTTGGAAGATCTCTTTTACTAATGAAATTAGATGAATGATAGGTGCATCACCTTCCATATTTTTACCTTACACCTCCAAAAACGCACACGCACACCCATTTTTCTTCGTTATGTAGATGCCCTGATGAATAAATCAAAAGAAACATTCACAAGTAATTTCGCACTAACAAATAAAGCATAAGAAGCATTCATAGAGCATTATCCTCATGGTTGTATCCTTTCATATCCTTTACTCTTTTTAATGACTATTGCACCTTGAACTTTGAAACCATAATAGAAAATCAAAGAGCATCTACATTTGTTCAATAAAAAAATATAAATAATATTATATTATTAAATTATCTTTTAATATATCACAATATATTTTTCATAAAATATTTTCAACATCATTTCTCAAACTATCCACCTATTGAAATGCATCTAATTATTTTAACAAAATTAATAAACCACAGGTCAGTAAAATAACTTTACTACAATAAAAAACCTTAATATTCCCATAATTATTAAATATTAATTAAACTAATTATTTCATCGTGTAGAAATTATTGTGTGGTTGATTCTGCAGCATATTAGAAAAATGTTACTGCACTCAAAAGTTTGATTGAGAACATAATTATTGTATGACAAAAGAAAGATAAAATTCCTTATCGTGCCATTTGTGCTTATCTACCATAATTGGCTTAGTAAATTAATGTTATTTAGATAGAAAATGACAAGAAAATGAAGACCATTAAACAGATTAACAATAACAGGAAAATTCAAAACCATTAAACATTCTTCTCACACCCCATTCTTTGTTCCATTTGGCGACTCGAAACCGTACACAACATTCTTCTCGACACTGCAAATGCTAACTGAATCATTTGCACGTATCTTCCTTTTCTTTTGCTCTCATTTGCTTTTCCTCGAATATATTTTTGCTTCCATCAATTTTTAAATATTTTTTCAGTTCATATCTACGTGAGGTGACTGTATCAGCATTACTATATTGATGGTTGTTTGGTCCTTCCTTTTCAGTGCATCATTGTTTATAAATACTACTCCTTTCCTAAGCATGCACATATTGTATTATGAAGTGAAGCAATCCAGGAGAGATACAATAACTAGTACTTTTAGAGGGGTGGAGTCTTAGAAACTTGTTTCAATGGGAATGGAGATGTTTCAGAAAGCAAGGCCTTACATAGCAATGTCGTCCTTGCAGTTCGGGTATGCAGGGATGGCCATTCTTACTAAGATTTCTCTGAACAGTGGAATGAGTCACTTTGTTTATAGGCACATCGTTGCTACGGTTGTCCTTGCACCTTTTGCCTTCTTCATTGAAAGGTATTTAGTTCTTTGATTATACGCCTAACTTTACACTAGATAAACATTTCTTTTTCCTTTTTAAGACCCATTATATATAATAACTTCATTTTGTCTATATGAATTGCAGGAAAGTACGACCCAAAATGACATTTCAAATATTTTGTAAGATATTTGTACTCGGTCTGTTGGGGTATGTAAATTGCCTTCATTTCCTCCTTTTTTGTTCCTGATTTATTGATTATTATGATGTCCTCTAATTGAAGATGATGGAACATTTGCAGGCCTGTACTGGATCAGAATTTCTATTACCTGGGTTTGAAATTTACTTCCCCCACTTTTGGTGGTGCATTGACTAACTTGCTTCCTGCTACGACTTTTTTGATTGCTCTAATATTTAGGTAATTAATTATCAGTCAATAATTGTTAATCAATATTATCCTCGTAAAAATTAGATTATGGTTAGTAAAAGTAGAATTGTTTATTTTTTATTTTTAATAAGAATGAGATATCAAATTGTTTTTCATCATTTGATCATTGAAGAATATAAATTTATTTAAGTAGAGTTAGATCGGACCCACCATCCTTTTTAAGCATATAAAATTACCATTCCATCAATCATCTTATCTATACAAATAATAATATATTGTTGATTTATTTTTGTTATTATATCAATTAATCTTTAAGAAAAGTTTGCTCATATCTATGTATAGTATGTTGTTTGATGGTCAGGCTTAAACAACATACTCTAAGTTTTGACTTGTATAGGTGGCTCATCCCAAATCATATCGACTTCTCTAATAGAGCCCACCTACTAGTGTGATTTATGATGGACCACCTAAGCAAATCAAATCTTAGAATGTGTTGCTATTTAAACCAAACACAATATATTTTCAATGTTTTTTAAAATAATAAAAAATTATACTCCACAATTTGTTTCTAACATTTGTATACAAACACATGTGATGATTATAACTACTAATTACACTTTTCTAAATTTAATTGTTTCTGAACTTAAGTTCAGATATGTATTGTACTGTTTAGAATGGAGAGTATAAAAGTTCGAGAGATACGCAGTCAAGCAAAGCTAGTGGGAACACTAATTTGTGTTGGTGGTGCAATGTTGACGACTTTGTACAAAGGAGCTCTTCTTCCCATGCCCTGGTATTCACATGACCATTATCATTCTTCAAATGTTGCTGCTTCTCATGATAGGAATAATGAGGTGGTCAAAGGTTGCTTATGTTTAATTATTGCAGTGTTTGCTTGGTCCTCCCTATTTGTTCTTCAGGTAATTAACACCACTTGTTTTCCATCATCAATCACTTCTACAAATATTTAATACTAAACTGAAAAATTCATGTTCTATTTTTGTCTAATCTAATGAATTACTCAATTCAGGCTTCAGTTCTTAAGAAGTATTCTACACAACTCTCTCTTGTCACCATAATATGCTTTATGGGAACCTTACAGTCAACTGCAACCACCTTAGCTATTGAACGATGTCCTTTGGCATGGGCAATTGGATTTGACATGAATCTTCTTACTTCCTTTTACTCTGTAAATTTCCATTTTGAATCCAGGCTATTTAATATATTTAGAGCATTTTTGAGTTCTTCTAGGCAAGTTTAAACAATATATTGTAATCTTTGATTTGTTTAGATGGTTCATCTAAAATCACATTTTTTTTTTCCAGTATGAGCCACTTATTAGTGTGATTTTGGATTAGCCATCTAAAAAAATCAAAGCTTAGAGTATACTGTTTAAATCAAAATCTACCAAAAAATTACTTTGACTGTGATTGATTCAAAAAATAATGACACACTACTTTTACATAGTATACCGTTACTAAAAAATTATGTACTTTCAATATATATTTTCTAAAATTAAATAATTTAATATTTGAGGGATAATAGTTTATATATAATGTCTTGTAATTTACAAGCTATTTCTTTCAATAAATTTTTAAAAATGGTATAATTTAATATTTAAATAATGTTAAAGATTAGTCATTGAAAATATTCATATGTTAATATGTAGAGTTTAATGTTATAAAAAATGTAGGGAGTGATGGGTTCTGGGATTGCATATTATGTGCAAGGATTATGCATGAGGATAAAGGGGCCAGTATTTACTACTGTATTTATTCCATTGACTATGATAATCTCAGCAATTATGGACTTCATTATTCTTCACCAAAAGATCTATTTGGGCAGGTTTATTTTTCTACTCTAATTGTTTAAATCCAAAAATATGTAACAAACTTTGCAATTATTTTTAGATATGTTGATCTAATTGAATCGAATTGAATGCAGTGTGGTGGGAGGAGTGGTGATAGTAATAGGATTGTATTGTGT
This sequence comes from Sequoia sempervirens, assembly GCA_007258455.2. NCBI lineage: Eukaryota > Viridiplantae > Streptophyta > Pinopsida > Cupressales > Cupressaceae > Sequoia > Sequoia sempervirens. The sequence goes on from VDFB02000003.1 coordinate 282,668,742, forward strand.
TTTGTGGGGTAAAGGAAAGGACACAAAGTTCCCCACTTTTAGCAACTCATAAATGCTCCCCACTTGTCATTCGGATAATGATAAGAACAACCTTGAATGTATAGAAAAAATTGGTGTTCCAGTTCAAGCCACTGTTACTTTCAACATAAAAACAGAACCCTCCACAATGTGAAGAAGAGTATTTCTACATTCAACCATGAAATAGGTTATTGGGTAAAGGTATGGTTGAGGATAAAGAAAATCATTTCGGCATGCATTTTTTGGGTATATCCTTCAAGTGCAATGTGAGTGGATTCTTTTGAGTGTTATTATCTCTATCTTATGAGTGAAAATGAAAAGGAAGTTTTTGGTAATTTCATAATTTATAGAGTGAGCTTAGATATAGTTAATGGTATCATTGAGTGTGAATAATCAATCTCTTTAAGACAAAAGTAAATTTTAGATGTTGAGAGTATTGTTATCTAATTTTGTATATGAATAAAAAGATATTTGTGTAACTCAATAAATTATATTGTAATATATTACCTTTATCTTTAAATGATTCTTCTTTTTAACATCATGCAAAGTGAGTTTCTTTAAAAGTATGTAATGGGATGTAGTTAATAGTAATCTTATATGTTTGAATAATGGATCTCTTTAAGATAATAATGAAAGTAAAAAGATGAGAGTACTATTATCTAATTTTATAAATGAATGAAAGGAGACATTTCTAACTCCATACTAAATTACATTTATCTTTGATTGATTCTTCTTTTTCACATAATGAAGTGTCAATTTAGTTAATAGTGTTGTGAGGTGTAGTTAATAATGATATTACATGTACAAATAATCCACCTTTTGAAACAAGAGTCCAATTCTAAGAAAGCTCCACACTACAATCATTCTAAATGATATTAATTAACTAATAAATGAATAACTATTCAACAATAACTTTTATATTTTAACTAAAAAACTGTTCCTTTTCAACCTTATCCAAAAAAAACAAAAATCATCTCAAAATCTATTAAAATAATTTCATATTTTCCTAAATAGCTTTTAATGCCTTCTTACAAAGCTCCAAAATAAGTATTGACGATGAGAATACAAAAGTACTTATAATTTTCAATTATGATGGTCGATCAATTGAACATTACTTATGTTGAGGCATTTTGTTTAATATTATATATCTACTAGACTCTAATCCATTTTTCAAAATAATTACTTTTTTAAACAACTATATTTCATAGAATATATTTAAAGTATATATCTTTATATTTATATTTAAAAATTTAAAATGTATTATAAGATAATTGAAAATGGTAATCTTTGTGTAATTTTTTTAATATTTTATAATTATGATAATTACATTATCTAATCCTTTATATATCTATTAATATGTAAAGTGATATATTTCTATATAAAATTTTGAGAAATAAATTTATTGTAGACATATTCCATCTCCAAAAATTTAAAAGTGTTGACTCATTTACTAAATTTATTGTTCGCTACCTTAGCTCAAACCAATGAGTGAAGAATCGACCCATGAGTGAAGAATCGACCCATGTTACTTTTATGCATGAATCTAATTGCTAAACTTTTAAATTCTCCCTCCTTTAATAGCCATTGGAAGCCCACTAAAGGACAAATTATTTCAAATATTTTAAGACTAATGCAAATTCATTTGTATCATTTATAGGAGGAATGACAAATACTGTGTATCGACAATAATCTTAATTTATCACACTAGCCAATGGAAGCACGAGTGCGAGTCGTGAAAACCCTAGTCAACAACGATGGAAACGGGGTATGTGTCGAAAGATGGAGAAGGTGATGGAAAATATACAGAAGATTCTGTGCTGTAGGATTTCAATGTCTTGAGACCGCATTTCATGTGCATTTACGAGAATGGAAGCACAAGCGACGGTGAAGATTTTTTGTTTGAAGGGCAGGATATAGACAAAGTTGCAACATTGTTTGAGGCAGATGGGGAGGTTCTCAAGGTTGAGGAATCAGACGATGAACTCCTGTTGGATATTTTTATTGAATCTAGGCTCCAAGGTGTTATCTCTAAACCTGCTTTAGCTCTGGATGTTCATACCCTCTCCTCAGTATTTGGTCTGTGCAGGGGCTTCCTTCCCTCGAAGTTGTCCTCTTCTTCAATTGCTCTGGAGCCTTTGTTGGTTGTGTCTTGTACTAGAGTGGTCAGTAAAATGCTGGAGAAGAATCCCCAAGTGGTGTGGGCCAAAATTTCTCCGGGCCAGTTGTAGGTGTGAGAATTGAATCTGAGTCCTCTCCACATCTCAATGGCGATCTGTTTCTACCCTAGGTCTTGCCCGCTTTCCTTTCCCTGCTACTTAGGAAGATGAAGTTGTTGACCCTCGTAGCTCAATTGATGTGGTTTCTTAGCCTTCCCCTTGTCTTTGTGTGGGCCTCAGTACGGGGTTTCATTCCTAGGTGTAATCCCCCATTCCTCCTACAGATTTGAGAGTGCATTCTCCGTAGATCTCTATTATTTCTCTTCCATATGTATGGGTGGATGGAGCTACTACTGGCTTGCAGTATACTCTTATTAGGATATCCCAGGTTCATAGACCCAACATTGATTTTTTTCACAAATAGTCTTCTAATTGTTGGTCCACTTCAAGTTTGTTGAGTGTCAAGGATTTGATGAATGAATTCCTCTTATTCTCCTTCAAATCCATCGAAGGCTACTCCCCTGTTTTTCAGGAAGGCCCTTAGTTTCATGGTAAGAATTTTCTTCATCTTTGGTACTAATATTAACTTCATTCCTATCTAGAGGTTTGTCTCTGAGATCTCCCTTTAGAGTTTTGAGATGAGAGTATTACTCATGGTATTGCTAATACTATTGGTTATTTTATTACCATAGGCGATGTCACAAAAGCTACCTCAAGTTTTATTTATGCTAGATTTTGTGTTTGAATTGAAGTTGGTTCAAAGTTTCCCAATCGTGTGAAGGTATGCTCCAAGCTTGGGATCTAGAAGCATAAAGCTCATTATGAGTCCTCCCAGTGGTACCACTTTCACAACAGTGGGCTTTTTTCCTTGTGCCAAGACCTCCATGAAAAAATGAACTTCATTGGTCTTTGCTCGATGATAAGGTATTGGTGTTGGGTTCAAAAGAGGTTAGGACCACCCTTGGCTTCCAACATCAAATATCTCTAGAGGGCAAGATATTATTGTTATCAAAAGAGAAATATCACATTATTGAGCGAAAAGGAGCCCCTCAAAAGGTTAAAAGGAATCTTGATGTGATGCTCATGAACCCATCATTTGATTCGAAAAGAGGGAGGACTTTCTATTCCATCCCTAGCTCTCTTCTAAGGCCTTTGTTGAGATTTGTTTTCAAACTACCTTGACTACCTTTGTTAGTGGTTTTGGGTTGTTGGAAAACAAGTTTTTGGTTCCATGTTCTAATCAAAAGCATTGTTGGTCTTTTTTATTCTCTTCTTGTAGTTGGTTAGTATCTATCTTGGGAGACTTTCTTTGTTAGTTGTTTTTTATAGTTTCACTACTAATGATATTTTTCCTTCTTGCCTCTAAGGCTGTCTTGTAACGGGTTGAGATCATTTTCCCATGTTTACCTTAATCAAAACATAATCTTAATATATCAAGATTTTAATGTGCACCCATATCAATAGTTAAAAGAAACTCTTTTGCATTTTAAAAGAAGGTGACTATTTACAACAATTGTATATTAATGAGGTGATAGGTTGATTAGTAAGAAGTCTCCCAAAAACAATAGGTAAGAGGTAAAATATATTTTTTTTATTTGATAAAATTTAAAATATATTTTGGGTTCATGTTAACAAACGGTCCTACCATCTTCAATCCTTGTTCATTTCTATTGAATCAACCTATGTAGGGAATTGACAAAGGAAAAATAAATCCCTATCTAGTATGCTCCATAATAATGTCTTTAGACACCATTTTCCCACATATAGTTTATAAACATAGAGGTTTATAGTTTATAGAGGTTTAAATTAGAGAATTTTAGATCTATGATCCCAAGTTTAGTTTTCCACATAAGTATTGTTCCAACACATGAAAGTGAATGAAAGTTTTCTACAACTAGTCTTTTAATTTAATAATAGTCATCTATCAAACCTTAGTTTCAAACATATTGGTAAATCTACTTATGACAACTATTGTAGTCAAAATGTACATTAGATAGAAAGTTAGTAAACTTATTTTATTGATCTAATTTCAATATTAATTTTAGAATAAATTTAATTATGAATTATTGACTGCAATTCTAAATCTTTGGAATCCTTATTTACTATGGTTATTTAGTTAATTTTCCTTTAGACATTCATTTGAGGGGATATTTTCCCTTGTATTAAAGATGAACTTGATAACATTAAAATATCTAAGGTGATAATCTTAAAATATTTATCCTTTGAAAGGTTGAAAATTGGTGTTCTTAATGCTTAGGAGATAGAACAACTAATTTCTTGCACTTCTCATTCAAGGAAACCCTAGAGATCTCAATCCAAGGATAGAATGATGGAAACAGATAATCATCATCCAAGCATGCATTCAGTAGTAATAAAGACCCTTACTAATGCATAAACTTTATGCTAAGGATGACTTACATACTTCCCACATGATAACCCAACTCAATTTTTCTACTATTGTGTGTGTAAGCTTGGATAGGTTGTGTTACTGGTTACTCGACCAAGACATTCTCCTGAGTGATACTTCCCCTTCATCTAGAGGAATGAACATATACCTATATCCACATTCTCAAAACATGTCGAAGGTAGTCAGCTATTCAAAAAATATGCATTACACATAATACATCTCCATTGTTAGAACATTAGTTCAATAACCATCCAATCACATAAATGCATTCCTTCATATAATATAAAATGATCTATTACATTCATTCATAAAGCAATGATAACATTGAAGTGTACACACCATTTATTCATCTACTGAATTCACATTACATTCACATTTTACCCTACATAGTAATAGTAAATAGTAATTACACAATTTGGGGTGTAACAAGAATGAAGCCCACACTGTAGCTATCTGCAAAACCATAATGTTAGGAACTGCATCTTGCAACACAAATTCGTTAGTCATTCAAAAATATTCTTATCTAACTTCTCATAGGAATCAAATTCAAGGGTAGATGTATGCCTCCCTTGATTTTGCTTGCTCTATGGAGGTGGAATCAAGGTAGCATTCTAGCTGCATTGAATTAGATAAGTTTGATCATAGGGTATTTCCAAGTACCATACTACATAGTGATTGACATTTGATGAAAACATGAATGGAACCACTATTCCAATGCAATAGACAACATCAAAAATAGAGTTTTCTAGCCCTTGGTATGCTAGTTTGAATGAAAAAGAACTTTTTAATAATAATATGCTAAAGATGAAACAAAGAAAATAGGTCTTCCACCTTTTGGGAGGTGGAACACAAACTAAGTGTTTGATTCAGGGACCTAGACCTATTTCCTTCAAGTTTCATTCAAGGAAAACCCTAGAGATCTCAATCCAAGCATGGAATGAAGGAAAGAGATCTGCTAAAGCTTTCCCTAGGGTATGATTAAAGATATAAAAGGGGTTCACCACCAAGCTAGGGCTTGGAAAGACAAGTAACATGCAAGAACTAATTACCAAACCGAATGATATTCAATACTTGAATAGATGGCCTAGAAATGAATCTATAACAAAACAGTAAATTGGAAAAGTACAAAGGTGCACCTAGAAATCTGTAGAAGCTTAGAACAAGCTATAAAATGCTGAAAAGAAAGATTTTCATGCACATTGGGAATCATACACCAGGTTGGGCACATCAGTCCTAGACTAAGGTTTCTGGGTGGAAACAAGAATCTAGAACTACTAAATCAGGATCTACAGAAAATACCCAAAAATAGGTATATAGGGACTCATATGCCACAACTAGTGTATTAATCCTATTTTATTACAAAGTGTCCCGGGAGCATAATTATGAAGTGAAAATTTGTGAGTCTCTAAATATGGATCAAATAAGCCTTTTTACATTGTTTTCATGCATATAGGTTGGATATCTTGCTCTTGATCCGAGTTTCTATGGGGCCTTGCCAAAATTACATGATATTTTTTGTGGCTTTTACAACTTTGCAATCTTGATACTTTTAAAGGCTTCAAATCCACTTTTTCTTCAACCTATAAACTTACAATCACATAAAGAGAGAAAATATGTGTTTTTTTGTTAGTGAATAGGGGTTTTCCTTAGTCAAACCATCTTTAGGTAATTAAACCAAATGATGAAACAATGAAATAAGGACATGAAACATGAAACATGAAATGATAATACCTTGGATCATGTTTTAGAATAAAAATCTACAAACTAACATGAAGTCTCCATGAAGAATGTAGATCTTGATCTCAAATTGGATGTGGAATAATTCTTGCAAATGGATCTTCAATGCTACATCAACAACATTAGCTCAACAACATGCTTGATGCACTATTTCTTTCACATGATGATGGATCTTCAATTGTTGCAACAAATAATGAATAAATTTGGATTTGAATGTTTTAAATATGCTCTTGAATGTCCTCGAATACTCTTGTGAAATATTGTAATAACAATCTTGGTATTAGGAATGTTATCTAGCAAGTCTTAGGTGAAAATGAGTGAAATAAACTTACATTTATAGATTTTTATGCAAAATTCCTCGAAATTACAACACTACAGGCCGAAATCATATCTAGGAGAATAAAATCCCACCAAGAATTTGAATTTAATTTAGGTTTATCCAAATGAGACTCATACACTAGTTGTGTTGTATGAGGCCCATTAGGCTAGGCTTTGGGACACATTTTTCAAGAAATGATTATATTGATGTGAAATAAAGATCGAGGCCTCAAAACATAGGTGGGGCTCATATGCCCAAGGTGGCTTATGAGTCCTGGATCACTAAATATTAGATATACAATCTAAAAGCATTAATTTTTTATTGGTCATTAGATATATGTTAGGATTATCCTCGGAAAGATGCATTAATTAAGGCTCGTGGATGCAAAGTAAGGACAGATAAAGCATAAAGAAGCCAAATTTATTAATGAAGCCCTAGATAAATACAACACCCTAAATAAGGAATAATTAAGTTCATTTAGTTTACAAGGTCCCAAAACTTAATTTGAAGGTGTAAATAAATACACTTTTCAACATTAAATTAAGGAAAAATTAGGTTTGTTTAGCTTAAAAGGGCCCTAAATTCAATGTGAATGTGGAAAACACATTACAAAACTAGATCAAGGAAAAATTAGGTCCATTATAACATTAATCACTCCCAAATTAATTGTGAAAATTTAGAGGGATACATTTTTCTACACTACATTTAGCCCCCACTTTAGTGAGAGGAGGAACTTGCTTCAAACTAACACTAAAGTAGACATTCAAGAGGGGTCCAAGCGTACCAATGCAAAAGAGATAGGATGAAAAAGATCCAAGGAGATGGCCAAGCCCCTAGGATCCAAGATCCTACATAAAACCAACATAAGCACAAATGGACACACACAAGGTGTATGATATGCATTATCAAGATACACAAACATACAATGTCAAAGACCTAAAGAAAATAAAAGAGAAAAACAAAATAAAATCCAAATAAAAAGGCTGGATCAAGCATCGACCATTTTTCCAACATGATGTGGATCACATCTAAGCTGTTTGTCAAAAATGCACACTCACTCAGGCAACGAAACATTAGGATTTTCATTCGGTGAGTATCCAAAAGGATGGCTTAGTGAGAAATTCATGCCTTTGTGTTAGCTTCTCACCATACAATAAGAAATTCATGCCCATGTTTAGGCTTCTCATCATACGAAAACCATACAAAAGCTATACCTCCTAATAACTTTGACAAGGCACCACAGAAAAATGAAGTTCAAGCTTCATGAGGCAAGCAAAGCTTCGAATGCTTGAAACTCATGAAGAAAAAAGATGGCACCATAGGAAAGAAAGGTGTGTTATGCAAGGTGGCCATATAACCAAAATTGTAAATGCAATATAGTGAAAGGTTCATTCAAAGGGATTTTTCTTAGTTCATGTAAGGTCTCTTCTTAGGGAGCATCGTTATTAATGTCTCCAAGAGAGGACAAGTCAAAGAAATATCACACTCTCAGAGGATATCAAACCCAATGACAACACCAAGAAAAGGATGCATCAAAGAAAGAAAGGAAATTGCATAGTAAAACATGAGTGTCGATGTATGCCCCCACTTTAAAGTGGTTTCTAACACCATTGCTATGAGAAATTTATTTAAAGTAGAAGAAGACATGAGAACCTATTCAAAAATCTTGATGCCAAGTCATATGTTTCTGAATGAAGCTGTGTCATGGATAATAGGTTGCCACCAAAACTAAATATGCCAATGTAAGCCAACTTAAGGCATGTCATCCAATCCCAAGCTTTCTCTTATATATACATGGAAGGCAATCAACTAGCCAAAGGAGACAATGAAAAGTGACATATGAGGACAAGGCTACCTAACCTATTGAGTGTAGGACAAGGGTGAGCCAAGAATGGATGATGGTATGTTGCTCCTTACAAAAATAAAATTATTGGAAATGAGTGTAAAACATGCAATAGTGAGTATGTTGTGATCCTACAAATATTACATGGCAAGGAGCAAAAAATATTGTTATTGATTATGACGAGTAAACAAAGTATCAATTTGATACATATTTAGTGAGATATCTATTAGTTTAGAATGCACCAAAGTTAAAGTTGTCTTGAATGAATCTTTTGTAATAGTGTTGACATTGAATAAAGGCTTGTTCATTTCTTTCAAGGGACAATAATCAAGACCATTAGTCATTTCTTGCATTTTAGGCTCTATAGGGACATGGATACCTTGTTCTCTAGCACCACATCCTTTTCCAGTATACCGAAGTTGTTTCATAAGCTCGTAACCTCTCCTATAAAGCTTTTTCACTTTTTTCAGATTTGGTGGTTGTTCATAATCAACTCCATTAGATTTTATCATGTATGTTGTCCTTTATTTGATAGTGTTTGAAGTGGATGCTTTTGAGTTTTTTTTTGACATTACCTCTTTTTATTTTCCCTTTTTAGACTCTTTTGTTATGATCTTGTATCTCCCATGAATGCAGGTATGAAATCAAAGGTTTTCCAAGCATCTTCTAATAACTTTCTCGCTTCTTCAAACTTATTTTGTTTTTCTTTCTCTTGTATAGGTTCTACATGTGTGGTTGGTGTCAAAGGATATCTACTGTGAATAACATCAAAAGAATTATCCTTTTTTTCATGATCTCTTAGTGAAGAGGAGTCTAATTTCACCTCATCATCTTCATCTAAGGAAGCCATATTACTATTGTTTGAAAGAAGTGTGTCAATGTTTTCATTTTCTTACACCATGATACCTTCCATAGTAGAATTTTTTTTAGGAGAGTGACAAACTAGATATTCATGACATTCAAAGGTGGGTTCTTCTAAAATAACTTCATCACACGTAAGGGGGTTATCAATGGTTATATTTTCTTGTGTATCAATGATGGAATTTTCTTGTTCAATAATGTTTTCCCTAAGATTCTCATGATTCTCATCAATTGAATGTTCTAAGACTGTAATATATTCTTCACCAATAGGAGAGATATTAAGAGAGGGACAAATTTTATTTTTTTCCATAATTTCATCCTTTTTCTCTAAGATCTCATTCGCTTGTGTCATAATGTCTACCCTAGTAGGAGTGCTTTTAAGAAAGTAATAAACAAGAGGTTCATTACATTTCATGGTTAGATTTTGTAAAGTAGCTTCATCACACATAGGGGAGGCATCAAGAGAAGGATAACTATGAGTTTCAAGGTTACCACTAATTGTACTTTTTTGTTCAAATAGGTCTTCCCAAATGGTAGGGGCATTAGGAAAGGGAGGCACATCATTCTCATGATTCTCAATAAGGATATCTTCTAACACCAAACTATCTTCTCCATTTCTAGAAGAGATATTAGGAGAATGAAAGGTTTCATTTTCATGATTATCTACAAATACATCCCCATGTCCTATAATGTTTTCCAAAGTAGGAGAGGTAGGATTGTCATAGCTCTCAATTATTGGATCTCTTAATATCAACATATCATCCACACAAGTTATTTTTTCATGATCGTTCACGATTGTATGATCCTTATTCACTAAAGCATTCACACAAGTAAGGGAGGTGTTGAGAGATGAATGGAGACTAGGTAAAATAGTGGCCATGATCTCAACTTCATGTGTCATAATATCTTCCCAAGGGGGAGGAGGAGGAAGACAAACAAAACTTTTTTTATTCTCAGTGACTGTATCTCTTATCACCAAGATACCTTTGTCACTAATAGGAGAGGTATCGAGAGAAGAGCAATTATGATTGTCATGATTGTTGATGCTTACATCATTTTTTATCAAAGCTTTAGTTGATGATCTAGGGGAGATGAATTCATCAAAGGATTCATCTTACATGTCAAATTCATCACAACTAAAGGGTTTGAAGGATATGCTTCTCTAAGGTTAACCATTTTTTGTTTGTTTCTTTTGACATTTTTTAGTTTTTAGTTTTCATTTTCTAATGAATGCTAAATGTAATCTAATACTATGAAACTATGAACTAATGCTAGAAATGAAACAAAAGTGAAGTAATATAATTATATACACAATTGAAACATGTACTTGAAATGAAAGAAAATTATGCTAGATCTAATGAAATGAATGAAATAGAAACTCAACCAACTAAAATAGTTATCTAATGACAAAAAACAAAAGCACAAAAAAGATTTTTTTAATGCTTTAATGTTGTAATTAAGGAAATTTTAGGTATGATCTAGAACTAATTTGCCCAGAGGGGCATATGAGTCCCAATTAGGGTTTTTTAGTGGTTCAAATAATGAATAATTATCACCACAAAAATCCTAGAAAGTAGGTAAAACAACCTATACTAGGACTAAATCACCCATAGGAACGTATGAGTAATAGATTAGGGTTTTTGCACAAATTTCAAAAAGTTATGAGTGAAAGTTATATTTTATGGTTTGAATAGTGTCTAGGCTAAGTGCAATTATAGTTTTTAGATGAAATTCAATGATGCAAGATGCAAAAATGCAACCTATATGAACTTTCACTAATGCAATATTTTGAAACCCTAGATGCAAATTAACTAATGTAGAGCCTAATGCAAGGTTAATGCAAGCTAGATCTAGGACTATGATGAACTTTAAATCATAAATAATGTGGTCTAAATATAGGTTCACCAAAATGAAAGGTGGAAAATTGTCTCTCTATAGTTTAGGACATAGAATAGAAAGTTTTCTTCACTTCTCATTCAAGTAAACCCTAGAGATCTGCAATAGGGATGTCCTAGGGTGTGATAAAGGACTAAAAATGGGTTCACTACCAAGCTAGGGCTTGGAAAGACAAGTAACATGCAAGACCTAATGTGAAAACCTAGTGCTATGCAAAACTTCACTAAATGACCTAGAAATGAATGCAAATTAGAACAATAAACTAGGAAATCAGAGAGGTGCACCTAGAAACTTGTAGTAGCTCAAAAAAAGCTTAGAAACTCTAAAAATGTAGAATTGAGGGCACACTGGGACTCATAAGACAAACTCGGTGTATCACTCCCATACTAGGGATTATAGGCTGAAACATGAATCTTGTACTGTTGACTTAGGATCTTCATAAATCTAGAAAATTTCCTATACTAGGACTCATATGCCACTTGTGGCATAATAGTCACATCATAATTTTTGGGAAATTCAAAGTCAAGATTGGCTCTCCATTCTCTTTTCTTCTTCCTAATTTCATTTTTGGATCTAAAACTGGAAAAAGACCTGCAAAACATAATATAGTGTTGATTTGCTTATGAGGGGTTTACCTCGGTCAAACAACTAGTTTGGTAATTAAACCTTGATAGAAAAAATGGATCTTGAAAGTAAATGTGAATGCAAACCCTAATATTAAGTGCATCTAAGATTAGGAAATCTGAAATGCAATGCAACCCTATTCTAATGTGCTAGAATGAGATGCATGAATGAAGCATGAAGATGATGACTGACTTTGGGCGATGTCTAATCACCCTAATGAGCCATAATGATGCATGTACCTTCCTTTAGGCTGAAAGTAAAGTGATAATGGAGGATTAAATCACTTAGGAAACAGGTCATTAGGCTTGGTTTGATGGCTAGTTGCATCTACCCAACCTAGGATCCATCATGATTCACCATAGGCAACCATAATAAATGCTTGAAAATGCTAGATCTTAAATGAAAGTGATCTTGAAGACCTGAAAGAACACAATAATGCTACTCCAAGGCTTCAACTTTGCTTGCTCTTGAAAATGTGTAGATATCTCTTGAAGATACTTTCTTGAAACTCTAGAATGACTTAGCTCTCGAATCACCTTCTCTAGTATGAAATAATGACTTAGAAGCTTGCTTATATAGGAACTACACATAACTTAACATTTATTAGATCTCAAAATCCGAAAATAACCAAAATTTTGAATTAGAACTTGAATTTCCTACTCAAACCCTAAAAATGGGCCACACGAGACTCATATGCCACTTGTGGTATCTGGGTGCCACCTAGGGGGGACTCTTATGCCCAAGGTAGCATATGAGTACCACCCTAGTTTTTTAGGGCGATCCAATGATGGGTTGTTAGAAAATTTAATGCTTTTATTGATTTTTTCAATATTTTAGTTGAAATAAGCCTTGAGATCAAAAATAAAGGGTCTTAGGAGCCTACTAATGATGGCTTAAAGGGTATTTAATGCAAGGGTGTACTAAAATAGGTCCAAATTAAGTGTGAAATTGTACAATCTTCAAGAGCGTATAATTTTCTACACTACACCTCTAATATAATATTAAAATGATTTTCACCTTTTGGCTCTTTTCCTCACTTGAGCAAACTGTCAAAAATGTTTAGGGTAAAAACAAGGATGTACCCATTCACTAGGGTCTTATTTATCATCTCTACAAGTACTATGCATGTGTTTTACCCTCCCCTACCACTGCTAAAAAGAACACTTTGATTATTCACAACCCCATCGAATCCCCCATGGACCCCAACCCCTCCATTACCCTTGATGAAATCCCCCTACCATTTGGTGTAGCTCTCAGTCCCATGGTAAAGCCCCTACTAATGAGGATTCTACCCCCTATCCCATTCATTATGTTCCCTTATCAGGACACATGCCTATTACTTCCAATTCAAATGAATTAGACAACTCGAATGAAGATGAGTCATGGAACCCCAACCCTGCCAACTCTAACCTGAACACCCCTTCCTGTGTGGATGAATTTGATGTCCCTACCACCCCCCAGCTCTAAACCCTAATATCAAAAATTAACTTAACCTATGCATTAATTTGGAAGGTGCACATTCTGAACCTAGGGCGAGTTTTAACATTAGCACTTGTAGTGACCCCCTCTACAAAAAATAAATGAAATCTTGATGATGATTAATGTCTAAAATGATATTTTGAAATGGTTGCAAGGCCAACTAGTTATGGCCAAAGAGAGAATCCAGAAACTAGAAAGTAAATTTTTGTAGCAGTGGGTCTCATGGCCGAGTGAGGTGGAGGATAAAGTGCACTGGGATTTGATTACCTCTCTAGCCAAGTCTTTCGAGAAGTGGGCCAATTGTGAGGATTTGAAATATTTGAGAGCCATTATTGGTGCAAAGGATGATAAAAGGAATCTACAAATGGAGATTGAGGCTCTTCATAAGAATCAAGAGGAAACCACTCAATTCCTTAGGGTAATCACTAACTATAGCAAAGAGACCATGAAGAACACTTCCCTCACTGTTCAAAATTTTTAGCAGGAATTAAGGAAGAACAAGGGTAAAAGGGTGGTTGATGATGGTAGGGATGATAGTCACACATAGAATAAGAAAGGTAAAATGGCTGAAACTTCATTCTAAGATGCCATGATGGATACTCCGACTATCCAGAAAGGCCCCTTAAATTTTGAAGAGAAGCTACAATTCCTATCTCAGCAATGGAAAACTATCAGTGGTCTCATTTTGCTAGGAGACCTATAGGTGTTTGGTGGTCTTGTGTTGGTCTCTATTCTATTTTTTTTCTTTGTTTCCTTTGTTGGTCAAACTGTTTAAGTTTAAGTTTTTGTTTTAACTTTGGCTAGCTGCCTCACTCCTCATGAGCCCCTTGTTTGTCTCTATGACTATTTTGTAATGGGTAATGGCCCTTCCAATCTTAATCTCATCAAAAAATAATTTCCCAAACTACCAACCCATTGGAATTCAAATAATTATTTGAACAATAATAAACCACAAATCACTAAGGAGAATTTATTTCAATGTCAACCTTAATATTCCAAAAACCCCTTAAAGTTTACATTGCACACAACAAAATATTTTGATTATGCATATATATATTCTTTAAAATATTTTATTTCAAGATAACTCCTAGACCAAGTAATACTTTATTAAGTTACCTATTAACTCTCATAATGGTGTAGCTCTCTAGTTAGATTTTTTTTTTTTTAAAGTACTGCCTCTCTAAACTCAAGAATCATAGATATCCTAAATTATTAGATGAAAATCCATGCCAAGATACATCTATATTAATCCAGAAAGTTATGTCATGAACATCATAAGGATATAATTTTGAAAATCCATAGACTCCCAAACTATCTAGGAAACAATCTATATTGAGTTTCCACTAGGTCCCCTCTTATCTAAACAAAAGATTCACAATATATGGATTCTTAAATATTGCCAACATAAGAAAGGAAAAGAATGTTTTCATATAAAGCATCATGTCTAAGTGAGGAGCTACCTCAAGATGATGAAAAACATCCAACCTCTAGTACATATAGCCTTGAATAGTGAAGGCTCAATGTAAGTATCCATATCCCTATTATCTAAACAAAAAAATTAACAAAAGCATCTTGTGGATCTTCAGCCTCAATATAGGATATTTTAACTTCATTTGTCTTTAGTTTTTCCCTTGAGAACATCATCAACTCAAGTTCTACAAGTCTAATCTATTTGACCTTTTTTTCTAATAGAAATAAGATACAACCCCCTTTGTTTATATCTGATATTTTCTTATTACTTTATGAGTATAATACATTCTCATGTTTAGAATCAATTTCTATATCTTTTTCATTTATTTTATTTTATTCTACTAAAAGAGGTGAAATAATATCTTCTAGAGTTTTGAGAAAGGTAAGTTTGCAATTTATGTGCCAGATCAGCTGATTGACCATAATATTGGTTTAATGGAAAGGACCCTGGTAGGAAAATTCATGGGTCCCAGACCAACTATTGAAGTGGTCAGGGAGTTTGTCAAAAAAAATAGAGAACTTATGGAAAGGTTTCAGTAGCAGCGCTCCCAAAAGGCTATTTTGCATTTGAATTCACCTGCAAGGAGGATATCTTGGCTATTAGAAGTGGCGGTCCATGGGTGATAGGGAAATCCTCCCTCCCTCTGAAAAAATGGTCTTCAAATCTGGACCTTTCAGACTATTTTTTAGAATGTCCCAGTCTGGGTCAGACTCCCATGTCTTCCCCTGGAATACTGGAACAAAGATGTCTTTTATGCAATTGTGAGCTCTTTTGGAGAGCTTCTTTCTATTGATGCTATGACAGCTACTAGAAAGAGGTTGGTTTTTGCAAGAATATGTGTAGGGGTCTCCCAGAATGTTGACCTTCCTTCATCAGTCCAGATTCTTTTGAAGTTGGGTTCCTAGTCGCAGGATATTGAGTTTGAAACTATTCCTTTTGCTTGTTTCAAATGTAGAAAGTCTAGGCATTGGGCTAAGAAATGTCCTTTAAATGCCATCAAAGATAAGGAGAAGCCAACTAGAACTTTGAAATCTATATGGAGAAAGAAATCTGAAGCAGAATTCCTAGAGAATAAAGAGACTAATATTCAAGGCACATCAAATCAGTCTAGTAGTGATATGGGTAGTAAGGGTGTGGTTCCACAGGAACTCCAGCGTAAGGATTTTGAGGACACCTTGACAACTAAGGAAAAAGAAGTTAATGTGGAATAGGGGTTTGGTGAAGAAAAGCAGAGTTAGAATGCTAACCCTTTATCCCAAGAGAGGAGCCCAGTTGAGAATATAGAAGGGAACCTGGGTTTGGAGGACATACCTATCTAGGGTCTATCCTTAGAGCTGAACATTCCCCTTCTACTCCCTTCCTTAGAAGGTTGTTTGCCTTTGGGTGTAGATCCCTTTATGGATCCTAATTCCTCGGAACTAGTTAAGGACTCCTTTGATAATCTAGAACAAACTACTAAACTTTCTAGTGACTATTCAACCTTTCATCTGAATGGCATCATGGATACTTTACCCTAGAAGCAAAGACTTCTAACTAAAAAGGAATGGGAATCAAGTAAAGAGATGGAGAGTCAAGAAGATACAGACATAGAAGAGGTTCTATCTAAGAAGAAAACAAAAAATAAACAATGGAAGACTCCAAGTTGTATTTCTACTAGGTCAAAAGCTAAGGCAGATTATGGAGCAACAAAGAACTCTTGTGGTAAAAAATCTTGTAAATGGACAAGAGAGCATAATAGTTTTCAGCATATTTTTGGGTGATGCAATATTTCCCTCACACCGCTGGATGCTCCTGCATCACTTTGCATCCTCTAATCAAGCATCAATCAAGCATTTTGGAGCAACCATTCACATAACTTCAGATTTTCTTCAACAATGGTTTGGTAAGTTGATATCATTTGCAAGTTATTTTTTTATCATTCTCTTACATTTCATTAAGGTTTTGATTAGCAAAGTGGGGTTTGACCAAGGCAAACCCCTATTCTTTGACCCTCAACCATTTTTCCCCTCTTTCATGTGTATTTGCAGACTTGTGTATGCAGATTTGAGAAGCAATTAGGTGTTAAAAGGTTGCCAATAATTCAAAAAGGTGCTTCAATTCAAATCAACCGCATTTCAAAGCTTGGAGAATACATTATGTATGTTTTCTATAGAATTAACTTCATCAACCCAACAAGCAGATAACCTTAGATCTGGTGTTGTAAAATTGTCCCCTAAGTTCTCAAAATTTTGGGAGAGGACTGAGTCACCATCGGTAGTGAATGAGTCCCACCTTAAGACTGAAAATTGATATTTTTTCAAATTCTGGATCCCAACACTCAAAAACCAGAACTTTTCTAACAGTTTTCATGAGAAGTGGGACTAATTCGCCATCAGTGGTGAATGAGTCCCACTAGCAATTTTTAGTGATCTTAGTCAGCATTCAAAATATTCTAGATTCTCCATTCTCTACCTAGGTGTACTCTGAATCAACCTTCTTCCTTTATGTTTTGCATTTTTCCATTCATAGTTCATGTTTGCATATCACATTTTGTTTTCCAACATTGCATAATTCTTAGCTTTTTCATTCATAATCAATCAAATAGAACATCCAATTGGACTTAGATCATTCCATTTAGTCTAAATAACATTGTCCATTGCATAATTTGAGTGAACCTAGCTAGATCTTTTGAGTGAGATTTATCTCTCTCCTTTTAGGTGAAACATCCTAAGAGTGCAAGAGTAGCCTATAAGCCCTACCCAAAAAATCTATGGTTCAGGTGTGTAGCAATTCCTTTAAAGTGGGGGGCATAAATTGGCATCATTTCATTTTCATTCTTGGTTCCTAGTCCAGCCTTCTCACTTCATACAATGTGTTCATCACTTTGTAGATGATATTGGGTGTGATGTCCTTCATAAGTGTGATCTCTCTTAGCATATTACATTCCTCTTAATGGCCTGATGTGATGCATTGCATCCCCTAAGTTGTGAATATTCTATTCTTTGATTGGTCCTCTCTTGGAGAAATTAAACATAATGTTCTCTAAGTGATAAACCTTGCATGAACTTAACAAGACTCCTTTGAACATATTTTTCATTTGAAATTTTACATTTTTGCGACCTTGCATAACACAACTTGCATGCCTATGGTACATTGCTGCTTGTTCATGATTTCTAAGAATGTGAAGCTTTGCTTGTCTCATGAAGCATGGACCGACATTTTCCCTTGTGGTGCCTTGTTAAAGTTATCAGGAGGTATAACTTTGATGTGGTTGAGTGAGAAGCCCATTCAGTGGCATGAAATTCCCCATAGCCACCTATGTGTTTATGAGTGCATTACCAACTAGTGCATGTAATTCACCTTTTTTGGTCTTCTCACCTAGTGGACCATCATGAATTATGTCGCCCCAGAGGGAGTACACATTTCCAAACAAACAACCTAGATCTGATCCACAACTAGTTGGATAAATGATCAAATCTTGATCTGATTCTCCCTTTTATTCTCTTTCTTTCTCACTTGTGTTCCTAAGCTCTTATGTTTAGTTTTCCATGGGATCTTCATCTTGGGGGCTTGATCATCCCTCTTGATCGTTTTCATTCCATCTTGCTAACATAAGTACATTTGGATCCTTCTCGATATGCATGGCTACTTTAGTGTGAGTTTGAAGCAAGTTCATCCTCTCACTAAAGTGGGGGCTAAATGTACCATAGAAAAATGGATCATTGACATTTTCATGGTCTTTTAGGTCTTTCTCTTGTGATTTAATGTTGCAATGTAACTTATGCATTCACATTAGCTCCTAGATATTCAAACTATGGTGTCTTGTGAAGGTGTTATGAAGTGTTGTAACATGTTTCTTCAATTTTCTAGACTCTTTTAATTATAATTCACCTAAAAATCACATTTTCATCACTTTTCAAGTCTTATTTTGAAGTGTTGTAAAGTCTTGTAACAAGATTTCACGCTTTTCTAGGCTTGTTTTCACTATTTAAACCTTTCTTATGCTTTATTTGACCCTTTTATGCATTCATAAGACTTAATTAAGTGTATTTTTTAATGTAAACCCCTACAAATAACATTAAATGTGACTTAATTGCTAACACCCACTTACATGCCCAAGGTGGGACACATTCACCATGGGTGGCGAATGAGTCCCTCTTGCTCCAAATTTAAAATAATTTAAATTTTATTTCAGGTTTTTATTTAAAAATACCTTATGTCGGCCTATGACGATGAATTATTGGGTTATTAGGGCATAAGTGTGTATAAACAAGTGTTTTTGTTCTCATTTCAACCCCCATTCACATAATTAATTCAAGCATTCAATCATCCATTCAATCACCCATTCAAGTATTGAAGCAGCATAACATTATTGAATCAAGCATCTTGGAGCATCCATTGACATATCTTCATATTTCTTCAACAAGGTTGTGGTGAGTTTAGGACATTTGCATGTTGTTTATTCAGCATTCCTTTCTCATTTCATTTCATTTCTTAATTAAGGGTTTGATTACCAAAGTAGGATTTGACCAAGCCAAATCCCTATACTCTAACCCTTAACCATTTCCCCCCTTTTGCATGTGTGTTTGCAGAATTTTGTATGTAGATTTATCAAGGAAATAGGTGTTGAAAGGTGGTCAACAAGTCAAAAAATTGTTTCAAGTCAACTAATCCCTATTTCAAGCTTGGAGACAACCTATAGTCTGGTTTTTGTAGATTTGACTCTGTCAACATGACAAGAAGGCAAGTGTAGATCTAGAGCTACAAAATTGACCTTTGATTTCACAATTTTTTGAGGAGGAATGATTCACCATTAGTGGAAAATGAGTCCCACCTTAAGGCTAAAAAAGGTGATTTTGTCAAATTCTAGTTCCTGACAGTCAGAAAGTAGTTTTCATGTGTTTTTGTCAGAAGCAGGACTAATTCGCCATCAGTGGTGAATGAGTCCCACTAGTGATTTACATTGATCTCTGTTAGATTTTAGAGCATTTTAGATTCATCATCCAATTCCTAGGTGCACTTTTTTTAACCTTGTTCAATTCTATTTCCATTAGTTTTCAGTTCTATTGCATTTTTTGCATACCTCACCGTGTTTACAAACATTGCATATTTCATTAGTTTTGCATTAATAGTCAATCACTTTCATCATCTAGTTGCATTTAAAACATTGCATTTAGTCTTAATTACATTATACAATCCTCTATTTGAGTTAACCATCACATTTTTGGGGTTCTATCTCTCTCCTTTTAGGTGAAAGATCCTAAGAGTGTAAGAGAAGCACATAAAACCACCAAAATTGTGGGTTCAAGTATGTAGGGGATTGAATAAGGAAAAATAAATCCCTATACACTATGCTCCATAATAATGTATTTAGACACCATTTTCCAAAATATAGTTTATAAACAAAGAGGCTAGTAGTTTATAGAGGTTTAAATTAGAGAAATTTAGATCTATGGTCCCAAGTTTAGTTTTGCACATAAGTATTGCTCCAACTCATGAAAGTGAAGGAATTTTTTCTACAACTAGTCTTCTAGGTTTGTGACAGTCATGCAAAAAACCTTGGTTTTTGAGATATTGGTGAATCTACTTGTGGAAACTAGTGTAGTTAAAATCTCAATTAGATACAATGTTAGTAAACTTATTTTATTCATCTATTTTCAATATTCATTTTAGAATTAATCTCATTACCAATTATTAGTCCCAACTCAAAATCTTGAGAATCCTTATTTACTATGGTTGTTTAGTTAATTTTCCTTTAGAAATACATTTGTAGGGATATTTTTCCTTGTATTAAATGATGAAATTGATTACATTAAAATACTTAAGGTATTGATCTTAAAGGATTTATCCTTAATTTTTAGGACCTTATAAGATTTAATTTTTACTATATATATCTCATATCGAATCTTGTTAGGGTTTGAATCCACTTCTAGTTATGTATCAATAACTTATCCCTATTAAGATTTGAGTTTGTATTTTCTTATTTTTTGTATCACTTCAATTCTCCCATGATTTATGTTTCATTGGTATTTCTCACATCTTGGATTTAATTTTAATCTATTTGTCCATATGTTAGAACTTTTTATATAATTCTATGCTTTATGACCTATGATTCTTTTATGCTTGATACTTTTTGTGGACATGAAAAAAGTATCCCTTTTTCTTTTTTTGATCTGGGATTAATTAATGATAAATTGGAATTAATAAAGCCTTCATTTCGTGTTGTGAGTTTTTTTACATATCCACATTAGGTTTTGGACCCTTCGAAACTAAGCAAAATGCATTTAACAATGTCTTGTAAAGGTGTTGTAAAGTGTTCTAAAAGACTTTCACACTTCTCTAGACTTAATGAACCTCTTTTTCCGATAATTCAATGTTATAAAATGTATTTAATGGAATTCTCACATTAATCTAGAAGGCTTGTAAATTTGATCTAATTCTAATCTAGTGTTGTAATGTGTCTTACACATTCCCATTGGATGTTGTGCCTTTCTAGGCTATGTGGACCTCATTTTAATGTAGAGTGTATTTAATCACACTTTCACATTCAAATGTGTGTCCCTAACCCTAATTACCTTTTACATCATCAATAATAGGCCCCTATGGCCCCATATTATCCATCTTGAGGCATAATTTGATCAAAAAATTGATTATATCATCATAGAAACTAAAATTATTCACTCTCTGATAATCTAGCTGGAAAAAGAGCCCCTATGGGACCAAGTCACCCATCTGGGTGAATTAGTCCCATCCAAGTGGGACTAAGTCACCCAGCTTCGTGACTTAGTCCCAATTGGGCTATTTTTGAGGTTTGGGAGGGAAAAATTGGATTTTAAGTTTATTTTTCCTTCATGCTAGCCCTGGGGATGAAATTAATGGGAAAATTAGGTGGATTTCCTATAAATACAAGCATCTAAACCCTAATTCATTATTCATCCACCATTTATCATGTTCTTAATTCAAGCAAGCTAGGGTTTTAGCATTTCAAGTTATGGAGATAGCATTTTCAGACATTCAAGGGAAGATTCTTGATCTTTTGTTGTAGAAAATCAAGATCTATCATCATGGAAAGCTATTAATTCCATTATTTAATTTTCATTCATCTTATTTCTTCATTTGGTTTAATTACCTAAAAGGAGTTTGACCAAGGCAAACCCCTATTCCCTAACATTCAACATTTCTCTTTCTTATTTGTGTGTTTGTATATTTAGCTACCTTGAAGGATTAGAAATCATTGAAAGATAAGTTGCAAATTTTTTGAATACATCTCCTTGTTTGTAAAGTCAAAATATCCACAAAAAGCCACTTACATGCCCGAATTTAGCAGTTTCAAAACTTGATACCTAGAAGAGTAGAAAACGCAAACCGAGAGCTTTTGTTTCCACTTTTGGATTTTCAAAAATTTAGAAGTGGAATAAGTCACAAAAAATGGTGACTTAATCCCACTGCACATGTATTTCATAGTTGTATGTAGATTTGGATACCCATTTGGTTGAAATGAGCTCCAGTGCAATTTTCTAGATTTGGGACTAGGTTGCCCAGAATCGTGTAAGTGTACCAGTAGGTCAAAATTTTAGGATCAACATCATTTCCATTCTCCATTCTAGTCTTCAAGACATTTCTAGGTGCATTTTTTCTATTTTTCCTTCCTGTTCTATATTGTTTGTATTTTTATTCATCTTTCTAGGTTTTTTTGCATACAACACCGTGTTTTCAAACAAGGTGCATTTCTTTAGTTTTTCATTTAATAATCAATATCATTTACCAATTTTATACATTTAAATCATTAAATTTAGGCATATTTCATTAGTCTTGAGTGGGGACATTGCACATTTTGGCATACCTCTCTCCTTTTAGGTGAAAAACTCTAGAAGTGTTAGAGAGCATTAGGTTGCCAGAATCTTTGTCCACACTTTGGTGAAACCTCCTTTAGAATACTTTATTTTCTAATTTTGGATTCCTTCATCATCCTAGAATTAGCTTGCATTAACTTTGCATTAGGGTTTGCATTGATTTATTTGCATTCTAGGGTTCCAAATTTTGCTTTAGTGAAAGTGCATATAGGTTGCATTTTTGCATTTTAAATTATTAAAAATTTCTGAAATTCTACATTTTCATCTTAGGTCTACATCATACAGCACAAAAAACATAAAAAATCAATCAAAAAAATCTCAAAATTCTAACAAAAATCCCTAATGGGACTAATTTTCCACCTTGGGTGACTTAGTCCCTTTTCACCCCTAAAACTACCTTTCACAGTCCTGAAAACCATATTTTTAAGCTTTTGTTTGCTGCCTTTATCTTTCTCTATTAGTGGGTTGAGTTTCTGTAACATGCATTTCACTAAATCTAGCTTAAATTGGCTCATTTCATGCATTGCTTAAATTCCATTTTGCATTCACAACATTTCATTTTGAGATCATTGCATCATGAAACCAACAAGTTATCCTATTTGAAAATTGAAAATTGCATTTTATTTTACATTCTTACATTGCATTTCAATTTTGCATAAATTACTTTTTTCCAAATGTCAGTTTCAATCTTCTCTAAATTTGCAAAGTAAAAGTTAGTAAATAAACATGATAGTCATTCATTCAATGCATTCCCTAGTCATGTTAGTCTCTTAGCACACAAGAATGACAATGTTAACACTTTCCTTACACATACACCCCATACTATCTCTCCTACTTGTGTGGATGATGTGATATAAGAGCATGTAAACATAGATAACCATGATGATCATATTTGTTCTTCTGACGATACCTCTTATTTTAATGATGAAGGTATCTTGGTGAAAGAAGATAGCATTGTTGAAAATAATGAGGATATTTTTTTTCCTTCTCCTCATCCCCTTTCAAAAGATATTTTAGCACAAGAGAATGAAATCATAGGCACATTTCTAAACATCACCTTACCTAATTTTGATTCTCCTTTGGCTTGTGAGAGTTATTTCAAGGAAGATGAGGATATGTTGGTCAATCACAACCCTCTTTATGATCCTTCCCCTACCTCTCCTATTTTGGAAGACATTATGGAAAAAAGGAATGAATTCATACATGACCATGATAATCATACTTGTTCTTCTCCTAGTATCTCCCCTAGTTGTAAGGAAAATGCTTTGATGTTAGAAAACATAACCAATGAGAGTCATGAAAATATTAGTTGTCTGCTTTCACCTAAGGAAACCCTTATTGAGCAAGATAATTCAACCATTGATCATCCCCCTACTTGCAATGAATTCATTTTAGAAGATCCAATCCATGAATGTCAAGAAGATTTCATTCATAGTTATCCTAAAAACACTCTTGCTAGGGAGAATATCATGGTGTTAGAAAATGGCAATGTGTCTTCCTTAGTTAATGATAAAAAGATGATTCTAGATTTCCCTTTATTAGAGATACATCAAACCAAGACCGATGAGGTTATGAATGTGCAAGTGTCTGTTAGATCTCCCTTGATTAATGGACCTCCTACATATCCCATCCGACATTTCTTTACCCACAATCACACAAACAACAAACTCACAAAAAACTCAAACTTATCATTTACCCACCTAAGAATAATGGGTCACAACAGTCGAGTCATAATATCGTTGCTCATATATATAACACTATAAATAATATACAACCACAACAACCCACCCAAACACCACTACCTTTTGCTAATCCCATTTTTCCTAGAGATCCTTGATTAACTTCGTATGATCTTTTTGGCCAACTTAAGCATACTCTTGCAAAGATATCCCTATGGGATTTACTTCATAATTCACCTAACTATCACACTATGCTTCAAACAACCTTACAACAAATTCCTATCTCTTCTAATGCACAAACGAATCAAATAGCATCCCTAATTCAAGGATTGAATGTTGAGCTCCCCCCTTTGGAAGTGCAAAAAAAACATGAAACTTTCATAATAATATCGAGATCAATATACAAGAATAGAGATAAAGCGAACCCTTGTTGAAAATGGCTCAACCCTAATGTGTGTAGTGTAAATATTTTGGATAGGCTTCATGTGGATCAATCTGAAATTCAACCTGATGCCTTGTCCATCCATGGATTTGACAATGTAGGGAAACAACCACTTGGTGTGATCACTTTGCCTATTATAGTTGGGCAGGCTACATTGGACACACCAATCCATGTTATACCTAATGATCTTTCTTACAATCTCATTTTAGGTCGACCATGGATTCATGCAGTGAATGGCATGCCTTCTACTCTTCATCATAAAATGAAATACATTTACAAAAACAAAGTGCACATCCTTGAAGCTGACCCTGATCCAAATAGTTGTTTGAACATTGAAAAAAACAAAGAGAATCATTTAAACACAATGCCACCAACTATGCAAATGGAACCCATCCAACAACAATACAAACTACAGCATATTGAACAACTCACAAAACTATTAGAAGATGATTGGGATTCCTTAGATTTCACACCAAAATTCATGGGAGAATATAAGATCACAACAAAAGACTCTACAAAGGGAGAGGAACAAGCAATAATGTCAACAAAAAACTCGAAAGACCCTTCAAAAGCATCCACCTCAACCACTTTAGAAGAAAAAATAGATTACACAACAAACTTTGATGAACTTAATCATGAACAACCACCCAATTAAAAAGCAATGAAAAATATTTATGGAAAATGTTATGAGCTTATGAAACAACTTGGATATAGTGGAAAAGGATGTGGTTCTAGAGAACAAGGTATCCATGTCCCAATTCAACCTAACATGCAAGAAACAAATCATGGTCTTGGTTACTGTCCTTTGGTAGAAATAAACAGGCATTCTCTCAACATCAACACTATCACAAGCCACCCCTCTAAGAAAAAATTAATAGTAGTACATCTTGAATTGATAGACACTAGCGGTCTTTATTGTTCTCCTTTTCTAAAACAAAAGAAACACATACATTTTTTCTTAACATCAATTCCATCTCACAATATGACAATGCTTTAAGTTTGTTAGATTTTGCACCCTCCTGTAATGGAGAAAATAAAATTTTGACATCTAAAGAGTCTTGCATAAGCATGAAATCTTGTACATCTAAGAAAGAGGTATCTTTGTCAGAAACTATAGGAGCACCTTCTACAATTGATCAAGAGGGTATCTTGTCGAGACTCCTCCAAGATCACTTGATAACCCTTTGTCCAAGAACCTGAAAGAAATTCCATTACAAGACTTCATTTTGTGCATATCATAGAGTTCACAGTCATTCTACTAATGCATGTAATGCTTTGAGTAGTAAAATCCAAAATATTAAGGCGTTAAGTGCTCTTCCTTATGTGGGGGCACCCCATTCCTCTAATTGATATTGATTTTCACTCTAGCATACATTTCATTAATAATTTCGGCTCATCCTTGTATGGCACTAGGTGGGGGAAAGGGGTCAAGTAGCCTTGTTCTCATATGTCACCTGCCATTTCCTCTTTTGGCTAGCCGTTAATCTTTCATGAACATATAAGAGAAAGCTTGGGATGTGGATAGCATGCCCTAAGTTGGCTTGTATGTGACATACTACATTTTTCATGACGTAGCTTATAGGAAACATATGACTTGGCATAGGGCTTTCCAAATAAGCTCTCATATTTTCTTCTTCTACTTTAAAGAAATTTCTCACAATAATGATGTTGGAAACCACTTTAAAGTGGGGGAATACATCACCACTCATATTTCATTGTGTGATTTTCCTTTTCTTGCAATTTCCTATCTTGGAAACATTAGGTACAATGTTTCCCAGGATGAGATTATTTCCACCTATCCTCTCTTGGAGACATTAGGCATGATGATACCTAATATGACACCTTGCAAAAACTAAAAAAAATCCCTTTGAACATTCCTTGCACTATCTCACATTTACAATGTCTATGAGTGTCAAGCATATGAAGTTTTGCTTACCTCATATAGCTCGAAGATCATTTTTGTGTGGCACCTTATTAAAGTTATTAGGAGGTATAACTTTGATATGGTTGAGTGGGAAGTGTAATTCAAGGCATGAATTTCCCCATAGCCACTCGCATGTGTGTGAGTACATATCGGTTGTATGTGTCTCACCTCTTAGGACTTCTCACCCGACGTATAACCAAGAGTTTTGTTGCCTTAGAGTGAGTATGCATTTTTGGACAAACAACCTAGATCTAATCCACATCATTATGGAAAAATGATCAAAGCTTAATCCACCTCTTTTTATTTTTTCTCTTCTCTTCCTTCTAGTTATTGCGATTGCATGATCACGTATCTTGTTCTGTTGCAAATCATTCACCCTTGTGCGTGTTCTTTTGTGCTTATGTTGGTTTGACTTGGGACCTTGGATCCAGGGGGCTTGTGCAACCTCCTTTGATCTTTTTCATCCTTTGTCACCCACATTGGTATTATTTGACCCCTCTTGATGACTACTTTAGTGTGAGTTTGAGGCAAGTTCATCCTCTCACTAAAGTGGGGGCTAATTGTGGACACAGAAAAAGTATCCCTTTTTCTTTGCTTGATTTGGGATTAATTAATGATAAATTGGACTTAATAAGGCCTTCATTTAGTGTTTTAAGGTGTTTTACACATCCACATTAGGTCTTGGACCCTTGCAATCTAAATAAAATGCATTTAATGATGTCTTGTAAAGGTGTGGTAAAGTGTTGTTAAAGACTTTCACAGTTCTCTAGACTTAATGGAACTCTTCTTCCCCTGATTCAATGTTATTAAATGTATTTAATGGAATTATCACATTAATCTAGAAGGCTTGTAAATTAAACCTAATTCTAATCTAGTGTTGTAATGTGTCTTACACATTCACATTGGATGTTGTGCCTTTATAGGCTGTGGACCTCAGTTTAATGTTGTGGAGTGTATTTAATCACACTTTCACATTGCAATTTGTGTCCCTAATGCTAATTACCCTTTACATCTGTGTCGTCAAAAATTGGATGGTCCACTGCTTGACATGAGATTAAATGGACTTAATGAGGCCATAATCTAGTGTTGTGAGGCATTTTATGAGTCCACACAAGGTCTTGGACCCTTGCAAATCAAATAGCATGCTTTTAACGACGTCTTGTAAAAAAATTTCATGCTTTTATAGACTTAATTAACCCATTTCTTCCTAATTCAACATTATAATAACATTATTTCATCAATCTAGGAGATTCTTAATGTGAACTTAATGACAAATTAGTGTTGTAATGTACACATTGACATTGTTTCTTATGCTTTTCTAGGCTATGTGGATCTAATCTTAGTGTTGTAAAGTGCATTTAATCACACTTTCACATTGATTTATGTGTCCCAAGCCCTATTCCACATTTACATCACCATTAATAAGTCCTATTTTACCCATATTGTGCATCCTGAGGTTTCAATTGATCAAACACCCGACAAGATAGCATTTTAAACCTTATTTCCTATCTCCTTAGCTTCATATGTGTCGGAATGGCCCCTGTGGGACCCATTCACCAGACATGGTGAATGAGTTCCATCTAGGTGGGACCCATTTGCCATGTGTGGCAAATGAGTCCTATTTGGCCCCCATTTTGACCCTTGAGCGGGAAAAAGTGAAATTTAAAGTTTATTTTCACTACATGTCAGCTTGTGATGTAGTATAATCGGGTACTAAGGTAAAATTGAATATAAATAAGTGTTTTTATCCTCATTTTACATCCATTATCTCATTCACACATCTCTTATCATTATACATCCACCAATCCTTCATTCCAAGTCAAGCAAGCTAAGGTTTTCTTCATTATAAGTCATCAAGTTGGCTTCTTAAAGTATTCAAGAGCTAAATCTACATGTATTTCTATAGACTTGCAAGATAAACCATCATTTCAAGGTAATAATTTCTGTTATTACATGTTCCATTCACTTATTTCATCATTTTGGTTTAATTACCTAAAAGGGGTTTGACCAAGGCAAACCCCCATGCCCTAACATTCAACATTTCTCTCTTTTGTCTTGTTTGTTTGTAGATGTAGGTCCTTTGGAAGCTTGAGAATAATTTAAAATTGCATTTCAAATTCATTCAATCCTTCTCCTCTTCATTCAATTCAAATCATCAATAAAAAAGTCATTTTCACACATGATTCTGACAATTTTGAAAGCAGACACCTATAGGAAGCTGAAGTGTAGACCAAAAGCTATGAAGTCAACCTTTGAATATTTAGAAATTCAAAAGTGGACTGATTCACCATGGGTTTCAAATGAGTCCCACTCCAGGGTTAGTTTTTGGTTTTCTACATTTCTAGATACCCATTTGTCTGAAACGGGCTCTCGTTCAATATGGCAGAATTGGGATTGATTCACCCAGAATGGAAAATGAGTCCCTCTAGGCTTGAAAAATAACATCATCAACATTCAAAAATCCATTTCTAGTCCTCATCCAAGTTCCAAGTGCACACTTTCAATTTGAATCATTTTTGTTGCAGTTTACTATTCATTCTTAGGTTATTTTGCATTACATAATGTGTTTTCAAACAAGTCATAATTCTTAGACTTTTCATTTATGTTTGATCAATTTCATAGCTTAGCAGCATTTAAGTCATTCCATTTAGCATTAACGACATCATAAACATCCTAATTTGAGTGTTACAAAAGCATTTTTGGATCTAATCTCTCCTTTTAGGTGAAAAACCCTATAAGAGTTAGAGAGTCCTTTGGGTCCAAAAAATATGTCACAACATCATCATTAATAGGCCCCTATGCTCCCATATTGTGCATCTCGAGGCATAATTTGATCAAAAACCCTACAATATCATCATAGAAACTAAAATTCTTCACTCCCCAACAATCCAGCTAGAAAAAGTGCCCCTCTAGGACCAAATCGCCCATCTAGTTGAATTAGTCCCATCCAGGTGGGACTAAGTCACCCGACTTGGCGACTTAGTCCCATTTGAGCTATTTTCAAGGTTCAAGCAAGAAAAAATGTATTTTAAGTTTATTTTTCCTTCATCTCACCCTTGGGGATCAAATTAATGAGAAAAATAGGTGGATTTCCTATAAATACAAGCATCTAAACCCTAATTTATTATTTATCCATCATTTATCATGTTCTTAAGTCAAGCAAGCTAGGGTTTTAGCATTTGAAGTCATGAAGATAGCATTTTCCAGACATTCAAGGATAGATTCTTCATCTTTTTCTATAGAAAATAAAGATCTATCATCATGGCAAGGTACTAATTCCATTATTTCATGTTCATGCTTCATCATATTTCTTCATTTGGTTTAATTACCTAAAAGGGGTTTGACCAAAGCAAATCCCTATTCCCTAACGTTAAACATTTCTCTTTCTTTAGTTGTGTGTTTACAGATTTAGGTACATTGAAGGCTTAGAAATCATTGAAGGATAAGTTGTAAAGTTGTTGAAGACATATCCTTGTTTGCAAAGTCAACATATCCATAAAAAGTCACTTATAGGCCCAAATTTAGTAGTTTTAGAATTAGATACTTGGAAGAGTAGAAAGTGTAGACCAAGAGCTTTCGTTTCCACTTTCGAATTTTCAAAAATTCAAAAGTGGACTAAGTTTCCGATAATGGTGACTTAGTCCCACTGCACATGTTTTTCAGAGTTTAATAAATGTAGATTTGGATACCCATTTGGCTAAAATAGGCTTCGGTGTAGTTTTCTAGATGTGGGACTAGGTCACCCAGAATGGCGTAAGTGTCCTAGTAGGTCAAAATTTTAGGATCAACAACATTTCCAGTCTCCATTCCAGTATTCAACACATTTATAGGTGCGTTCTTTCTATTTTTCTTTCCTGATCTATTTTGTTTGCATTTCTATTCATCTTTCTAATTCCTTTTACATACAATGTTGTGTTTTCAAACAAGGTCCATTTCTTTAGTTTTCATTTAATAATCAATATATTTTAACAATTTTCTACATTTATATCATTACATTTAGTCGTATTTCATAAGTATTAAGTGGGGACATTGCACAATTTGGCCTACCTCTCTCCTTTTAGGTGAAAACCCTAGAATTGTTAGAGAGCATTAGGGTGCCAAAATATTTGTCCACACTCTTACATATTTTTATTCTCTAGATGTAGATTTATATTTTATTGAGATATCATTTCATCACATATGTGTACTATTATTCTTCATAGAGCTGGTTAGTATCTTTGCTTCTTTTTTGGACACTTAAGTTTACTTGTTAATGAATCATATTTTGATCCTACTTCCCTATATGACTAGTGACAATGTTGTGTATGAACATGATAATGTGTTTCTTTAATATCTAACCTTATGAATTTTTTTACAATGATGATACCAATTTCATTATGGATAGAAATGTGATAACCCTACCTTCTGTTGTTGCAATTGTGTATTATATTTATTATACAGTGCATTTTTTGAGATTGCATTAGATATTCATGATAGAGATAACTTTAAACCCTTCCTCTAAAAAATGATATTAAATCTTGGTGAATCATTCATTTATTAAAGATAAATAGTAATTTATATTGGTTAATCTTTCCTTCTTTTGAAAAAAATATTAGTTTTATTGGCAATATTTTTTTAAATCACTAGAAAATATTATAGAAAACCTTAGCAAATCTTTATCAAAAATAGGAAAATGTATCAATTACCATGGTCAATCCTTCAGCTAAGAAAATAAATTCTTATGAAAAAGTAAGGACTTGAGGATGACAATGATTGAATAGTTTAAGGTGTTTTGATCATATCTATAATTCCTTAATTCCTTAATATTTTAGATCAAACATTAAATCATTTAAATTGGCCCTAGATTATTTTTCACCACTATTTCAATTTTATTTATAATATTATATTTTGGGTTCTATTTTGCAATGCAAAATGTATTCATAAAGCTCTAATTCCCATGGGCCCCAAGTGCAATTTTGGATCCCATGGGTATTAGAGCTTTTTAGGTGCATTTTGGCCCATGAAGTTTAACCAAAGCCATTAGATTATAAATATTCAATGACCAAGATACAATGTTTTGTTCGATGGGCATTGAAGCTCTATGGGTACATTTTAACTTATTGAATACAACCTTAGCCATTATATTATAATTAAAATCAATTGTAGTGATTAAAAAATAGCAATATGACCCTAAAGTAACCAATCATTATATAATAGTATAGGTGAATTAATTATGTTTTCTACTATAAATTATAAAATATAGGTGAATATGATATAATTAGGTATCAAATACTACATAAATTATTGAGTTTAAAACTTTAGTAAAATAAATGTTCTAGCAATTTATCTAGGACTATAATAAATTTTTATAAAAATGTGGTGGTTAAAGTCACCTTATACGTTGTACTATTAGCCATTTGGTGAATATTGGCCTCTTAAAAATCACTGATGCATGATAATATGATTTTTTATGCCCACTTATTTAGCTCTCATTTAAGTTTTATGGATAATTATAGTAATCATTTCTAGCTAGAAAGACATCATGTATCATGACGCTATTTTAGTAGGAAGTCTCATGTAAATATTTTTTTATTATAATATGTAAGAAACAAGGGTCATAAGCCCTAAACTAAAGGAGCCCCAAGGGTAGAGAAAAACTAGAAAAAAAAAAGTCATAAAAATCACATTAACAACACATTAGTAGTATAAGAGTTCAATTTAAAAATAATAGAAAGAAAGTAGAAAACTTAAGGAGTGAAAGATCCCCAATCTTTAGAGAGGAATTTATGCATATCGTCATAATTTTTTGAATTATCTATATTTTTCTTGTGTTTCTTCATCTCCATACTTTTTAGGATCGAAAGGGTGGTGAAAGACCTATGCATGATTTTGGTATTGATATAATTCATCATAACCTTCATGATTTTCTCCATATCATCCAACTTGATTTTCAACTTCTCCAACTCCAAAATAGTTTGCAAATAACGCTCACAATTTTATTGTTACATGGTAGGGGCATTAAGGGATTTATTTCTC
The DNA here is from genome assembly GCA_007258455.2 of Sequoia sempervirens. NCBI lineage: Eukaryota > Viridiplantae > Streptophyta > Pinopsida > Cupressales > Cupressaceae > Sequoia > Sequoia sempervirens. The sequence continues at coordinate 282,701,445 of VDFB02000003.1, forward strand.
ATAATTTAGATAGGAGTGGGTGCTTTACGAAGATCCTCAATTTCCATGTTGGGGTCTCAAGAAAATGTTCAATCTCAAGTTCATAATCATGTTCATACTGGACATAGTAGGCTTCAATTCTCCCATTTCCATAAGAATTAATTTCTTCCTTGATTTCTCTTTTTCCATCAAAATGTTCGAGGTCAAAAATAGAGAGATTGAATATTCAACAGTAGGAGGTTGTGTGTATTGGAACTCTATAGGCTGAGGGATTGATTTCGATAAAGTGGGCTCTCTTATAATTTCATTACTCGACCTAAACCGGTTTGTCCTCCATAGACCACTTAGAATCATACCATCCTCAATTTTGACAACCTCTTCTTGTCCAATTTCAATATAATTTATTTTACTCCTTTTTAAACAAAACTAAACATTTGGGTGCAAAGAAGAAATGAAAGTGAAAAGTTGCAATTGTTTATTTGGCTGAATGGAAGTAGGCATATTTCTGAGAAACTTATTGAATCTATCCAAAAAATCTCTAATATTTTCATTTTCTTTCTTATGGATATTAAATAATTGACCTAACAAAGTGGTTTCATTGACAGGGCCCTTATACCTTCCCAAAAGCTTATCCTTTAATTAATTCCAATCAGTTATGCAATCATAAATAACAAAACCAATTAGCAGCAGGTCCAATAAGAGATTCAATAAATAATTTGACAAAAAAATCTTCTTCACTTACCCCAAAAATACCACAAGCAACCGTGAAAGCCAAAATGTGTTTTTCAGCATCTTGACAACCTTCTCCATCAAATTTCAAAAAATAATTTCTTCATCCTTCAGGAAATGGTGAGTATATAGGTAAAGAAAGATGACTGAAATAACTACCCCATGGATGAAGGAAGTCAATGCCATAATGCAAATTTAGAAATGAGATCAACACAAGTATTTACTAGAACAAAACATTTTTGAGTGCATTACACCTTGTAAAGTCACCAACCTCCATCCTCAAGGAGGTACCTTAAAATTTTCTAAGGAAAAATACATCAATTCTTCAATTATTTATTTTTTTTCCCGAGTGGAGTTGGCAAAAATCTATTGGTTTAGATTTATGCCTTTTGAAAATGATTTTTGAAAATGACTCACGAATGCCCAGAAAGAAAGACATAAATAAACTAACAGTTGAGTTAGATGGAAAGGTTTGAACACTGACTCTTTGCTTATTTTAGAAGGCACAACTACCTTCGTATGATTCACAATGAATTAAAATGTGGGTATTCTTTTTACTAGATAGGAGAAAGGTAACTAACACCTATCCATAAACATGAAATAGATGTGAAAGGTTGAAACCATAATTCTATAATGCTAGTAAATGAAAAAAAGTTCATCATTCTTATGCCAATGAATTATATCTAGGGACAAGGAAAGCGACATACTCTTTCAAGAGAAATTTAATCCAAATTCAAAGTCTTAGAAATAAATATGCATACAACTCATTATAACAATATGACATCAGAGAAGGGTTCACAAAGAAACACAGTTCATTGCTCATTTAAAGAAACACAGTTCATTGCTCATTTAAAGAAAACATGAAGGGATTCAAGGATTCAAAAATATCTTCTTTATTTCTCCATGTCAAAAATAAGTTTACAAACTCATTTTCCTATACAACGAACTGTATGAAAGATAACCTAATTTTCCTTTTCCCTCCAAAAAGTCCCTTTTTCATAAAAGTTCCCCCTTTTTATAGAGTTTTTTTTTTTAAACTAGCAAAAAATTATCATAATTGCTCATGACGATCTTTAAAGTAACCATTTTCAAGAAAGTGATATTAAATGGAAACAATTATGCTATACCAAAATTAGATTATTTCCAGGGTATGTGTAGGATCATGACGGGCCCAAAAGTGACGATATGATGGGTATGTGGCTGATGACTTTTTTTTACCCAAAATTGATGAAACAAAAAGGGTTTTTAAAGGAGATTCTCAGGTTTCCACCAATATAAATTATGTTTTACTTTGAATTTAATAAATAATTATTATTCATTTTCTATTTGAATTACAACTAAAGTCCTAATTGATAGGCTGATTAAAAAACATCTATAGCTTCCAAACGGTATCATATTTTTTGAATCCAAAACATGTGTCACATTCTATGCTTCACATACTATAGACTCAAAAAAAATAAAATCATGAAGTTTTGACCAAGTTAAGGTGGTCGGACATACAATTTTTTATATTTTTTAAAAGTTGTAATAAGAAATTCATAATTAATTATTTACCTAGAAAAAAATTACAAAAAAATATGCATCACATCCAGACATGAGTCCTCTACTTATATCTAAAATCTTCAAAAAAAAATTTATCATTTTATTGTGGTTAGGGTGGTCAGACAAACTCCCACTTATTTTTTCCTTGAAATTTAAGTACTACTGCATTGAAATTTCAAAATTTCACCAAATAGATTTGTCTTTTTAAATAAACCTAGAAGTTAGAAACTACATTCAATTTTCTATAGATTCTATTCTTACATATTTTTGAAATAATATAGATAACTTATTAGAAAATTTATGTCAAGTTGCCTAACTTTGATTTTTCTGAATTTTTTGCCACTTAAGGGCCTGTTTTTTCCATGATGATCCTGCACATACCCTCCACTAATTACAAAATGATGCCATGCAAATGAGAAAAATTAAACTACTACAGATGGTCAAGCATTGTACATATCCAGTAGTATGTACATTAAGATATTGTGTAGTTCAATGCATTCTTATTTCTCCTCTAGGATGAAAATTACTCAATGGTATTTGGCATAGATGGTCTTTTCCTTCCAATAAATTTTGCACAATTGGGAAATGATATCAATTTTCTCTTCCTCGGGCCAATTCATGTCTAATTTTAGAATGGGCATAGGTTCATCATCCCACGTTTCGTTGGTTGAAGGGAGCACCATCTTGAATTGCTTGATCGATAAGGAAACTAGATTTCTATAGTATCGTCACCTTACTCTGTAAATGGCTTATTTAATTACGTCGATAGGTAATAATGACCCTTAATCAGTCAATACATTTCCACCACCTTGGCAAGCTTCTTTTACACTTTTCATTTAAGAGGTTTAATTAATGCACCATTGGTTGAGAAGCATCATGGCTAGAGATTAAATCTACGTCTCATAACTCCTGAAAAGACAACTACATGATATGTCATACAAATAATTTAATGGGTTGGCAGTGCTCAAAAATCAAGGAAATTACCTATAAAGTCGCAATATTGCGAAAATGTTGAACCACAGAACTACATATCATAGGTTCTAAGATTTCAAGAACTTTCGACACATTAATCACTTAAGAGAGGATGAGGAAAAGGAGGATCAGGTAGCCAGGTACTTTTGTAACTTCTGAACCTAGTGACTGAGTTATTGAATCACAAAATTGTGCTACAAAGGTTATGGAATTTCCAAGGACTATGGCTAGAAACAAATTAAAGGCATAAAAAGAAGACCATTTTTGTTCAAGGAAGGAAAACTACATGCTCTAAATTTTAGAGGGTAATATTAATTAAACCTTGAAATGAAATGAAAAGTGAATGGAAGGAATGATGAATGAACAATTCTATGTTGCAACTAACCAAACCATTGAATTTCTATCCTTAGAGGACCGACGTCTAACACATCTCTCCAAGGTCTTGCATGAAATGTCTTGATTGGATGTTGATCTTGATGCTTGAATTTTGACTTGAATTTTTGAAACCTACATCACAATGTTAGCTCTGAAAACATGCTTGAACGCAAATAACTTTGATATGATGCTTGATATCTTGAATGCTCAATTGACAATAAATTTTTCTATAATTTTTCTCTTTCAAAAGTCTTAGGTTACTTCTAGGTTTGAATTCATAAAAAACGTATTTATAGGTAATTTTCTAATTTCCTGACAATTAAACATCAAAGGCTGACAATTGAAATTTGAATTTGAATCATATAAATTTTTCCAAGAACATATTAAAATTTGAGATCCTCAACTTAAGGAGGACCCATTTTCCCTTGGGAGAATGGGTCCTAGGACCTAAATCCTGAAACTCGATTTCCAAGGTAATTTAATTAATGTTTCGATTTATTTTGTTGGAGATGGCAACTCCTTCCCAGGATCCTCAACTGCAAAAAAAAACACCCTCGCACATACGAGAGAAGCACAAAGAATATTATGCCAAATATCCAAGATGATATTCAAAAATTGAGAGATGAGATGTTAAAATACATAGTGTACAAGCCTTTTAAAGGCATGACAAATGAGACAGGTGAAAAACTACCCAATATGGGGAAACTACCTAAATAATTATCCCTAAGTTAAAAACTTAACACTAACACCCCCCCTTAAGTGAAAAAATAGGAAGATTATTATGCAAAATGAAATGTAATATGGGTCCTAGTGACAAGGCCATGTTAGGTACCCATGCACAACTGTTATGAAATGAAATCTCTCACAACTAGAGAATAGGAGAAAAACCCTATGGGAGAAATATCCTCTCCAAAAGAGAGAAAAAAAAGGATAAAAAAATGAAAGGAATTCACAAGACCCCCCAAGGAAAACTCCCATCATTGATCTCAACAAAATACAAAATGAGAGACACTATGTAGGCCCCCATAGAAAAGAGTAGAAATGTTTAAGATCCCCCCATGATGAAAAAACTCCTGTGTTGATCCTAGAAGTCTAAAGAATGTCCCATGTATGCAAACAACATGCCTCCCTTTAGGCAGAAACAACCACTATTGCAAGAGAAATTTCAACTATGAAACAAGAGAAGGGAGAGGAAGAATCAACATGAAAGATGCCTTTGAAAAATATTTTGGTGTCTCCACATAACTAAATGTCACATCATGATCTGAAAGTGCAACCTCAACTAAAGAAGGTGGATCAACAAGACCATGTGGAAACTCTAAAGAAACAATCTCCAAAGAAACAGATGGTGTGACAATAGTGCAGATGCTATCATCAAAAATATGGGATATACCTTCAAATGCATCATCCAAATTGGAAATATGAGATGCATAAAACAACTATGCAAGACCTATCAAGTGACCATCCCACAAAGAATGATTTGAAGGATCAAAAACATCCTTCTATGTTGAAGAAACCACCTATGAAGTAACAAGACATGAATCAAAATAGGTTTGAAGAACTCCAAAGTTCAAATGACCAATCTCTCCTGAGGAATCGCTATCAACACTAGCAAGATGGGTGTGAGGCTCATAATCATCATCATCAACAAAATGAGAAAATTCATAGAGACGAGACTCGTGATCAACTTAACTAATTATAGTAATTACTTTTCCAGTACATCAACCTCTCTAATAAAAATATAATATGCAGTGAACTCTATAGTCTTAGGTACCTCACCATGAGTAATTTGATAGACGGAAAGTAGATTTGTGTGCAAATCAGGAATACATAGTACATCTCTGAAACAACTATCACCAATATCGACATTGCATATTCCCGCAACATATAAAAACTTACTATATCCCAAAAAAATCTTAGAAGTATTAGTAGGATGAAGACCCAAAAAATAATATGGAGTAAAACCCATGTGATGAGATGAGCTCCCGAATCCAAAAACCATCTATCATGAGAAGAATGAACTATGGAAGTTACCATTGCATTTCCTTTGAGTTTATCTTCTTTACCATTCATTCAATTTTCAAATCCTGCATTCCCTAACTATGTAGGTTTAGATAAAGGTGAAGGTGATGCATATGGAGAGGCTACATAAGAAGCAACCACATATGAGGGTGGTGGAATATTAATCTTCTAAAGAATGCGTGAAAGCTCATCAATATTCTTCATATAGCAATGGTGTTAATCATGACCTTTCTTCTTGCAATACACACATCTAAACTTCTCCTTCTTAGGTTTGTCCTCTTTTGAAGAGGTGGAGGACTCATCAAACTCTATCTTAGCCTTAGTTTTCTTCTTCCCTTTGCTCAGAGAGGCTTGTGAAACTAATGCAAGATTCATATAGACCCCATCTAACTGGGAAAGTTTAGCTTGTTCCCTCGTCAAACAGTCATAGAATGTTTGAAAAGAAGGAATTTTGAATGCATTTCCCAAAACATCCATGGTGGAGTAGAAGCTAGAAGAAAAAATTGTAAATGGACCTCTCAACTTAGAAAAATATAAAAAAATGGACTCCTTATAAGTTTTATCCTTCCCACATCCCACTAATTGTGGCCTCATAGATTTGAAATTGACTAGGAAATCATCAACATAAGGAAATGCATCAGGGGAAAGAGAAATTAAATATACCTCTAGTTGCAAGGCACGAAATTCATTGATCTGACCAAACAGGTTTTTGAACTCATCCCATACCTCCTTGGGTGTATCACACTCCTTGAAAGATAGAACAACAAAACACAAACACTCTCATTCAAGAACAAACCCTAGAGATCTCAATCCAATGAATATATTGCAATAGGGTTGTTTTAGGGACTAATTGTAAACTAATAAAGGGTCAACCACCAAGCTAGGGCTTGGAAAGACAAATGCAATGCAAATCAAAATTCTTGGACCTCATATGATGCAATCTTTCACCAAATGACCTAAAAATGCATGTAAAATAGAATAGAAATATGTAAGATCAAATGTGTGCACCTGAAATCCTAAAGCATACTAGAATGAGCTCTAAAACACTAAAAAATATTAAAAATTTGCCTATTGAGACTCATATGCTAGTCTAGGCATATTAGTCCCAGATCTGAATTTCTATGTAGGAATAGGTTTCTAGAAAAAGGGTATCTAAAACTGAAAAAGAATGAAAAAATTCCTATAGTGGGACTCATACACCACTTCTAGTGTATCAATCTCATTCCACTTTTTTGGGAATACACAGTTCAAATCTATACTCTAATCTTTGCCCTTTCTTTCCAAACTAATTTCTAGATCTAAAACCATGATTTTCAGACATGTAGATGATTTTTTATGAAGATAGAAACCTTACAAATGAGGTGACAACTCCAACAACACTCTCCAAGCTTGTAACCTAATCTTGAAGTGGTCTTCAAGATCCAATACACCTAAATCTACAATCACACGTGTAGAGAGAGAGAGAGAAACTTGTTGATTTGTTAGTAAATAGGGGTTTCCCTTGATCAAACCCCTTTAAGGTAATTAAACCAAATGATGAGATAATGAAATAAGGACATGAAACATAAAACATGAATAATGATACCTTGAATGATGAATTGTAACATGAATCAACAATCTAATATGAAGTTTCCATGTAGAATGTAGATCTTGATCTTGAAAAATAAGTGTAGAACAATGCTTCATCTTGGATCTTTAACATGTTACATCACAACACTAGATCAACAACATGCTTGATGGATTATGATCTTGACATGATGATGGATCTTGAATTTCAACAAAAATTGATGAATAATCTTCCCTTGAATGCTCTCTTGATGACCTTGTAAAGTCTTTGAATGCTTAACTCTTGAGTGATTGAATGGATATCATGAATTCATAATGAAATAATGATTTGAGACCTCATTTATATAGGCCCAATCCATCTAATATCCTGTTTATTAGATCCCAAACATCGACATCCATGGAATTGAACTAAAAACATAGATTTTCCTACTCAAAACCCTAAAAAGAGGCTAAATGGGACTCATATGCCACACCTGGTGTATGGGTCTGACTTGGATGGGACTCATATTCCCAAGGTGACATATAGGTCCCACAGGGCCTTTTTAGGTGGCAAAAGTGTCGAGGTGTTAAGAAATTAAGTCTATTTGTTGACATTGTCATAATTTTGATTGAAATATGCCTTGGGATGCACAATATAGGGTGTTAGGGGCCTATTAATGATTATATAAAGGTCATAAATGCAAGAGATCCCAAAAATCAATATGAAGGTGTAAATAAATACAATTTACAACATCAAATTGAGGCAAAAATAGGTCTTTTTAGCTTAAAAGGGCCCTAAATCGAATGTAAATGTGTACAACACATGACAACACTAGATTCAAGCAAAATTAGGTCCAAGTGCCCTCAATTTAATGTGAAGGTTCAAATGAATACACTTTACAACATTAAATTAAGGCAATGTTAGGTTTATTTAGCTTAAAAATGGCCCAAGACCTAGTGTGAATGCATTAAACACATTGCAACACTAGATCAAGGTAGCATTCAGTTTATTTTAACATTAATCTTTCCCAAATAAGTGTGAAAATGTAAATGATGACATTTTCTTACACTACATTTAGCCCCCACTTTAGTGAGAGGATGAACTTGCTTCAAACTCATACTAAAGTATAAATTCAAGAGGGTCCAATCATACTAACATGGATGGTCTAGGATAACAAAGATCGAGGGGGTGTTCAAGCCCCCAAGATCAAAAATCATACATCAAGCTGACATAAGAACAAAAAGGTCATGCACAAGGTGTATGATTTGCAACAAAACAAGATACAAAAACATACAATACCAATGACTAAGGGATGAAAATAAGAATAAACAAGAATAAAAAGAGGTGGATCAAGCCTCGACCATTTTTCCAACATGATGTGGATTTGATCTAAGCTTTTTGTCCAAAGATTCTCACTCACTTTGAGGAAATGGAACTTCAAGTTGTCTATTGTGTGAGTAATCCAAGAGAGTGAGACACACACATGTGGCCGATATATGCTCACAACACATGTGAGTGGAAAAGGGAAAGTAATGCCTCATATTGGCTTCCCATCCTACCAGACCAAAGTTATACCTCCTAATAACTTTGATAAGTCACCATGCAAAAATGAACTTTGAGCTTCATGAGGCAAGTAAAGCTTCGTATGCTTGAAACTCATGAACAAAGAAGATGCTACCACAAGCAAGCAAAGTGTGTTATGCAAGGTGGCCATATAACAGTTATTGTAAATAGTGTAAGGTATGTTCAAATGGATTTTGCTTAGTTCATGTAAGGTCTCTTCTTGGGGAACACCCTGTTTAATATCTCTAAGAGAGGATAAGTCAAAGAAATATCACACTCTTGGAGGAAATCAAACCCAATGATGCCACCAAGAAAAGGATGCATCACAAGAATAAAGAAAATCACATAGTGCAATGTATGATTTTTGATGTACGCCCCCACTTTAAAGAATTTTCTAACACCATTGTTGTAAGCAAGTACTTTAAAGTAGAAGAAGACATGAGAGATTATTCAGAAATCCCTATACCAAGTCATAATGAGCTACGTCATGAAAACAAAAGGCGTTTCCCCCAAAATGTATTCTAGACATGCAAAATTAACATTGTGCATTCAATTAGGTTCATTCATTAACTAAACTAGATTTCACATTAGGTCCATTCATCAATTAATCGGGTTCACTGTCATCCATTCATTAGGTAATCTCATCTCCTAAGGTCATTTATTTAAAATCAAATAAACATTATCATCAACCTTTTAATAAATCAAACATCCATTTAAATCAAATCCAAAATCATATTCCATCATTTTCTAATTCAAATAAATCAAATATCAAAGTCCTAAAAGTCAAACTCACCTAATCACCATTGAACTAACCTACTCCTAATTAGCCTAACCTAACCCACCCACTTGCATCCTCTAGATATCTCCACTTGCACAAATAAATCAATTTATTTATTTATTAAAACTCTCATTTTCACTCAACATGGCCCTCAAATTTGAAAATCATGACAAGTTGATTTGTCCCTCCAACATTGCATTTATTGCTCTTTTTCTTGTCCCCCTCTCTAAATTTTTTGCCAAATTTGAATTCAAATTCTCCCTCTCATGGGCACACTTCCCAAATCTTGCACATCCATTGGCCTATCACCACTTGACAAGTGGCCTCTTCTCATTGGTGGATCTTTAATCCCACATTCACCCATTTGGCCAATCTCTCATCAAGAAAATCTATAAAAGAAGGCCTTAATCCTCATCAATCCATCCACAAAGCTAATGCAAAGTCACTCTCTCATTTGAGAACTGATTTTGTCCACAACTCCACAAATCATCCCCACAATCACTCATGCAAGGTCACTCTCTTCATTTGAGAAATGATCTTGTTCATCATTATCATTAGCTTATCTAAAGGGGTTGGGAAAGGGCTATTTTCCATATCAAAATAGCACCAATCCCCCCATAAGATCAAGTGTTTGCTTTGTTTAAGAATAAGGAGTAGTTATTTTTTATTGTATTTGCTCAAGTATTTTATCTTTTTCTTTGTTCTCTAACAATGCAAATCAATTTTCTGGGGGATTCTTATTTTGATCTTGCATTTTTAGGCTAACGATGTAATTTGTTTGCTTTGATTCGTGCAAGTTTACAGATTAGGGTCCTACATATGGTGCTAGAAGGAGGGCCAAAATTTTGTTGTTATAATATCAGATCTTCTTGGTTTGCTTCTCTTGTTAAGCAATAATGTAGTTGCATTTTTTGTTATCTTTCCATCCATATCCTCCAAGCTTGGTGCAGTTTAGGTACTTTGAGAAATTCATGAATGAATGCTTGAATCACTAATGCATTGAGGAGACTGCCATTTAAAAATGTCATTTAAAATTTATGGTTTCCATTCATTAAATGCATCAATAAAAATTGTGAGGTATTTTTTCCTATTCATAGGAAATATTTGTTCACGTTATATCCTCCGTGAGATTTTGGTCACTAATAAGTGCAGATTGAGAGGTCAAGAAAGTTGCAAATTAAATCAGTATGAAATTTTCTAATATAAATTCGATTTGATCTTCTTAATTCATCTGATTGCATTCAGATCTCTTATTGATTGTAATTTCCTATTGACTGCAACATTTATTCTTGCATATTTACTTCTATTTATTTTTGCATTTATTCTCTGATAACACACAGAAGGTCAACCAAAAATGCTTGTCACTATGCTATTATTATTACTCCCACAAGACCCACAAAGAAATGAGGCCAAATCATCCTTCTCCCGATCATCAAGCTGAATCTAACGTATGCCTTTCTTGCCATCCCCACCATTGGAATTGCTTAGAGACTTTCAATTCCAGTTATTTGATTCTAAATAGCCACTGCAAACTGTTTATGTCTATCACCAGTATCACCATCCTTCCCACAGTAACTTGATTTCACTGCTCTATCAAATTCATCTAGCTCCCATTTAACAGTGCCAAGGGTTGTTCGCAGCTCCCATTTCAGAACATCAACTAACTCTTCGCCAACCTTGGAAGAAACATCCTGATCCAACTCTACCACAGTTTGTGCATGAACCCAACATCTGTACATAGATTCTAACCTATCATCTGAATCCTCCACATCCTCAGCTGCTAAAAAGAAAGGATCCACCTCCCACTAATTGAAATTCACTGTCATAATTTCTACATTCTATGACAAATCAGAACCCATTTCAAATGCCAATGATAGTTTACACAGATTTGTCACCAGTGTCATTTCAGTAGATGACAGATGCTTGAAGGCTCCGTAGAAAAGGGTCCTATTAGTGGTGTCTCGTGTTAGCAGTGTCCATAGGCTCCTATCTGTCGGAGTTTCCCTACCTTCAACACTTTTTCTTTGTGGAGTACCTCACAAGAGATGAAGTGCTTAGATATTGTCTCCAAATACATTTGAGGCAGTCTGAAAAAAACAGTGCACATGTCTTGCCTCATTTCTTTGAGGTATTCTGTCAAACAGTTCACGGGCCTTGTCTCATTCGCACAACATTGTCTTTACACGTACCAATGGTATTTAACTTAGAAGACTCCTTCACAATACGACTAGTCTGATTAACTAGACGCCTCAGCCATCGAGTGGTTTGAAAGCACTAAAAAACTGTGGGTCCTTCTGCAACCAATAAAAAAAAAATGCTTTGTTATCTGTTCCTGTGCATTAGAAGTCAATTAGAAGGGGCAGACCTGCAACCAGTTAATGTTGTCAATTTCAAGCAGCTTCACCATACAATGCATATGATGATGCAAACACACTCATCTTAAAGCATTAGTGGTTAATTATCCATTCCTTTAGCCGCTGTCTTTTGAGAAATTACGCACTTGAAGTAAATATCGCTTTATAAAGCCCGCGCTATACATAATGCTTAATTTTATTTTATTTTTGTTTGGCTCGCATACCTCATCCTTACCTATTTAATGGCGCACTTGTGAAAGGCACGTAGAAAATAATGAAATAGTCAAAAGAAAGGACATAACAGGTATGGTGCAGAAAAGACTCAACATGTTAGAAACTTTAGATGGCATGGTAGTTGGAGAAGGCTATAAGTCATACGTCCAAACCAGCAATCATAAGGGCATGCTTGATTAGAGATAAAGTTGAAATTCAAAATTTTCTATTTCCTGGACTGTCAGAACACTAAATGTGTAATATTGAGAGATCTGTGTCCTTTATGAAGATTTTTGAAATTTCAAACATAAATGTGCCTTGTCTATGCTGTAACATGCTTTATTTACGCTGCTATCATTAATGGTGTTGTTTTTTGTTCCATATTACTGTCTCTACAATTAAATATTTGCTAGACAAAGTAGGAATTTTTTTAATGCCGCTAAGTTCTATAATTGTTTCTACCTTGACTGATAACTTTTATTGGTGAAATCTTCCTCCGTCAACATCTTCACGTGGAGATATTATCTACAGGGATATCTTTATGTAGAACCTATCCTTTTGTGCATCCATAATAACTAGTGAGAGCATAATGAATTCAAAGTGATATATCCAAATTGTGGTAAAAAAAATAAGCAAAAAGATGAATGATTTCCATGATATTTTGCAAATCTCAATGAGACATTTATAGAAGAGTAAAAAGATTGAGAGTTAAAATTCATTTGTTTTTTTTGCTCATAATAATCAAAGTTCTATCATACTTCTTTTTTTTATGCTTTAAACTTTTTTTAGAACTTTGCATGATAGGAGTAATAATTTCTATTTTTATTTTTGGTGATAACACATTGTTTTCATTGATTCCTCATTTCTAATAACTTTGTAATGGAATAGGAAAACAAAGGAAAATGAGGAAGGCAAAAAGAAAATGAAGGAAAACAAAGGTGTAAAGGACAAGCAAAGAGAACAGATTTTTGTTTGCAAGATGCAATCTTTGGAGGAATCTTAGAGAATGGAGCATTGAATTTGGAGTTTATAAAGCATTTTTTAATGCTTGGAGCCTCCATTTACTACTTTAATTTTTTATTTTAAGCCAACTAGATCATTGTTTGTTTTCAAAGTTCATCTAAAATTGAACATTAGAAACTGACTAGTCTTTTCAATTTGGGCTAAAATTGAACAAGGCAATCTTCATCTTTCGTTTGGTGCTTAAAAAAAATAAAATCATTGCTTTGAAGGATAAAATGAATGTGTGCCTTTATTGTTTTGTAATTATTTACACAAAGTAATATCATCAAAAGACGTATGTGCTTCTCTCGCACCTCACGGCGATCTTGAGAATCAAAAGGCTTTTGGTGACATTAAGTTGCATAAATAATTGCCCATACACACTTCGATTTGGGTTTAAAATTGAACATCTTGTGCGAGTGTGAGTAGAGCATCATCGCGTATATTCTCCTTCTTTGTGTCGTCAAAGATTGATCGAGATATGGATTTTATCTTTGCTTGCTTTTGTTCATCCTAGAGGGTTTGCCTTGGGGAAAAAGTACTCACTCAAGGGAAGGACTCAACCGGTAACACTCTAAAGCCAAGAGTATTTCCAGCCAGGATATAAATGTGGATATTGGAAGAAACACGAATATCATGCAGTCGACTTCGACAAGATGGATCCGAAAGGGGACTCTTGCCACGTTGGGTCAACTCCTACGAAAGGAAATTCTGAAATAGAACCCTTGTGTTGTAGTGGCCAATTGATCCATTGAGTGAGTTTATCAAATTGGTGCATTGGAACTCAGATTCCAAGAAGTTACTTGCCATGTCTGATCTTGGTTAAAGTATAGAGGTTGAGACTTCATTCTTAACATACCTTTATACTCTTTCCTTGGTTGCATGTAAAATCATCTCTTCTATGAAGGGCATGAGGCAAGCCCACTAAGAAAAACGTACCAATTGAGCTAGGATGTCATATTGCTTATGGTTTGAAAACATAGTGCTTTAATCGAAAACATTGGGAAACCAACATTCAACGAATCGTCAAAATTGCAAACCCTTTAGGAGAGGCAAATGTCCTTGAAAAAATTCACATGTTATTGCTTTCCCTTGGGATTCATATCCTTAGAGGCTCCTAAACATTTGGATTTCATCTCAATTTGCTTCTACTAAAGTCAACTTTAGGTAACCTTTGCCTTGATTTTCTCGATTTCCACATAATGCACTTTGTGGGATGAAAGAGAATAAGGACATTGGACATATAGATTCAAAACCTAATCAAGAGTGTTCTTGTGGTAAAAAGAACTCATTAAGCAAAGATCAAATCAATTGGACCCCACATATGTGCTTGGCATCTTTTGGTCATATGGTTTTCATGCAAACATTGATCTTTTAATTTTGAATTACTCTTAGAGAAAGGAATGCTCTTCACTATCTTGGCCATGTAAAACAAGTCCTTCCTAGGTTCATTTAGGATCAAATCAAACACTTCACCCATTGCAAAAACTTATCAAAATTCATCCATCTAAACAACTTTAGAGCTTTTAGAAACATCATTCTAGACTTGGGTACGTCCTTAAATCAAAATCAAAATCACCTCATTTAGTTAGGTGTAGGGGAATGCATCCTTTCTCATACATTTAATTGAATTAGCAATCCTTTGAACAAGTTCATCCTAAAGATCACATCCAACATCTTAGGGGTTTACAAGTTCATTATCCAAATCAACCCATCAAAATCAAACCCTAAGTCTAGCATTGATCCAAAGTTAATATTCATCACTCATATCATTTACACCTTTCATCCTTCATCTCGTCATTATTCCTAAAGAGCCTTAGAGGTCACTTTTTGTAGCAAGGTCAAAACACAAGAGGAACATGGAATATAAACTTGATCCATACATCATGAGTAATCCAAATCATTTGAATTTTCAAAGCCTTACAACGCCGATTGATTATCAACACTCACATCTATACAATCCATACATGGGATCATTACCTTCTACAAACTTCAATGGTACAAATGTGAGTATGCCCAATCAAGAGTTTGGAACACCTTTTCCGATGGTAGATCTAAATCCAAACCTACAAGTCTGTCAACCGAACAATCAAAGCATGAGCCTTCAAATGAACAACATCATCCCATCAAATTCCTACAAGCCAAATGAGAAGGTACCAAGTACAAGTGTTCGAAACATGAATCTGGAAAACTTTGGGATAAATACATTTTCAAATCATATGAATATTTCAAACATCAACAATGGTTAAATTCAACGTATCATGCCAAATTTGAACATCATCCTAAGTCAGAACAATGCCCAAAATCAATTTTTCCATGATCCCATCCAAAATCAAACACAAGTACACACTCCAAATCTACTTAAACACAAGCCAAATTAACTATATCAAGGGAGTCAAGATCTAAATTAAGAACAAATTTGGCTAGATCAAATTGCTACACTTACCAAAATAGTTGAATCATTATGCGAAGAGACATGTCCACCACCATTACCCATATCAACATCATTCCTTGGTTTAGGGATTCCTCCTTTACCTAGCACAAATCAATCCATCCAAATCAATCCACCTAATTCCAATCAAGTCATCGCATCAAAACCTTTGAATATACTAGCAACATCGCACCAACAGATGGTATCTAATCGAATGACAACATCAATCCTGAAAAAATCCAAATATGGTCTCCCAAGGACCTATCACCTTGGTCATTCCGACCATTCCTATCACCTCGATCACTCCATCCACCCCTATCACACCCATCATATCTCAACCCCTCACTACCATGATTGCTCCAAGCGTATCTCAAACACTTGTCACTACATCCAACATAATTCTGAATCCACCACCACCCCCACCACCACCAACTTCCACCACATCAAGCCAATACAACGTGACATTACAAGCTACTTTTCAAAGGGGATTCCAACAATATCTAGCCATGCAACAAGCAACAAAATCTCAACAAGTGCAACAATCCTCTCAAGTTCCACAAGCCGCTCAAGCTACCCAACAAACACAAGCACAAATGCAAAAAATGACAACTATTGAGAGAAAGGATCAAGATCAATCCATCACTGAGCACCTTGAAGCTATGTCTACTTCATCCAATGATCAAATCAACATATTTCAAAAGTCACTTTTCAATCATGATCAAAATTCATCAGCAATACTCGACAATGATCCAATTAAAGAAATGTCAACATCATTTGACCCTTTGGTTGAAGACATTGGAAATCCCTCCACCACAATTGTTGAAAACAATGATCAAGATCTCTCCATTGACAAGCACCTTGAAGATGTTTCCACCCCATCCGATGATCAACTCACCATACATCAAGAGCCACTTTTTAGTGATCTCTTTCAAGTGGTATTAGGATTATTTGATCCTATTGACATAATGCACAATCTGTTCACCTATGATCATGTTGAAAATGTCTCTACATCACCTTATGAGTTAGAGGAAATATCTCAAGAATTTATTCCAAAGCAAGATCAAAATATTCCACTAAAGTCTACCAATGGTCCTTTCCAAGACATGTAGATCCCCTTTGACCTCATGGTTACAGATACCGAAGGAAACCTGAACTCAACACTTGATCCAAATTCACTCAAAGATCAAGAGGATACTGAGCTATTCCCCATGTCTAATGACAACATCCAAGAACCATTTATAAGCAATCCATCATTTGAAACTGATCCATGTCAAGAAGTTGATCGAAAGCATGTCGAAAGCAACTCCGAAATCAAAAGATCAAGAATATGTATCTTCAAGATACTACAATAATCTAATGGACACTTTCTTATCTATGCAAGATGATCATATCCATGTAGCACATACTCCTCCATCTACCCATGAGATGCTTTCTATGGATGGACATATAGATGATCTTCATTCAAAACATGATTCCTTTAATCTTGACACTATTACACAAAAAGATCAAGTTATTAATTCCTACAATCAAACAGAGTTGTCAACAACATGATCAGATGTATCCAAAATTCAGACTAAGGACATCATGAATAAAGATATCGAGCATTATCCACTTAAGGAAGCAAGTCAGAAAGAACAGTATAATCTAGAGTTAGCAGAGCGGAAAATTGAAATAACATCATCTGCAGTGGTCATTTATCAGAGAATGCATTCTAAACAAAAGCTCTCGGAATAGGTGGAATCAAAGCATGAAGGTACTACTACCACCATACTGGGGGCAACTATGTATCAAGCAAACATCAAGATAGGGAGCACAAAGAATTCTCATGATGAAACTAGTGTCAATACTACAACCAGCCATGTCATGAATCTTCATCCACCCATCACCCCATCCACGAATTGGGACCAACATCAAAGGAAATATTTTAATCAAAGTACGAAGAACATCATCAAATAAAAAGAAGATGAGAAGCATAATGGACAAATAAAATACAAATGGATACCAAAGAGTAAAAGAAAGATCATCCCTATCAAACTCCATTAGTGAAAGAAACTATGGGGCAAAATAAAAGAGGGAATTTAAGTATCCATCAAGGATGTTCGTAAAAGAAAAAGTAGGCTTTTCAAGTGACGTACAAAGTGTATCAAGCAGTTGGTCCTAATTCCACTCACACTTTCGTATCCACCCATCATTGCTCATCGTCCCAAGTTTGGAGAGTCAAAGGTTCCAAACTGTCAACCAATCCATCTTTTATCCCTAAACACACTCCATTCATGCCTCCACACATGATATCCAATTCTCACATCAACCATGTATTGGCAACGACCCTTTATCATAAGGATTTAGAAGGCACTCTATCGCGATGTGCGTATAGAGACAGAGTTAACCATGGTATCAATGAAGCAGATCAAGAATCCCAAAAGTTGCATTCAAGTGCACGTATCTTAGCAAATCAGCTCCTTCAAGTAGGATATCAATGGCACATTATGACAAGAGAATCTACATCAACACCACCAGGTGGTTCAACATGAGCTTTAAATCTTTCAAAAAAATACAAAAGAAAATAAAAAATCAAAAAATATGAAAATCCAAAGAAATTAGAAAAAAGATTGAAAACAGTAAAGAAAAAAAATCATCCTCTAGTGAAAACCGCATGGGCGGTGCTTTGGGAAAGACCATGATGAAAACCTAGCAAACAGGCGTCATGTGTGGAATCAAGCATCTATGTACACCACTTCAGGTGAAAGCATCTCATCCCATCCATAATAAATCAAGCATTCCATGCATCTTATCCATAATAAATCCATTCATCCATAAACCATTGATCCGATCCATTCTCATCCTTCTGCATCCATCATCCAAGTTATCTTGATCTTGATGAAATTCTAGGGCACACTTCACACTTGCTTATAGTAAACATCTTGACATTATTTTCATTGATCCTACCCTACCCAGCATTATATGAGCTATGAAGCATTATCCAAATGAGCATTCATTATCTGAACACCTTATCTTATTGCAAGATAATCCATAAAAATCCATCCATACACCTATTTGAGCATTCATCCATCATATTCCATACACTGCTAGACACTGGGGGAAGATATTTACATCTTGCTTTGGGAATAAATCTTGATCTATATCCTCCAACTTATGTGGCAATTCAAACATTGGAAAATGTGAAATCAAATTGGTCAAACCACTTGTGAGCAGAAATCCAAATCACTAGCCCATGGCATATTTTGACAAGAAGATGTTCCTTATCATGTTTTATCTTCAATTGAACATTAATCCAAATAATCAATATCAGTCACATCTAATGCACCCTTCAAACGTCACATCAAATCATTCAAACAACTTTTGTTCCAAAATCAAGCTTCATCAATCCTGATCAATCGAATCCAATCAATCCATAATCTTGGGATATCCTTCTCGATCATTGTGTTGCTTAACACTATCCTTGCATTGTTGTACATCCTCAACAGTGTTATCATCATCAATCCCAATCAATCAATCCTTGCATTGTTGGGAATCTTCAACAATGTTATCATCATCGATCCTGATCAATCCAATCCTTACATTGTTGTGCATCCGCAACAATGTTATCATCATCAATCTTGATCAATCAAATCCTTGCATTGTTGTGTGTCTTCAACAATTTTATCATCATCATCAATCCATCAATTCGATAGTCAACCTTAGCTTTTTTGGCAAAAAAATATATCATCACATCCACAAACCCGTCAAAAAAATCAAAAAAAAAACAAAAAAAATTCAAAAAAATCAAAAGTCAAAAAACAAAAAATTAAATCTTTGTCGTCTGAAAAAAGGCTTTGCTAATTAGCCCTCCTGGCTCCCTAGGATAGGTTTATCTTATCAAAATCAAACTAAAAAAAAAAATCTTCAAAATAAAACAAAACAAAAAAAAAAGACCTCAAACCTTAACAAAAAATGAAATAAAAAAAAATTTTTTCTGATCCTCTCCAAACTATAACCCTTTTTCCATCCACCTCATCATTGTAATTATTCCAACAAAACCCTTTAACAGAAAAAAAGAAGAAAAAAAAGTCAATCATCAATAAAAAAAGTGTTTTTTTCTCATTATATCAATAATCTTACAATTAAGTCATCATATCATATATATATATGATGTGAAATGTTTTCCCCCAATCCTTCACATTCTATTTTTTAAAGAAAATGTGAATTGGGACAAAACAATCCTACATTAAATATTAAACAGGATGGAATATGCTAATTTATATGTCTAAGTGCAATAAGTTGAAAGAAAGATGACTTATTGATGTAAATTAAGAAATTGAAGTTTCAAAAATAGTGTTCTATGCAAACATGTGATAATGACCTAGAAAATAAAAAAACTAGACAGAAAGCTATAAATAGAATGTGAGACCTAGAGGTTGAAAAAGGATGGCATGAGGTTTGAATCTTGATGAAAATATTGCAAAAGTCAACTAGGACACTTGGCCAATCTGGTGACTTAGTGAAGATGTAGAAAATTGCTCAGAAACCCATTTTAGCAAATGGGTATCCAAATCTAAAACATCTCTAAAGAATGGTTTGTTGAATAATTTCCATTTTTGGTGCTTATTTACTTCTCAATTTCTAAAAATTGAAAGTGGAAACAGAAGCCCTCGGTCAACATTTAGTACTCTACAAGTGTTTGCTTCTGAAACTCTAATCTTTGGGCTGAAAGTGACTTGTTGATAATTTAGCTTGGAAACAAGGATATGTCTTCAAAATTTCAACCTAATATTCAATGATCTTCAAATGCTCAAAGTACCTAAATCTCAAACACATAATGAAAGAGAAAGAAATATTGGATGTTAGGGCATAAGGGTTTGCCTTGGTCAAACCCCTTTTTAGGTAATTAAACCAAATGAAGAAATAATGTAATGAAGCATGCAATGATGGAGTTAATACCTTTCCATGATGTTTGATCTTTAATTTATGTAGCAAACATGAAGAATCTTCCCTTGAATGTCCTTGGAAGCTATCTTGATGATTACATGATAAAACCATAGCTTGCTTGACTTGACAACATGATGAATGATGGATGAATGATGATGAGTTATGAAATTAGGTAAAATGAGAGGAAAACCCCATATTTATACATAATTATTCCTAATTCCTGAAAATACCTCATCACAGGCCGACCTTAGGTCTTAAGGAACCAAAATCAGAAGAAATTTAAATTTATTTTGACTTTTAGCCAAATGGAACTAACTCACCACCAATTGCGACTTAGTGCACTTGGGAATTTTGAAGTGGGTGTCAGGAACTATGATAATTTAAATAATGTTTATCATGTTCTTCTTCAACAAGGCACTTAATTAAGGCTTGTAAGTGCATAAAGGGTCCATTTAAGGCATAAGAAAGGTGTAAATATTGATGACAAGCCTAGAAAAGTGTGAAAGTTTGTTACAAGATTCACAACACTTTGAAATAGGTCTTGGTAAGTTGATTTAGGTGAATTATGATATTATGGTCTTAGAAAGTATGAGCACTTTTACAAGACATAACAAATGTATTTTATTCAATTTGCAAGGGCCCAAGACCTAATGTGTATGTGTAAAACACCTCACAACAGCAAATCAAGGGCTCATTAAGTCCAATTTGTCATAAATTAATCCCAAATTGAGCAAGAAAAAAGGGATACATTTTCTATGTGCACAATTAGCCCCCACTTTAGTGAGAGGATGAACTTGCTTCAAACTCACACTAAAGTAGACTTTCAAGAGGGGTTCAATCATACCAATGTGGAAAACAAAGAATGAAAAATATCAAAGGAGGTTGTGCAAGCCCCAGGATCAAAGATCCTAATTCAAACCAACATGAGTGTAAAAGGACATACACAAGGTGAATGATGTGCAACTAAATAAGACACACAATCATGCAATAGAACTTTCAAGCACCAGTCCAACAGGGGTTCAGTGTAGTCATAGAACTCCTATCTATTGGGTGGCCCAAGTATACTCAAAGGAAGGGGAAAAATAAATCAAGTCATGGAATTCTCACTATGTTAACTTTTTGTTCTCTAACAATGTAAATTATGTTTATGGGTGGCCATATAACTTAGTGTAATGATCTTGCAAGGTTTCTTAGGCACGATGAATTTGTTTGCTCATGCTCGTGCAAGTTTGTATGATTAGGGTCCTAGTCATGTATACATCTTAGTATGTCACATGTGACAAATTAAGGCATGTCATCCACATCCCAAGCTTGCTCTTATATGCTCATGAAAGGTTAATGACTAGCCAAAAGAGACAACGACAAGTGACATACCAGCACAAGGCTAACTAACCCCTTTCCCCCACTTAGTGCAGGACAAGGATGAGCTGAAATGATTGATGATAAATATGCTAGAGTGAAAATCAATATGGATTAGATTAATTAGGTTCCTCAATGAAGGGCATCACAATCCTTTGTTGAATTTTATCACTTAAAGCCTTACATTTAGTAGTAGAATAACCATGAACTCTATGATATGTGCAAAATGAATTCTAGTAGTAAAATTTCTTTCAGAATCTTGGAGATTAGTAGTGATGTTTCGTTGTGACAAAGATATCTCTTGCTTAGTATAAGATGTCATACTTACAAGACTCTTTAGATTGCGAAATTCTCTCCTTTATAGGAGGGTGTAAAATTAACAAATTCAAATCATTAGTGTTTTGTTATTATTTCATGTATTCAAAAGCAAAACCAATAATTTCACTATTGTTAAGTTGCTTAGGAGTATGTTGTGTAAGAGTGTTGATATTAAGTAAGTTTGGTTTCTATCAAAGGACAATACCAATACCATATTCTTTTCTTGCATGTTAGGCTCTATAGGGACACATATATGGGTATGTGTAGGATCATGATGGGCTAAAAAGTGGATGGTATTTGGCTGATGACTTTTTTTACCCAAAATTGGTGAAACAAAAAGGGTTTTTAAAGGAGATTCTCATCTTTCCACCGATATAGATTATGATTTACTTTGAATTTAATAAGTAACTATTATTCATTTTCTATTCAAATTATGACTAAAGTCCTGATTGATAGGCTGATTGAAAAACCTTTCAAACAATATCACATTTTTTGAATCCAAAATATGTGTCACATTCTATGCTTCACATAGTATAGGATTAAAAAAAGAAAATTTGAATTTCATGAATTTTTGACCAAGTTAAGGTTCAAACATGAGTTTTTATATTTTTAAAAGTAATAAAAATTCATAATTAATTATTTACTTGGAAAAAAATTACAAAAAAAATGCATCACACCGGTTTTTTTAAATTTCAGATTTTTTTAAAACAAACCTAGTAGTTTAGAAATAAATTCAATTTTCTATAGATTCTATTCTTACATATTTTTAAAATAATATAGATAAATTATTCAAATTTTTACGTCAAGTTGTCTAACTTTGATTTTTCTAATTTTTTTGCCACTTAAGGGCCTATTTTTTCCATGATGATCCTGCACAGACCCACATTCAAAGGTTTTAGAAGTGAGGGAGTTATCAATGGTTAGATTTTTTATCAATAGTAAGGATATTAGGAGAAGGATCTTATTCTCTCATTATCATCACATTCCATGGTTATACTTTGTAAAGTAGCTTCATCACAAGTTACGTAGGCATTAAGATCAATTATGATTTTCATTTTTACCAAATGGTAGGGAGATTTCAATACAATAAAGGCCATGTCTCTAGGTGGAATATCTAGGAGAGAGACAAGTCATGATTCTCAGATTGTATCTTCTTTCCAAGATACCTTTGTAGTACCATCCTCCATGGCTTTCATGTTCTATGCTTGTATCTTCTTGTATCATGCCTCATCAATGGGTCTAATATTAAGGATTGTGTCAATGGTTTGATATGCTTGCTCTAAGATGTTATCATATCTATGATAGTAGAAGGATTACTAACCTTCTTAATGATCTCATTGTTGTACTCTAAATTGAACTTGTAAGAGGGGATTTTGTACTTATACAATCCATTCTTAATCATATCAAAATCACATCTCTTAAAAGGAAACATGATATACAAAAGGAAATGCAATTCTTCAAAAATTTAAACAAATAGCTCACATATTTGAATATTTTTACTACTGAAATGAATTTTTTGAAATGGTTTTTTTTTTGTGATATACATGGATTTAGAAAAGTTACTAAAAATAGA
Source organism: Sequoia sempervirens (assembly GCA_007258455.2). Taxonomy (NCBI): domain Eukaryota; kingdom Viridiplantae; phylum Streptophyta; class Pinopsida; order Cupressales; family Cupressaceae; genus Sequoia; species Sequoia sempervirens. The sequence continues at coordinate 282,725,127 of VDFB02000003.1, forward strand.
TTGATACTATAAAGAAACAAAATTGAGGTTTTTAATTTGAAATAGTTTAAATAGACTAGGATAAGTTGGTTCAAGTATTTTTTTCACAAAAGAGTCTGAACTCAATACCTGCAAATTCCTATTTAACTTGATGTCATATGGATTTTCTGAAAAATTTTTTCCTTTATGCTTGCAAACCATCAAGAACCAACTCAATCCAATGGGTAGGCTGATTGGATTATACCTAAATCTTTCAGTAGGTGCTAGTGATCTGAAACTAAGAAGTCAACGCCACTTCGATGTTTCTTTTTTAGTTCATATTTGCTCCAACTTCTCTCAACTTTTTTTGCCTTTTTTTGAACTTTCTCCAGATTATATAATCAAGTGGAAAATTTGATCTAATGATAAGGCTTGGGACAAGATATTGCAATTTTACTTGATTCTATCTTGGATAGAATTGCATGAAAATCATGATTTTTATTTATGAAAGCGAGTAATAATGGGAGGGGGGTTATCATCAAAACTGATTTGGGGGACTAGGTAGGCAATTATTCTATCCGTCTTATGTGTATGAAAATTTCAATGAATCGCTGTTGAAATGATTTTATTATGGGGAAGGTGGTGTCAAGTGAAATTCTACATTCAGGACAAGTGTGCAAAACTTTGTTCATCTATTATGTTTTTTTATAGTTTTTCAATTTCTTTCTTGGAATGAGATTGTTGTGAAGGGACCTTTTTATGTTTTATCTAATGTACCCACCTTATTGTTGCCCTGTTTGTTGTTTGCCATGATTGCAGGTGGGAGCACCAACAAATAAGGTGTCCCTTGGATGCTATTGTTTCATCCAAACTCCAGCTAAGGAACTCTTGATGTCTATTTAGTAGGAGCAATCATATGGGTATATGTGGTCTCACGGTGTTGATGGTTGCCATCTATCGTGTTGTTTCATTCTCTTGTTCAGCCAGATTATCTTTGGATTAGGTTCAACCATTGACACAATTTTGCCCAAACCCTGGATTGAGGGATCAATCCTTTCAACCAAGGACACTTTTTGTCCCAAACATTAACCATCTTATGCATCACATAATCATATGACCTCTCTAATTACAATTGTGGACAATGATTTTGGCACCCTAATGCTCTCTCACATTTCTAGGATTTTCACCTAAAAGGAGAGGAATTGGGTCCAAAATGCAAATGTCTACATTCAAGATTAATGTAAACAGGGATGGAATATGTCTAATTTATGATGTCTAAGTGCAATAAGTTGAAAGAAAGATGACTTATTGATGCTAAATCTAAGAAATATGAAGTGCTCGAAAACATAGTGTTCTATGCAAACATGTGATAAATGACCTAGAAAAGTAAACAAAACTAGACAGAAAGCTATGAAATAGAATGTGAGCACCTAGAGGTTGAAAAAGGATGGCATGAAGGTCTTGAATCTTGATGAAAATATTGCAAAAGTCAACTAGGACACTTGTGCCAATCTGGGTGACTTAGTCCAAGATCTAGAAAAGTTGCTCAGAAACCCATTTTAGCCAAATGGGTATCCAAATCTAAAACATCTCTAAAGAATAGGTTTAGTTGGAATAATTTTCCATTTTTGGTGACTTATTCTACTTCTCAATTTCTAAAAATTTGAAAGTGGAAACAGAAGCCCTCGGTCAACACTTTAGTACTCTACAAGTGTTTGCTTCTGAAACTCTAATCTTTGGGCCTGAAAGTGACTTGGTTGATAATTTAGCTTGGTAAACAAGGATATGTCTTCAAAAAAATTTCAACCTAATATTCAATGATCTTCAAATGCTCAAAGTACCTAAATCTGCAAACACATAATGAAAGAGAAAGAAATATTGGATGTTAGGGCATAAGGGTTTGCCTTGGTCAAACCCCTTTTTAGGTAATTAAACCAAATGAAGAAATAATGTAATGAAGCATGCAATGATGGAGTTAATACCTTTCCATGATGTTTGATCTTGAATTTATGTAGCAAAACATGAAGAATCTTCCCTTGAATGTCCTTGGAAGCTATCTTGATGACTTACAATGATAAAACCCTAGCTTGCTTGACTTGACAACATGATGAATGATGGATGAATGATGATGAGTTATGAAATTAGGTAAAATGAGAGGGAAAACCCCATATTTATACATAATTATGCCCTAATTCCTGAAAATACCTCATCACAGGCCGACCTTAGGTCTTAAGGAACCAAAACGCAGAAGAAATTTAAATTTATTTTGACTTTTAAGCCAAATGGAACTAACTCACCACCAATTGCGACTTAGTGCACTTGGGAATTTTGAAGTGGGTGTCGGGAACTATGATAATTTAAATAATGTTTATCATGTTCTTCTTCAACAAGGCACTTAATTAAGGCTTGTAAGTGCATAAAGGGTCCATTTAAGGCATAAGAAAGGTGTAAATATTGATGACAAGCCTAGAAAAGTGTGAAAGTTTGTTACAAGAATTCACAACACTTTGAAATAGGTCTTGGTAAGTTGATTTAGGTGAATTATGATATTATGGTCTTAGAAAGTATGAGCACTTTTACAAGACATTAACAAATGTATTTTATTCAGTTTGCAAGGGCCCAAGACCTAATGTGTATGTGTAAAACACCTCACAACAGCAAATCAAGGGCTCATTAAGTCCAATTTGTCATAAATTAATCCCAAATTGAGCAAGCAAAAAGGGATACATTTTCTATGTGCACAGTTAGCCCCCACTTTAGTGAGAGGATGAACTTGCTTCAAACTCACACTAAAGTAGACTTTCAAGAGGGGTTCAATCATACCAATGTGGAAAACAAAGAATGAAAAATATCAAAGGAGGTTGTGCAAGCCCCAGGATCAAAGATCCTAATTCAAACCAACATGAGTGTAAAAGGACATACACAAGGTGAATGATGTGCAACTAAATAAGACACACAATCATGCAATGGCAAGAACTAGAAGGAAGAGAAATGAAAATGAGGTGGATCAAGCTTTGACCATTTGTCCAACACGTTGTGGATTAGATTAGAACTCATGGCTACCTTAGTGGTCTAGGGCCATGGAACTTCTGGTTGTCTGAAAGGGGGTCACATCCTGAACTTTTGAGCACAAAAAGCTCTATGGATCGCTCAATTACGTTGTCAAGGGTTAATATCTCCCAAATCATAATAACCAAGAATTTTAGTCATCTTTGGTAAAATACTCAAAGGTCAGGATCAAATCAGACAGCATTTTGCTCTTGAAAATGATAGTAGTTGTGAAAAACGCACATTTAGAGAGGCCTGCAAGTCAAGGTTGTGTGTTCTCGGTAGACCACCACGTAGGTGTTTGTGTTGTTCAAGGAGGAAGAGTGTTGATGTTGAGTGACGACAATAGCCAAGACCATGATTCATTTCTTGCATGTTAGGATCGATGGGGACACATATATGGGTATGTGTAGGATCATGGAATGGGATTCGGATGGCTTTCCCCTCATTGTAAGAATTCATCCCACCCAAACTTTGAAGGACCCCTCCGCATTGTTTTTAGCAAACTCAAACTAGATAACTTATTCAAATTTTTACGTCAAGTTTCCTAACAATGATTTTTCTGAATTTTTTGCCACTTAAGGGCCTATTTTTTCCATGATGATCCTACACATACCCATACATTTTTCTCTAGCACCACATCCTTTTCCACTATATCCAAGTTGTTTCATAATTTCATAACCTTTAACATAAAATCTTTTTCATTTCTTTTGGATCAGGTGGTTGTTCGCTATTAAGGTCATTAAATGTTGTTATGTAGTTTTCTTCTTTGTCTAAATTGGTTTAGGTGGAGTTTTTGAAGGATCATCCATGAGTGGTGGTGTGAAGTCTAAGGAACCCCAATCATTATCTAATAGCTTTGTGACCTGTTCAATGTGTTTTATTTTTGAATTCGTGTTGTTCTCAATGTTCAAACAACTATTGGGATCAGGGCTAGCTTCAATGATGTGCACTTTGTTGTTGTTAATGTATTTCATATTTCAATGAGGAGCAGATTGATGCAAGGGAATCTACCAAAACACCATACATCTTGGGAACTTTTGTCCCAAACACAATTAGAGAAGATCAAATTGAATAAGCATATTTGATTCACTAAACTCTACATAATTTCAATTGATTCTTCAATTCCAAAAAGGCATAAAACATCACAATTTGTATCTATATCTTCATTAGAGTTAAACACAAATTCCCCTTCATCAAATTGACTGAAATCGCACAAAATTTTGATTAGAACCTTGAAAACAATCCATTCAATTCATCATGGAAAAAACAAGCCCTTAAGTGGCAAAAAAATTAGAAAAATAAGAGTTAGGCAACTTGACGTAAAAATTTGAATAAGTTATCTATATTAGGTAGAGTATAGAAACATCAATAGTGTTGGTTAGGTAAACCTGGAAACCTTTCAAAAAACAGAGTGGACCAAGCAAGAAAACATGATCCATTGCCAGGACCATTTATTCTTCCATACCATGATTTCACATTATCCAAGTCACCAAAATACAAAAAAAATCTTCAATACTCTTCCAGGCCATTACTACATCTCAAACATCAATACTTTAAAATATTCAAGACAAATTCCATCACTCATTTCACTATACCATCAAAAAATTAGTTTCTTACATTCAATAAACAAGATCCTTGTTATGACTCTGAAATCAGACATTCCATGCAATCCACATTGTATCCCCAAAAAAAATTATAGTTCCAAGAACCCATTTTTCTCTCAAAAACTACAAATTTTACCAGATTATTTGACTGTTTTGTGCATTGAAGATGCCAAATAGGCCAAAATATCAAACCAAGTATTAAAAAAATGACCCCAAACTCTCTAACTACCTTGGGTAGCATTGAAACATGTTTCAAAACTTCCAAATTGCCAATATTCAGAGTATGAAAGTCTCATAAAGGCCCCAAGAATCAAAACCCTCATCATATGAATTCTTAAATCAAATAAAGCAGGGGTTTAGTGGAAATCAATCTTCCAGACCTCAAAACTTCTTGAAAATTCTTCAATCACCTTAGTAAATACCTACACATGCTAAGAAAACTAATTTCCAACCTTGAATACTTCAATTTCAACAAGTCCTAACTTGCATCCATCATTCTTGAGCCAAAAGTCAAAGAAAATTACTAGGGACAACATCAAAAAATGTGCACCATGAATTCAACTACACAAATCAACACTCCCACAACATAAAACATCCTAATTAACTCTACTCCACTGATCTAAATGGCCTAATTTAGTGGAGTAGGCTTCATTTTCTTATTTGACTCTCAAAACCCTATTTAAGGGTTCATAGGTAGATTTTTAAGTTTCTTGCTCTCTACAACCCTAAATGTGGTTTAACCTCTTCTAAATTCCTCAAATGAGTTGTTCACTCATTGATCTAGGTAAATAGAGAAAATATGAAACTTTTTTTTTTGTGTATAGCCCGTACAATGGACTAGTTAAAGAGATAAAACACAAAAGTTACTAAAATAGGGACTTTATTTACTATATTTCTTCCAAGAATACAAAAATTTTGTGCTATCTCGACCTTCGAAATATTTAAATAGATGTTACAATAAGTTAAAGAAACTTCCTTTACAATTTCAACTACCCATCCTTTCACTTTCCCACAAAAGACCTTTCAACTTCCTATTTTTTTCTTTTTACAAGTTTGGCAACTTTTTACATCTTTTTTTTAAATTTTTGTATAGTTTTGCAAACTTTCTTTCTTCACCAACTAAAGACCTATTTGGAACTTGAAATACACCATTTATGACCTCATATGACCTTTTACAATGCTTTACAATGGAAAATTGAAATTTTGCAATTTTTTGCCTATTGATGGCATTCAAAGAGCAAGGTGCTCCTGCACCATACAAGCAACCAACAAAAAAATTCCAAGTCCCTTGGTAACTTATTGTTTCAAAAAAATCCAAATCTACCTTTAGGCTACTTCTCTCTAACTCTTGAATCTTTCTCTGTATTGGTTCTAATCTTTTTTCTTCAACTTGGTCTTCATTCCTTCACTTTGTCTTTTCCATCTATCTTCATCTTTGTCTTATCTTGCCTCTTGCCTTTCTCTTTCTACCATCAGGTTCACAATCACTTTTCTTCCTGAAAAGGACATAGGATTTCCCTTTTACCACTCTCAAATTTCCATCAACTCTTCCTCAACCAAGGACACAGGGTTGTCCTTGCAAAATTTCCTCTTTGTTTCACAATTCATCCTTGACCTTCTCTAACCAATCACCTTTTCATCTACTCAACTACTCCCAGCAGTGGAGTACTCTTCAAGTTTCAAACTCAAGTGCACGCTTCTTTAGATAGGTATCCATATGTTTCTTATTGTAAACCAAAAAACAAAGCAAGCTCCTCCTTGCTTCCAACTTCTCTCAACTTTCTTTTTCCTTTTCTTGGTAGCAACCAGGTTATCTTCTCAACCTACACAAACTCAAACAAACTCACAACTTCTCTCTGCAGCTTATATGGATCAAGCACCTGCAACCAAACTCAATAACAACACAACCAAACATCAACAAACTACCAATTCAACAAATCCTCACAAACTTGTTAGCTCTGATACTAATTGATGCAAGGGAATCTACCAAAACACCATACATCTTAGGAACTTCTATCCCAAACACAATTGGAGAAGATAAAATTGAATGAGCATCTTTGATTCACTAAACTCCACACAATTTTACTTGATTCTTAGATTCCACAAAGCCACAAAACATCTTGGCTCTATATATTCATCAGACTTAAATACAAATTCCCCTTCATTAAATTGACTTAAATCACACAAAATTTTGATCAAAATCTTTAAAAAGAATCCATTAAATTCATCATGCACAATTTACTCTTCAATTCAGCTTATTTCCACAAGGAAAATGACAACAAACCAACACAACTTTCTCTTTACTTTTGTACACCATTTCAACATCATTGTGTGACAAAAACAGACCATTTATTCTACTACATAACTCTGTCTTAATAGAACTTCCATTTCAAGTTCTCCAACACTTCCTTATACCATGATTTCACATTATCCAAGTCACCAAAATGACAAACTCTACTTCAAAACTCTTCCAAGACATTGCTACATCTTAAACATAAATACTTTAATAGATTCAAGACAAATCCCATCACTCATTTCACTGTATCATCAGAAAAGTAGTTTCTTGCATTTAATAAACAAGATCCTTGTAGAAAAACAACATGACTCAATCAGAAATACCATTCAATACACATTGTATCCCCACAAAAGAATTATTGTTCCAAGAACTTATTTTTCTCTACTAAAACATATCAAAAACTTAGATTATGTTATTTTACAAATTTTACCAAATTATTTGACTGTTTTGTGCATTGAAGATGCCAAATAGGCCAAAATATCAAAGAAAGTATTAACAAAATGAACCCAAACTCTCTAAATACCTAGGGAAACATTGAAACATGTTTCAAAACTTCCAAATCACCAATATTTAGAGTATGAAAGTCTCATAAAGGCCCCAAGAATCAAAACCCTCATCCTATGCATTCTTAAATCAAATAAAGCAGGGGTTGAATGCAAATCAATCTTACAAACCTTAAACCTTATTGAAAATTCTTCAATAACCTTATTTTCAATACTTTCACATGCTAAGAAAACTGCTTTCGAACTTTGAATACTTCAATTTCATCAAGTCCTAACTTGTATCCATCATTCTTGAGCCAAAAATCAAAGAAAATTACTAGGGACAACATCAAAAACCTTGCACCGTGAGCTCCCCTACAAAAATGAACACTCCCACAACATAAAACATCCTAATTAACTCTACTCCACCAATCTACAAGGCCTAATTCAGTGGAGTAGGCTTCATTTTCTTATTTGACTCTCAAAACCTTGCTTAAGGGTTCACAGGCAAATTTTTAAATTTCTTTCTCTCTACACCCCTAAATGTGATTTAACCTCTTCAAAATGGCTCAAATGAGTTGCCCACTCACTGATCTAGGTAAATAGAGAAAATATGAAACTACTTTTCTGATGTACAACCCATACAATGGACTGGTTAAAGAGAGAAAATGCAAAAATTACAAAAATAGGGACTTTAATTACTATATTTCTTCCAAGAATACAAAAATTTTGTGTTGTCTCGACCTTCCAAAGCTTTAAATAGATGTTGCAAGTAGTTAAAGCATCTTCCTTTACAAATTCCATGACCCATCCTTTTGCTTTCCCAGAGAAGACCTTCCAACTTCCTCTTTTTTTCCTTTTTACAAGTTTGGCAACTTTTTACATCTTTGTTGCATTTTTGCAAACTTTCTTTCTTGACCAACTAAATACCTATTTAAAACTTCAAATACACCATTGATGACCTCATATGACCTTTTACAATGCTTTACATTGGAAAATTTAAATTTTGCAAATTTTTGCCTACTGAAGGCATTCAAAGAGCAAGATGCTGCTACACCAAGAAGGTACTGCATTCATCTCATGAATCCATGGTCTTCCTAAAATAATATTATATCAAAGATTATGAGGCATTGCATGAATTATTGTTTGTAATTAACCTTCCCAACTATAATAGGAAAAGTGATCACACCGAGAGGTTTTTTTGCTATATTGTCAAATCCTTTGATAGATAAAGAATCAGGGTGAATTTTTTATTTATCCACACGAAGCCTATCCAAAAGATTTACACTATATACATTAAGAGTAGAGCCATTGTCAACAAGGGTTCACTTTATCCCAATGGTATTGTATTGGGAAATGATCATGAAAGCTTCATTTTGTTTTTGCACATCCAAAGGGGGGAGTTCACTTTGGTGGAAAATAATGTCAGCATTTAATCCTTGAATCATGACTGATGTGTCTTTTGGTTGTGCATTGTAAGGGATAGGAATTTGTTGTAAGGTTGTTTGAAGCATAGTGTGATATTTAGGTGAATTCTAAAGAAGGTCCCAAAGAGATATCATTGTGGGAGTTCTCTTAAGTTCTTCAACAAGATCATACTCCCTTAATCGAGGAGTAGGAGGCAATATAGAATTTGGAAAAGGTAAAGACGTTGGGGTTGGTTGTTGTGGTTGTGTATTGTTTCTAGTGTTGTATGTATGAGCAATGGTATTATGACTCAATTGTTGTGACACATTATTCTGAGGTGGGTAGAGGGTGAATTCAGGTTGGCATTGAGTTGGAGGTTTGTGTGATGGTGGGTAAAGGATTAGTTCAGGTTGGCATTGAGTTTTTTGTTTGTGTGAAGGTGGGTAGAGAATTAGAGGGTTCTTAGGATGTCCCATGGGGTATGTATGAGGTCCATTGATTGAGGGGGAGCTAATGGACACTTGCACATTCATAACCTCACCAGTCTTGGTTTGGTGTATCTCTAATGAAGGTTAATCTACAGTCACCTTTTTATCTAAGGAAGGAACATTATTATTTTTTTCATTTTCTTGCACCATGATATTCTCCCTAGGAGGATAGATTTTAGGAGAACTACAAATCAAATGTTCTTGACATTAATGGATTGGTTCTTCTAAAATGACTTCATCACAAGTAGGGGAATGATCAATGGTTGAATTTTCTTGTTCAATATGTGTTTTACTAGGTGAAGGGGGACAACTAAGATTCTCATGACTATCATTGATTGTGTTTTCTAACATCAAAGTATCTTCTTGGAAACTAGGAGAGATACTAGGAGAATAAGAAAATTTATTGTCATGATTACCTATGGTTGTGTTAGGTTGGTTATGAATGTCTTGTCCATTAAGAGAGGTAAAAGGAGAGAAATAATTAGGATTCTCAAAACTTTCATTAATTGATTCTTCTAATAAAATATCTTCATCATCAAGAGGAGAGATATTATGAGAAGAACAAGTATGATTGTTAGGAATGTACAAAGTTTTATTCTCTTTCACAAAAATACTCTCATAGGGAGGGGATATGAAGTTTTTCTTAATGTGTCTAAATATGTAAGGTACTAAAATTGCTTGAAAAAAAATGAAAAGCACTTGTAACCATGTCATGCAATGTTTCAACAATATAAACAATGTACATGCAAGGATGCAAAACATTTTTGTCCAATGTATGCAAAGCTTGAAAAATGAAAACAATGTACATGCAAGAATGAAAAGCACTTTTATCAAACTTATGCAAATTTTTATGAATATAAACATTGTGTAAGAAAAAGTGAAAAGTGATTTTAGCCATGTGATGCAAAAGTTTAGAAATGTAAGCATTTTCAAATCTAATGATGTTTGTAATGGAAGTGATTTGAAAAATGACAATCCTAAATTGATGTTTTTGAGCTAAATGCATAAAAAAAATGATCTTGAAACTTTCCAGACTTATATTATATGATACTAGGAGGCTTACAAAACATAAAAAATGAGGTTTATGTCACTGTATTAGACAGTGGAAAATTTAGACTAGGACTCAATCGCTTAGAATGGCGAATTAGTTGCAGTTAGGGTTTTCTAATTTCTAGAATTTTCAATGGATTTTGATAATTTTTAGTTTTTATGATGCAAACCTAAGATGGAGATGTATAATTTCAGAAATTATCAATGAAATTAAATGTAATAATGCAAGCTAAATGAGATTTTCATTAATGCAAGTTTTTGAAACCCTAAAATGCAAAACAATGCAAAACCTAATGCAATGTTGATGCAAGCTATATCTAGGATGATGAAGGACTCCAAATCAGAAAAGAAAAGTATTCTAAATATGGGTTCACCAAAATGTGGACAATGATTTTGGAAACCTAATGCTCTCTCACATTTATAGGATTTTCACCTAAAAGGAGAGGAATTGGGTCCAAAATGCAAATGTCTACATTCAATATTAATGTAAAGAGGGATGGAATATGTCTAATTTATGATGTCTAAGTGCAATAATATGAAAGAAACATGACTTATTGATGCTAACTCTAAGAAATATGAAGTGCTAGAAAACATAGTGTTGTATGCAAACATGTGATAAATGACCTAGAAATGTAAACAAAACTAGATAGAAAGTTATGAAATAGAATGTGTTCACTTGGAGGTTGAAAAAGGATGGCATGAAGGTCTAGCATCCTAATGAAACTATTGCAGAAGTCAACTAGGAGACTTGTGCCAATCTGGGCAACTTAGTCACAGATTTGGAAAAAATGCTCAGAAACCTATTTCGGCCAAATGGGTATCCAAATCTGCAAAAAGCTCTAAAAAATAGGTTTATTGGGACTAATTCACCACTATTGGTGACCTAGTCCACTTCTAAATTTCTAAAAAATTTGAAAGTGGAAACGAAAGCCCTCGATCTACACTTTGGTACTCTAAAGGTGTCCACTTCTAAAACTCTGATCTTAAGCCTTAAAAGTGACCTTTTGTTGATATTTTAGCTTGGTCAAAAAGGAGATGTCTTAAAAAAATCTTCAACCTAATATTCAATGATCTTCAAACCCTCAAAGTACCTAAATCTGCAAACACACAATGAAAGAGAAAGAAATATTGGATGTTAGGGCATAGGGGTTTGCCTTGGTCAAACCCCTTTTTAGGTAATTAAACCAAATGAAAAAAGAATGTAATGAAGCATGCAATAATGGAGTTAATAACTTTCCATGATGTTTGATCTTGAATTTCTGCAACAAAACATGAAGAATCTACCCTTGAATGTTGTTGGAAGTTATCTTGATGACTTACAATGGTAAAACCCTAGCTTGCTTAACTTGAGAACATGATGATTGATGGATTAATGATGATAAGTTATAAAATTAGGTCAAATGAGAGGGAAAATCCTATATTTATAAAAAAATATTCTCTAATTTCCAAAAATACCTCATCATAGGTTGACCTAAGGTATTAAGGAACAAAAACCCAAAAGAAATTTAAATTTATTTTGACTTTTGAGCCAAATGGGACTAAGTTTCCACCAATGGTGACTTAGTCCACTTGGGAATTTTTAAGTGGGTGTTGGGAATTGTGATAATTTAAGTAATGTTTATCAGGTTCTTCTTCAACATGACACTTAATTAAGGCCTGTAAGTGCATAAAGGGACCATTTAAAGCACAAGAAAGGTGTAAATATTGATGACAAGCCTAGAAAAGTGTGAAAGTTTGTTACAAGACTTTACAAAACTTTGAAATAGGTCTTGGTAAGGTTATTTAGGTGAATTATGATATTATGGTCTTAGAAAAGTGTGAACACCTTACAACACCTTTACAAGACATCAATAAATGTATTTTATTCAGTTCACAAGGGCCCAATACGTAATGTGGATGTGTAAAAAACCTCACAACTCCAAATCAAGGCCTCATTAAGTCTAATTTTTCATAAATTAATCCCAAATCAAGCAAGCAAAAAGGGATACACTTTCTATGTCCACAAGCATGTTTTTTGATGGTGAGGCTTAAACAACAAAATCAAAATTTAGACCTATGTATGTGGCTTAACCCAAATCACACTTCTAAAATAGAATCCACCTAGTAGTGTGATTTAAAATGAGCCACCAAAACAAATAAAATCTTAAAATGAGTTGTTATTTAAACCAAACTAAATATAATTTTCTTAATGTTTTTTTTTTTTAGGCTACAGAAATCGGGTTTGTATAGCATGGCCCCTTATAAACTACAGCGTGCCTGGTAAACTTTTTAACATGATCGGCGGCGCTGGCGTGACACGCCCTTTGGTACCACGGGATGGGGGAGACTAGAACTCATGACCAGCCTCCTGCAATAGGAAAGACTTAGCCAACCGAGCTAGGGCCCCCACCCATAATTTTCTTAATGTGATTATAACTATTCACTACACTTTTGTAAATGCAACAATTTCTAAAATTGTGATCAATATGTGTTATTCAGAATGGAGAGAATAAAAATTCAAAATTTACACAGCCAAGCAAAGTTAGTGGGAACACTGGTGTGTTGGTGGTGCAATGCTTATGACTTTGTACAAAGGAGCTCTTGTTCCTGTACCTTTTTCCTCACATGACCATTACAATTCTTCAAATGTTGCTTCTCATGATAGGAAATGAGATGGTCAAATGTTTCTTAGGTCTAATTATTTTAGTATTTGCATGGTCCTCCCTATTTACTCTTTAGGCAACTAACACTAGTTGTTTTCCATCATTAATCACTTTTGCAAATATTTAATACTAAACTGATACATTCATGTTTTATTTTGGTTTAATCTAATGAATTTTTGAATTCGGGCTTCGATTCTTAAGAAGTATTATGCACAACTTTCTCCTATCACCTTAATATGCTTGATGGGAACCTTACAGTCATCTACACGCACCTTAGCTATTGAACGATGTCCTTCGACATGGGAAATTGGATTTGACATGAATATTCTTACTACCTTGTGGCAACGAAATTTGTACTCCCTTCCTAGAGATAGTATAATTCCTTTCTTAATTTGAACCTATTTTGATACCCTTGCATTCATGACCCCTTTAATTCATCATTAATAGGCCCCTAAGACCCATAATTTTGGATCTCAAGGCTTATTTCAACTAAAATTCTAACAAAATCAATAGTAGCATTAAATTTCCTAACAACCCATCACTGGCCAAGCCCAAAAAACTAAGGTGGGACTCATACGCCACCTTTGGCATATGATTCCCCTAGGTGGGATCCATACACCACAAGTGGAATATGAGTCTTGTGTGGCCTATTTTTAGAGTTTGAATGGGAAATTCATGTTTTTAATTCAAAATTTTGGCTGAATTTAGCATTTAAGATATAATAAACAATAAATTAGGTGTAATTATTATATAAGCAAGCTTCTAAGTCATTATTTTCATCTAGAGAAAGCAATTCAATATCTAAGCATTCACAAGAATTCATTTATTCTTTCACAAGAGCATTCAAGAGCAAGTAGCAAGCAAAGTTGAAGTATTGAAGCAACATTATAGTGTTTTTGTAGGTCTTCAATCTCACTTTCATTCAAGATCTAGCATTTCCAAGGATTGATTATGGTTGTCTATAATGAATCATGATGGATTCTAGGTTGGGGAGATGCAACTAGGCATCAATCCGAGCCTAATGGCTCATTTCCTAAGTGATTTTATCCTCCATTATCTCTCTACTTTCAGCCTAAGGAAGGTACATGTATCATTATGACTTATTAGGGTGATTAGAGATCTCCCTGAGTGAGTCACCATCTTCATATTCCATTCATGCATCTTATTTTGGCACATTAGGATAAGGTTGGATTGCATTTTAGATTTCATAATCCTAGAAAGACTTAAGGTTAGTTTTTATGCTCACATTTACATTCAAGATTCATTATTTTTATCAAGTTTTAACTATCAAACTAGGGGTTTGATCGACACAAACCCCCCATAATAAAATTGACACTGTATTCTATTTTCCAAGCCTTTTTACAAGTTCAGATCTAGAAATCAAGTTGAAAGAACAAAGCAGGGATAGAAAAGCAGATTTAGAATTTCAATTCACGTAAAAGAAAGACAAGAATGATATGCCACAAGTGGTGTATGAGTCCTAGTACAAGCAATTTTCCAAATTTCTGAAGATCCTGAGTCTACACTACTAGATTCTTGTTCCAGTCCAGAAACCCTAGATGGGGATTGATACGGCCAACTTAGCGTATTAGTCATAGTATTCCCTAGAGTCTAAATTTTTAGGATTTTGGAGCTTATTCTAAGCATATTCAGATTCCCAAGAGCACTATTCTAATTTCCTAGTTTTCTACTTTGTTTTTCATTCATTTCTAGGTCATTTAGTGAAGCTATGCATATCATTAGGTTTAATCATTAGGTTTTGCATGTTATTTATCTTTCCAATCCCTAGTTTGGTGGTGAACCTTCTTTTAGTCATTAATTAGACCCTAGGAAAGCCTTTAGCATATCTCTTTCCTTCATTCCATACTTTGATTGAGATCTCTAGGGTTTCCTTGACTGAAACAAGATAGTGAAATAGGAGGAACCCTATCTCTTCAAAGATACAAACCATCTTCCCATTTTCAAATTTTTTATTTTGGTGAACCTACATTTAGAACATCTTAATTCTAATTTGGAGTGCACTATCATCCTACATCTAGCTTGCATTAACATTGCAATAGGGTTTTGCATTAGTTAATTTCCATCTAGGGTTTCTAATTCTTGCATTAGTGAAAGTGCATATAGGTTGCATTTTTACATCTTGCATTAGTGAATATCATCTAAAATATGCATTTTCACTTAGTTTAGACATCATACGAGGTAGAAAGCATAAACATCACTAAAAAAAATTGAAATCTTTACCAAAACCATAAACTGGAACTCATACATTCCTATGGGTGATTTTTTCCTAGTACAAGTAATTTTGGATGATTTTTGGGTATTCTATGGTGACTATTATTCAACATTTAAACCTATAAAAACCTTGATTAGGACTCATATGAACCTCTGGGTGATTTAGTCCCATTTTATATTTTAAACTACATTTTCCAACATTAAATTCTCTTTCTCTATGTTTCTATTTGCTTCTATTAGTTACGTGTTTTAGTTTGTATAGTTTTTGTTACATTCATCTCATTCGATCTAGCCTAGTTTACATTCATTTCAATTGTGGATGAATTAGATTACTATACTTTTCATTTTCAACATTAGCCCATAATTTAATTATATTAGATTACATTTGGAATTCATTAGAAAAAAAAAACCAAAAACTCCTAAGAACTGATGAACTCCTTCGACAAAGCATAGTTATTTGAGTATTTCAAATCTCTTTTCCAAGTTAAGTTAACCCTCAAGCCTTTTAGTAGTGATGAATTTGACATGTTAGATGAAGCCCTTAAGGATTTCATCTTACAAGGTTCATCCACTAAGGCTTTTTACGACAAACTGAAACAAAGAGAAGTTAACATGATTTGACCTCAATTTATCCTTTACCCACCTTCACAAAAATATCAAACTAAAAAAACCCCCATTTTCACCCTTGAACCACCTAAGAACAATGTTGTGTAACAATCAAGTTATAATACCATTTCTCATACATATAACACTAGAAACAATTTGCAACAAAAACAACCAACTGTACAACATTTTTACCTTTACCTAATCCCATCTTGTCTAGTGCTCCTCGTTTTCCTTCACATAGTGGGAAGGAGTATGATCTTGTTGAACAACTTAAGAATACTCCTGCAAATATTTCCCTATGGGACCTAATTCAAAATTCACCTAGTTATCACATTATGCTTCAAACCACCTTGCAACAAGTAGTGGTCCCGTCTAGTAAAAATGCAAACAATGTGGTAGCTCTAATAAAGGAATGAATACAATTAATGTAGACATTACCTTTTACCAACATGAGCTACCTCCTTTGGAAATGAGAAAGATAAATGATTCATTCATGACAATAGCCACCTATGATGTGTGGGGAATAAAAAGAACCCTTGTTGACAATGGTTCCAGTCTTAATGTGTTTAGTGTGACCCTTTTGGATAAACTAGGCATGGATAAATAAAGAATTCAACCTGATTCCTTATCGATTCAAGCATTTGACAATGTAGAAAAGAAATCACTTGGTGTAATTACTTTTTCTATCACAGTTGGAAAGGCTACCTTGCAAACTCCTATTCATGTCATGCCTAATAATTTTTCATACAATCTTCTTTTAGGGAGACCTTGGATTCATGAGATGCATGTGGTACCTTCAACTCTTCATCATATAATGAATTATGTCTATAACAATAAAATACCAAATTGAAATAGATCCAGATCCTAAAAGTTTCTAATTAGTTAAAAAAGGAATGAAAAGTCCTCTAAATACATTAATTCCAACATCAGACATAGAACCTATGGAATAAGATAAACAAGATATGGAAATGGTGTCAAAGTTATTGGAAGATGATTGGGGTTCCTTGGAGTTCACACCTTCGTTTATGGGAGAATACATAATCACAACAAAAGAAATAGAAAAAGTAAAACAACCAATGGTGATGTCAATGCAGAACTTGGAAGAAAAATCACAAGCATCTACCTCATCCACTATTGAAGATGACACAAGCTATACAATTTTTTTTGATGAGATAGACTATCAACAACCACCAACAACCACCAAACCCAAAAGAAATGGAGAGAATTTATGGAAAAGGTTATGAGTTCATGAAACAACTTGGTTATAGTAGAAAAGGGTGTGGAAAGAAAGAACAAGGAATTTGAGTTCCTATCAAGCCTAACACACAATTAAAAAAGTGGTTTGAGATATTATCCTTCTAAGATAACACAAGCAATGAAAAGAACCTCACTAAACTTCAACACCATCATGTGTAATCCTAAAACAACTCTCACCTTGAAGTATTTGAAATTGATTGATACAACTTGTGAAACATCATTGGAGTATTTTGAAGATGATGAAGCCTTCAAATAAATTATAGGAGTTTATGAAAAACCATTTACTCCTAAAAATAAATGGGTTACATGTGTTATGATTAGTACCAAGCAAAAAGAAAGAGAAAATGAATGTAATGAGATTGACAAGAAAAATGAAGAATATAACCTAAAATTTCTTAAACAAAACACACTTCCTTTACGAGATGCAATTAAAATACCGATGGACATTAACAATAAGGAGAAAGTGATAAAGATAGGAAATTTAATCAATGATGATGAGCAAGAAGACCATGCAACTTTGGTTCATGAATTTCCTAAACTTTTTGCTTGGAATTATTCAGATATGTTGAGAATTGACCCTAAGATCATAACATACAACATATTCCTCACCGAAAATGCTAAACCCATTAGACAAAAGATACAAATAATGAACCCTAAGATAGCCTTGCTAGTTAAGGCCGAGTTTGAGAAGCTCCTTAAAGATGGTTTTATATGTCCTATAGATTATTCTCCTTAGATCTTGAACATTTTCGTAGTCACAAAACTGAATAATTATATTGGCATGTGTACAGACTTTCATGATTTGAATAAATCATCTCTAAAATATGACTTTCCCCTTCCTAATATTACATGGTAGTGGACTCAACTACAGGACATGTTTTTTTTTCATTCATGTATGGATTCTATGGATACAATAAAATCTTTATCAACCCTCAATATCAATACAAAATAGCTTTTACCGCAGCATGGGGAACATTATGTTGGGTAATGATTCCTTTTGGACTAAAAAATACCGGTGCAACATATCAAAGAGCTATTACATTGATATTCCATGATTACATACATAAGATTTTGGAAGATTATGTTGATGATATTCTATCCAAATCCTTAACTCTAAAATAAAATGTGAAAATCTTTCAAAAGATCTTTGAGGAAATGAAGAAATACAACATGAGATTGAATCCAAAAAGGTGTGTCTTTGGTGTAGATAGTGGAAAAAATTTAGGTTTTTTCATATCTCATAGAGGCATTGAGGTGGACACAAATAAAATTGATGCTATAGTTAACATGCCACCTCCTAGATACATTTCTCAATTACACACTTTACAAGGAAGAATTCAGGATCTCCATCATTTTGTCACATCCCTAGCAGACTGAATGTTACCTTTCACACATCTCCTTAAGAAAGAAGTTCAATTTAATTGGAACGAGGATTGTAAACAAGATTTTGAGAGTTTGAAAGGCTATCTTGCTACTCCACCTATTTTACAACCCTCTATGCAAGAAAAAATATGTATCCTTTATACGAAAGCATCAACCCATGCTCTCATAGCATTATTGGCTCAACAAGACAAAAATGGAAAATAAAATCCTATTTATTACATTATTTGAACTCTGATTGATTATGAGAAACAATACACAAAAATAGAGAAAATTTTTTTGGCTCTTATATTCGCTACCAGTAAGTTGAGACGTTATCTATTAAATGCTAAAATACATGTGATGATGAAATATGATCCTTTAAAATATCTTTTCACTAAAATAGATTTATCAAGATGCTTAGCTAAGTGAGTTATGTTTTTAATCGAGTTTGACATTTTGTTTCACAAGAAGAGATTAAGGAACAAGCCTTGACCAACCAATTATTTGATGCTCCTTCTCCTTTAGCGTTACCTAATAATGATTTGTTCCCTGATGATAATGTGTTGATGATCAAAACTAATACATGGGAGTTATATTTTGATGGATCTAAGTGTAGAAATGGCTCTGACGTAGGGGTTATAATAAGCTCGCCTATGGGAGAGCCTATCTCCTTGTCTTATAACTTAAACTTCCTATGCACAAAAAACACCATAGAGTATGAAGCATTACTTGATGGATTGTGTGCCACCTTAATTAGGGGAGCTTGAGACATTAAAATATTCGATGATTCACAATTATTCATTAAAAAAATAAATGAAACGTATTAATCAAAACATGACAAATTATCAAAATACATGGATCTCACAATGAATTTGTTAAAAAAAATTGATTCATACACCATTGACAACATCCCATGGAAAGATAATCGACATGTGTGGATGCAATGGAGAGTGTAGCTTCCTTTATATCACCACAAGGCCCTTCAAAAGACTTCACATTTATTGTGCATACAATTATGAAGCCATCAATAGAAGATAAAATGGAAGAAGTATTATCAACCACCATGTAAAGCTCTAGTAAATGGTACACACTGATATTTAATTATTTAAAAGATGGTACCTTTCTTGAGCCGACAACTAAGAACACTCACGCCCATCTTTAGAAGTTTGCGTCTAAATATATAATTCTTCTTGACATGTTGTATCAAAGATCCTTTGATGGTCTCTTACTTATATGTATTAAACAATCTAAATTCCCCATTGCACTTGAACAAGCTCATGCAGGTGCTTGCAAAGGTCATTTTGGAGGAAGAACATTAGCTCAAAAATTAATCTGAATAGGATACTATTGGAGACATATGGAACAAGATTTCTTTGCATACATTAAAAAATGTTACAAATGTCACAAACATAGCAAGCTTTGAACTTCTTGCTCAAGTTCCTATTTTTCCCTTTTCAATATGGGGTTTGGATCTTATTGGAAAAACTTCACCACCTTCCTCTGTTGTGCATACATTCATAATCACTACAACAAACTATTTCACAAAATGGGTAGAAGTTATTCCCCTTCGTTCAACAACTGCTAATGTGATAGATTGTTTCATATTGGAACATATTATTGCTAACTTTGGAGTTCCTTCCACATTAGTTTCAGATAATTGGAAACCATTCAAGAATAGTGAGGTGAAGAAATTTTTAGAGACATTTAACATCCAACATCATTTTTCCACACTCTACTAGTCGTAATCTACTGGTCAAGCTGAATCAATCAATAAAACCCTTGAACAAATCTTAAATAAAATGATAAGAAAACATAATAAGGATTGGCACACAAAGCTAACATATGGGTTATGGGCCTAGGTATGTGTAGGATCATGATGGGCCAAAAAGTGGTGATATGATGGGTATGTGTAGGGTATGTGGTTGACCACATTTTTTTCACCCAAAATTGATGAAATGAAAAGGGTTTTTAAAGGAGATTCTTAGCTTTCCACCAATATAAATTATTCTTTACTTTGAATTTAATAAATTATTATTATTCATTTTCTATTTGAATTACGACTAAAGTTCTAATTGATAGGCTAATTGAAAATCATGTATAGCCTTCAAACGGTATCACATTTTTTGCATCTGAAACATGTGTGACATTCTATGCTTCACATACTATAGGATTAAAAAAATTGAATATAATGAATTTTTGACCAAGTTAAGGTGGTTAGAAATACAAATTTTTATATTTTTTAAAAGTTGTAATAAAAAATTCATAATTAATTATTTACTTGCAAAAGAATTACAAAAAAATATGCATCACATTGGGACATGAGTCCTCTACTTATATATAAAATCTTATAAAAAATATTATCATGTTATTGTGGTTAGGGTGGTCAGACAGACACCTACTTATTTTTTCCCTGAAATTTAAGCGCTACTACATTGAAATTTCAATTTTTTACCAAATAGATTTTTTTTTAAATAAACCTAGTAGTTTAGAAACTACATTAAATTTTCTATAAATTCTATTCTTACATATTTTTGAATTAATATAGATAACTTATTCAAATTTTTATGTCAAGTTGCCTAACTCTAATTTTTCTAAATTTTATCGCCACTTAAGTGCCTATTTTTTCTATGATGATCCTACATATACCCGCCTACCATACAAATGTTAGATTATTCATTGGGATTACCCCTTATAATCTTGTCTATGGAACTGAGGAAATAATTCCCTTGGAGTTAGAGATTCCTACATTAAGAATCTCTCTTCAGGGAATTATTGATGATAACACTTACAAGGAACAATGCTTACATCAGCTTGAAATGCTTGACGAACAACGCATTAATACTCTTGAGCACCTTCAAGATTATTCTAGAAGAAATCAATGTACTTACAATGCTAATGCCATCCCTTAGTTATTCAATAAAGGTGATTTGGTGTTATGTGAGAATCAACGTAATGTCAATGTTGCCCCAACTAAAAAAGGAAAATTCAGCCCTAATTGGTTTGGAGCTTACAAAATTGACGAAAGTTATGGGTCTGGAGCACACATTAACAAAAATGGATGGTACACTTCTTAAGGGACCTATTAATGTTGCACATATGCATCAGAACTATATCTAACCTTCTTGAATAATGTGAATAATAATGCAGTGGCGTTAGAGTTAGTAGATGACATTATATATTCTCTCACATTGCTTCTTTATTGAAAAACAATTATTTGTGTGTCTTGAATACTAAAGATTATTTAAATTAGCTTTCGGGTGGTTACTTAAGGTTTCATAATATTCAAGTCCATCTTGTGTGTTGTGTTAGATTATATCCTTATATGCATTTAATGTTCTACAATTAGATCATAGGTGCCTTTAATTTAGCACAACATACTTAATCATAATGTTGCATCTAAAAAAAACTAGGATAGTTTTAATTAGATCACATAAAACATGTTAGATCATGGAGACATTTATTAAATAGTCTTACATAGATTATTTAATAAATCACATTGCCATATAACTCAAACACATAAGCATAAATAATTAAGCATGAAATGATCATATCTATATATATATATATCACAAAGTTTTGAATACATGTCAGCAAATATACAATGCTAGTGGGGCTTGTGGATACTAGATTGCTTGGGATCTGGTGATCTCCTTTGTCTAGAAGCATTTTTTCAAGAGATCGTAGTATGCAATTGTGATCGTGAACTGATAAGAGCATCCAAACCATATTATATACCATTTGCTCGTCCAATAGTCAGTATCATGTGCTCGATGACCTCTAGACACTCTCGCTCTATGCGGTCTCTATCTACCTATAGCCTAGCTACCTCTATATGAAGTCTCTCATCATCTGTTGGATCTTGAGATGACTAAATCTCCTCATATGCAGCCTCAGCTTGGTCAACATGCCTTGTACCACCCTCATATGTAGCTTGTAGTCTGAGATAAGGCTCAAACAGCTTTCGGTCCTACTCCATGATGGGTAGGGGCACGTAGTTTGTATCAACAACCTAATCAAAGATTTACAGGTGCACTATCTCTATAGCTACCTATTGGTAGAGATCATGCAAATATCTCACATACCCTACAAGATAGAAATCATGTACATATAATCAATACACATCATGATATATACATACATAATTTAAAAGAATAAGCATTAAGATAGGCATGACCATAATAATAAATAAAATTTCATCACCTATATCCTTGGTTGGTTGTGTAAATACAACCTCATCCTATGCAGGAGGCATGAAGGATGTGCTAGGCTTTCCATGCTAGTAAGTGTTGGTGTGTGTCATGGCTACCGACTATGCTCTATTAACATGGGTTGGAGCTAGATCTCCCCACTCATGGGCAACTGACCACCATCTATTGTATCATTTCCCTCACTCATAAATTTCTCCTCCTTAATGAATACTAGTGTTATTGTCAGTCACCTAGTATCTTCTGGCCTCCGAGCACTCCGCAGTGATCTCTTGTAAAAAAGGTGTGGTACTAGTGGTACCCGTGTCTGACCAAATTGCCACATGACACAATCATAATAGAATGGTCTGACCACACAATTGTGCCTCCCTCGAAGAAATATGTCCCTCTACATCCTACTAAGCTACTAGGTATCATTTGACCACTATGGTATGAGCTGGTATGGTCTCCAAATGACCTCCTCCTAATCTAGTCAGTCAAATCGAACTCTCCAAAAATGTAAATGTCGATATTTCCATGAATGTCTCAGTGGATAATTGAAAGTGTGTGGGTATCCAAGGGTGGATATAGATGGAAACCCTATCAATCTAGTGCATATGATATGCTCTAATCACCACACCTGTAATAGTGTACAATGTACCATGTTATCCACCTTGCAATATGTGAACCTCACTAGATCATAATATAAATGTGCAAGAATGTTGCAGCCCTAGGAATATATTGTCTTGTGGTGGTCCATTTGTATAATCATGTGAATGATACCTCCATCTAGGTGTACTCCCCAGCCATCAGGGATGAGTACTAGTGCCACTATGACAATCATGATCCATTTCAAGACTAGTGATCATGCATAGAGTAGCCATGTTAGCTCAATATGTGGCCCTATGATCTCATCTCGGATAGGTCCTCCCAAGCAATATCACATGTCTATTCACATCTATGTGTATGAATGATCCCTTATGAAGCGCATGGTCTTTCCTCAAACAAGAATTCGTAGGATGCAATGTACATCCTCTAGGGTGATCATCATTTCACCAATGGGTAGGAAAAATCTGCAGGTATCAGCATTCCATCTCTCTACAAGAGCCATCAACATTGCATCATGGTATCTCATGGGAGGAATGAGGTATGCCCAGTATAATCTAGTGCTCTAGAAAATCTAAGTTTCTACCTCTAATAACATCGAGACAAGGTCTCGTAAGTGACAAAATTGTCTTTTGTTGAAACGTTGTCATGACCGAGGTGGAATCTAACAAAAAAGCAAAAATATATCCTATAAGTATTCTAAAATATTAAATCTATACATCAACAGTCAAAAGGTGTGATAAATTTGTTCTAGGATACTTTTCTAAGGGTTCTAGAAACGTTATTCCCTATTTGGGACACTTCAAGAAGAAACGAGACACTTTGCAAAAAATTGGGACACTTAACAAAAATGTAGGACACTTTACGAAAAAGGGGACACTTTTTGAAAAAAGAGGATGCTTTGCAACTCTTTCTTCTAGGGTCCTATACCTAGAAATGCATAAAATCATAAAGTAAATGCATAAAGATGAAGCTAAGGAAAAAAAATCAACTCACTTGATGTTGCAGCTCACCTCGAGTTATCTCCTCCTTCAGGCTCTAAAGTCTTGGAGGCATGTATTCTCAATGGCTCGAAATTTTCACTCACTCTCTAAAAAATTCAAACTAAAAGAAGGAAAAAGACAAAATGATTACAAATTATTTCACTTTTTACTCTTATATATGTCTAAATTAGGTCTTTTTGCATATTAGGGTTAAAAGTGCTTTACATTCAAACTAGCATATCGGGGGCTAGTAAACTTCATTTTTGATGTCCTTTGTTGCATTGGAATTGTCCTTCCACTAGAGTCCTCATCATATATCTATCATTATGTGGTATGGTACTCAAAAATACCCTATGATATGACTAATCTAATTCGATGCGCTTAGACTAGTACCTTGATTCCACCTCCATAAAGCAAGAGGAATCAAGGGGGGCATACATCTACCCTTGAATTTGATTTCTAAAAGAAGTTAGATAAGAGGATTTACAACAAACAAATTGGTTTTACAAGATACGGTTCCTAACATTGTGGTTTTGCAGATAGCTATAGCGGGGGCTTCATTCTCACATGCTCATAAATGAATCCATATGAGTATCCTTTTATGAAACAAAATTTATTGTTCAGAGTCCTTTAGGTTGCATATGCTCATAGAGTCATATGGGTGCTAAACTGGGGGCTAAATGTGGCAATGAAAATTGTACTACGTTCTTGGAGATAGTATAATTCCTTGCTTAATTTAGACCTATTTTGGTACCCTTTCATTCATGACCCCTTTAAATCATCATTAATAAGCCTCTAAGACCCTTTATTTCGGACCTGAAGCATTATTTCAACTAAAATCCCAGCAAAATCAATAAAAGCATTAAATTATATATCCCATCATTGGCCCACCCCAATAAAACTAGGCCGGGACTCATATGCCACCTTGGGTGTATGAGTCCTCCTAGGTGGGACTCATATGCCACCTTGGGTGTATGAGTCTGCCTAGGTGGGACTCATATGCCACAACTGGTGTATGAGTCCAGTGTGACCTATTTTTAGGGTTTGAGTGAGAAATTCAAGTTTTTAATTCAAAATTTTGACTGATGTTGGCTTTTGAGATCTAATAAAGGGTAAATTAGGTGTAATTCCTATATAAACAAGCTTCTAAGTCATTATTTTCATCTAGAGAAAGCAAATAATTCACAAGCATTCTTTCGCAAGAGCATTCAAGAGCAAGTAGAAAGAAAATTTGAAGTCTTGGAGGAGCATTATAGTGTTTTTGTAGGTCCTCAAGCTTACTTTAATTCAATATCTA
>VDFB02000003.1:282750731-282850508 GCA_007258455.2 Sequoia sempervirens
GTCATAGACCAAAACTGTCATTCTGCCTGTAAATTCATTACTTTGTTAGTGAAATGTATTGTAATTTTTGTCTATGGGCAATTATTGCTGTTGGGGAATCTGATCTCTAGTTGTAGCATCTATATCAATGTAGGTAGGAGGTCACTGGGTAAGCAGTTGATCTAGGGTTTGATGGTCCATGGATTCTGATCTCCATTTTTGTAGAAATTCATATTGTACTTACAATAAATAAGTCCATATTTGAATTTTGTATGACATCACAGAGATAGAGTTCCCATCACATTTATGAATTTAAATTATTAAAGATTTATAATTTTCACAATATTTTGTAGTTTCTAGATTAAATTGTGTGAGTAATTTTTATTTCATCAATGTGTTGGATCACACTATCAGCAAAATGATAAACAAGAAAATAGAATGAATAAGTACTATTTTAAAGATCAAATACCAAATAAAACGATATATAATTATTCCATTTCTACTGTTATAATCATGCATTGTATATGACAGTAGACTTAACTTTTATAAGAATGCATGTTTGGGAGAAGCCTTCTGGCTGCTGATATCTCACAAAAATTTAGTCATTGCCCTTTAGATAGTCAAGACAAATAATATTAAATAATTTTACATTAATAAAAAAATTGAAGGCAAGGTGGCTTGCAAGTTTGTAACTACAATTTTCAAACCCCAATTAATATATTAAATCTGTTCCTCCCTAAATTATTAGCAAGGGTTTAATTGGCTCTTAAAATGGCTTATGGTTATCTACCTAATCTCTCTTTATTAGCCTGCCTATTGTAGATTTTCCCATTTCATCCACCATTAGTGCATTAAGTTATTATTATGTAGGGTTTATGCATTAAGTTATTAAGTTATTATCAAGGACTTAAATTTTGGTCTCTTAAAATGATTTATGGTTATCTACCTAATGTCTCTTTATTAGCCTGCCCATTGTAGATTTGCCCATTTCATCCACAATTAGCGATTGAATGCACCTAGAATACTTTGATATTGATAGTCTATTTTCCCAAACACCTTTCTATTAATATTAAGGCATGGAGGATGAACTGAAAGTTGGATCCAATGTCTAGGAGGTTTTGTTTTGTTAAAAATATCTTGTAACAATATGAATACGGCCATTTCTTGAGACCTGTCTTTGGTAGCATGGCTGTCAACCACTCCGTTGACTGTGGGCTTTATGTGTTGTGAGTTTTTCAAACAATACCTACCAATCATGATCATAAATAAATGTAAGTCCTTTGTCTTTCAATTTTCACAAAAGGTATTAAATTGATGTTTCTCCAATGGAATGTTTCCTTGTGTCTTTACTAGCAGCCCTGCCCATATTCAACATGTTCAGGCTTGTGTCATCTGCAACTGAAGTCTTGTATCTTTAGTAGTATTTTATTGGGAGAGATTCATGTATTTGTAAAATCTGCAACAATAAATGAAAATTAAGAGAGCATTTTGAAGTATTCAATGTATTTTAACCGTCTGAATCGAAGCTAAAAGTTTTGAATACTAACCGTGTCACACATTTATCAGGGATCAAACTCAGTAATCCATGAAATTAACAGAGACCAGAAAACAACTAAACAGTCTGATTAGAAACATCCACCGGTAAATCCTTACGCGTCATAATTTTCAATGGACTTCTCCCTGGTTATGACGCTATGCAACGTTGAATGAATCAGTATTTTTAATGAGTAATTAATTTAATTAAAAATAAATGAAGTGTCCAATTTCGAACAACCTTAATATTGTTCTTAAAAAATTAAAATTTAATTTTCTAACGATACCTTTACCTAAAACATTAAAAACCAATTAATATAAATAAAGTAAAGTTCTATATAAAGGAATTTAAGAATAAAATCTTAATTAGATTGAGTTTTAGGTTTTTAAGTGAGATTTATTAATTTAAATATAGATTTGAGTAAGTTAAGATAAAATAATTAAAACTATTGAGAAGAGATAGATTGTTTATTTAGTTTATGGTGAGTTGTTGACTTTGATCACTTTGACTCATAGATAACACTCTAACATAGCTTTAAAAATTCTACAAATAAGTTAGTCTTCTATCCAATTTCTAAGATATTTTTGTTATGTCAATAGATGACACTACAATGAGATCTTCATCGTTAGGTGGCTGATTTCAATGGTTTTTCATGGGTGGACAATTTGCATTTATAGTTCTTGTTTGAAATTAACATATTTTTCTAATATTTCTATAGGTTAACCTTCACACTTCTCCTCTCATCCATCTAGTCCATCCTCATCCATTTTTCCATCTCCTACCCTCTTTATCCCCATTTTCAAAGCATAGTTTTTGCTTGTCTCCATTTCTCTCTTTGTTCCCCTTAAAACCTAGATCAACCCACCTCCATTCTCTAATTTCCAAACCTTTCAATATCTCTCTCCATTGCCATCAAGCCTTTGTCTTTGTCATTTTACCATTTTGTTATGTTTTCCATCACCCTTTGTCTAGTTTGTGTGAATGGACCTCCTTCTTTACCACCTTTGAATAGTGTTAGCCAGTTTCATATCAAAACCTTGTCTTGGTGCTTTGGAGTTATGTTTTCTCCTTAACATTCAAGTCCACTCTAAAACCCCATAAGTCATTTTTCTTGTGTTGTCACCTTTTTTCCAAAACCTTTCTCCAACCTACTAGGTTTCTAGTGTTTCCATTACCCACTAATATCAACAAAAAGGTTTTACTTGTTTATGATTTGATTTCATTGCATATTAATTTATTAGCCTACCTATTTTCAGCATATTGATGTGTATTAAGCATAAAAATTTACAAGGGGGCTAATTGAGCCTATCTCCCTATTAACCATTTATTTTTCTAGTGTTTCCACTTACAAAAATAGCTTACAAGTCATTTACAAAAGAATCTAAAGAATTCTAGAATATTTTGTAGAAGTACCCCTTAAAATTGATAAATATGCTCTCCCAAAAGTTGTAGGTGACTATATTGATGTCTACAAGGTCAAGATTTCCCAATCAGATACCACTTCTTGATTTGAGGCCCAAAATAGATGATAAATTAAAGTCTAATTTTCTATTATAGGCCAATATTATTCTCTCATACTCAAAGATGATAAAATATTATACATTTATTTGGTTAAATTGTTATGTTGATTGTATTTAGTCTCTCTTTTTCCATCAGTCAAGAAAAGAAGGCTTTTATTTGGGTGCTTACTTTGTAGTTCATGAAATGAGATCTCTTGGAACACTTCTAGATATTTTTATCAACAATCCTTATCAATTTTAGGATACCATATTTTATGTAGTAAGTGAAACTTTTCCATTTTCTAGGTCACATTATTCTTTTCACTCATATGTATCAAGGCCTTGTAAGTTTACATTAGATTATGTGTGTTTTGGTATACCTAAAAAATTTAAATTCTTGGGGACCTTGAAACCTCAATTAAGAGCCTTCTTGGCAAGTTTCAAGGCCCTACCTACTTCCTAGACATGGAACTTCCATTGTAGTTAATCTTGTCATGGTGGTTGTCAAGAGAGGTCAATATTGTTATACTAGCTATTTCAGATACCCTTGGTCCTAAGGTTACTAAATTTTAAAAGAAGTGTTTGTATATTATTTGACCATATTTGTATTAGTCCACTCATTGCATAGATGCATTTAAACCCACTTTTACAATGATCTTTGATTTCTATGCCTAACCAATTTTTTGATCTACTAATTTAATATGATTTCCCAATTTTAGCATAGTTTAAATATAATTTCTTATCAATTATTAGTCTTGGAAAATCTAGTGATTGTGAATTAGTTTTAGGGAAGTTGAATATGGTCTAATGAAACATTAATTTTCACATTCTTTCTACATACAATCACCCTCTAGAAAAACACTTTAAAAGGTTAAAAAAACACCTTTTCCACATATTTTAAAAACTTTTAAGGTTCGTCTTATATTTCTTTTGGTACCACATATTATTTTTGAATCCTCCAAATTTAAATTAAACTATTTTAATAGAACTTGAACATGTATGTGCATGTCCCAATTTTTATATTAAAGTTATGGCATGTTATGGCATACCTTTTGTAAAAGTGAGACATGTTTGTACTATGTGTGAATGTATTTGAGTTTCATCCTAAAGTATAAGATTATCAATTTTTATATTTGATACTATGGAGGATTTGTGGGCATAATAGTAGATTAATGGACAACACCATCTTAATATATCAATGTACACCTATAAAATGATGACTAATGCATTAGTGAAAAGAAGTGAAGGGAGAGGTAGAGTAAATTGAAGACCAGACATTAAATAGGGGTGTGAATCTTGGCATGTACTTGTTGTGAATGATTATATTATTAATGCATCTATTTTAATTTTTATCTTATGAATATAAATAACTTGATATTTTGTACCACTCTATTGTAGAATTTTTTTAAGATTAAGCTTAATTTTATATACTCTAGCATTAATTTTTCAATTTTTATAATTATGTTCCATGAATAGTCTCTTTTATTATAACCTTTATCCATGATTGCATTAATTGGTATTAGATACTAGTTCTATATAATTTAAGGGTGAATGATAATCATATAGGAGAAGCATTATGCAATGTGGCATTGTAGGTGATGTATAAGATAAATGTATCACAAAAGAATAGGTACATGAAATCAAATAGTATACTATAAAAATGAATTGTCCAACATGATGAGATCTATAACAAAACACATACTAAAGAAAACATACCTTTACATTTTATGAATTAAGAGATGGAGTACGTGGGCGGGAAGAGGAGTGAGGTTGGGGTTTTGAAATCTCAGGAGGGGTATGGAGAAGATTCTGAGGAGGAGGATGCAGATCTGGGGTTTTTTCTACCTTTTGCGGTTGCAGATCAGGCCTCCTGCATTGGTCTAAGAGGATTGTCTTTTCTTGGTGGCATGGCTTTTCCCGGGGTCTCTCCCTTGTCTGCAGTGGCTTCTGTGACTCCTACTTTGGGGTCTTGTTTTCCTTGGTCCCTATTTTCTAGATCCTGGCATGTTGAGGACAGGATTTGGAGCCTTGGCAGTTTTTTGGGTTGGCTCTTGTTCTGATTTTTGAACATATTTTGGAGTCATTTTGGAAGATTTTGTCTTGGGTTGGTGGCAGGTTTTCTCCTTCTTTTTCTAGTTTTCTTCCTCTGTAGTGCTCTTGGAATTATGCCTTGAGCTTTGTGTGCCTCGAGAGGGTTGTGCTTCAAGGAATATCTACTTGGGAGGTTGTTGGGGACATGGTCCTCCTTGACGCTACTATGGCTATTCTTTGGATTTGTGTTGGGGAGTCCCCTGCCTTGATGTGGTCCCTGTTCAAGGTTTTCTTCTAGTGGGAGGTGGTTTCCTCCTTTTTCTCTTTGGCCTATGGGGAGGCTTTACTACCTTCTATTCTGTGGCTCTTTTGGCTGAGCTATGTTTTGTTAAGTTTGTTGCTTATGGTTAGGGCTCAACTCTCTGCTTTCCTCGAGTTTTTATTTGGAGATTATTCAGTGGGGGATTCTCAGTTTGTTTTGTGGATGGGTTTTTTTCTTTTGTTGGCTAGTCATCCTAAGTTTCCAATGGTTTTCATTTTCTTCCTTGTTGAAGGTTGGGTGGCTTCTTTCCCATTTCTCTAGTCCATGTCTTCTATTGGGGCGAAGACTTCTTCTACTATGGTGGAGTCCTCTCTTTTAGAGGTAGAGAGGGGTTATGTGGATTTTTGGAGGCACTTCCCAAGCTGCTAGCTTTTGTTATTTCAGTACCTATTGAGGTGGTTTGCACTCCTATGGAGGTGGAGTTGTTTGGTGTTACAGTGGGGCTGCAATGGTGGTAAGGTTTTTAATGGAATCTCCTCCTATAGAGGGGAGCCTATTTCTATTGAGTTGGAATATGATTTGGATTTTCATGTTTGGTGGTGCTACAAGAGGTTCTACTCCATTTTCTACCAGGTGGAGTATGGCTTTGACTATGGATTCAATGGGTTTCAAGTTCTCGTTAAAACCTGGTTTGTTGGGTTTAAGGTCCTTGCCAAAACCTTGTTGTAGTGGGTTGTTTGTCCCATCAAAACCAAGGGGTTCAAGGTCCATGTAGCATCTTGGTACTCTATGGGGTAGTTTGTTGGTTGATGGCTGGTTGTATCTATGTATCGCTACTGGGTGTTATTGATTCTATTATTTGAGCAGCTTGTTCATCTTAGTTTAGGTTTTAGGTCCCTTCAAAACCTGATGGTTTCGGGTCCATTCAAAACCTGTTGTAAATGCTTTTGGGTCCATTCAAAACCCATTTTTCCACTAATCAAAAACACGATGAGATCTATAATTTAAGTAAGGCTTAATTTCCTTACAAATTGAAAAAATTGAGGATTATTCATAGTTAAATATGTTAGTAAGGATTATAGACTAGGTTAGGATTCATATTCTAAAGATACTTTAAGTTCTAATGATGAACTGGGTCAAGTAAACAAGTTTCCTATGGCATTGGTGAGAATAGGAAATAAACTAATATTTAGTCTCTACTATTATTCAAAAAGTTTGATTCCTAAATATCATTTGGAGTGGACCAATGATAAAGAAGTATTTTTAATTTGAGTATTTTTAAGACACTAAAAGAGTCAAGTAATTTATGACCAATTTGAGGGACATGCTACTTTGTGGTGGGAGTATGTGCAAAAGGACTAAGCTAAGAAGAACAAGATCAATGTCTTCAAATGGGATCAAATGTTGAAAAATAGAAAGGTATGTTTTTTCCTTGCTGGTTATATTTTAGACTTATTCAAGAAAGTCCATAATTGGTGACAATTATAAATATATATCAAGGAATATGCCAAGGAATTTTACTACATTAGCATCCAAATATGTCATGTTGGGAATGATATAAAGAGTTGGACTAATAATTGTATGGTTTGTATGTGACATCCTAATATGAGATTTGTATACTACCAATGCATCCCATGTAAGAGGCCTCCAACTCATATTAAGATAAAATGATAAGTTGTCTTAAAAATAAAAAGTACAATGTAAAGGTAAGATTTTAAAGTATAGTTAAAATAGTAGGGTAGCTATGTGCAAGGAGAGGCCACAAATACTAATAGTGAGGCATATGGCTCCAAGTAAGATAAAACTTCCAAAAACAAGAAAGGTAGATGTAGAGGAATCTAAGGGACAAAATTTAGTTGTACTCATATGAGATGTGGAGAAGCAAGCCATAGGGAATATGATTGTCTATGTATTGAAAAAAGGACATACTAAGAAAATTGTGTACATTAAATAAGTTAATAAGGATCTAAGAAGTTAATAGAGAGTGTGACTCAAAAAATTGGAGAGAGTCTGATGTTGCTTATGGTTATACTTGAATCTTCTAAAGAGGATATTAAAGAACCATAGTCGAGGAAGATAATTTTCTAAATGTAAATTTAGAGGAAATTCCTCTAAGGTTATCATAGATATATGAGGCATTTATAAGGAAGATAAGGTAGTGGAACAACTTCCTTCACTAATCTTGAGAGGAGGATAATGTAAAACTTTATAGATCTTTACAACAGTTACAAAAAATTAAACAGAAATGAACATAAATATCATACATACCACAGTGATTTATGTGGTGAAAACCCTTTCGGGAGAAAAACCCCACACTCCAAAAGGCACCCATATACTTGTAGAGCAAGATTCTCTTAGGAGGATCACCAACTAGAGATCCAGAGACAACACAACCACTATCAAACTCTCAAAATACATCACAATACATAGTCATAACAATT
Organism: Sequoia sempervirens; assembly: GCA_007258455.2. NCBI lineage: Eukaryota > Viridiplantae > Streptophyta > Pinopsida > Cupressales > Cupressaceae > Sequoia > Sequoia sempervirens. Next base: position 282,758,478 of record VDFB02000003.1, read on the forward strand.
CCCTCATAAAATAGAGTTGTCTTCTAGGGAAAGTCAAGCCAACAAAATATCGACCGTAAGATTTGAGACCTAATGATGAACGGTCCAGATTTACAATAATAAAATATACATAAAATTTGGATTTTGAGGGCACTATCCCCGAGCTCTCATTGGAGCATTTAGCCCCTAGACCCCCTTGTCAAGGGGATGATCCCCACAAACCCTTTGTATGGGGGTACCCCCTCCTGCACCCCCCTACACTTACCTATCAACAATACCTTATGTAATTGCATGGTTGAGACACATTTTCCTGACAACATTATAATTTAGTGTCAAATGGAAGTTGTAGAAATTTAGTATATAAACTACTATTGCATCCAAATCCTTATCATGTTTCATGATTATGAAAAATTTAGATGATGATAGTAAGGGAACAATGCTTGGTTATATTCTACATTGGAGAAAAAATAATGAAATTTAGTTTGATGTAATTCATATGGATTTTTATCATGTATTGTTGGGAAGGCCACATGGAAATTTGATTTGTGCACCATCCATAATAGGAGGAAAAATACTTCACCATCACTAATAATGAAAATAAATTTGAGTTATAGTCATTGAAGGTTGAGGAAAAATCCTAAAAGAGCAAGGTTATGTTATTGACTATTAAAAATCTTCTCAAACATGTTGAAAATTTGTAAGAATACTATGTGATGGTAGTTAGGACTACACTATAGAGCAAGATAATCAACACAACCCTAATGAGCCAAAAGTGAAGGAACTACTAATTCTTTTAAATAAATTATGGAGATTTTGGTTCATGAAGGATTGCCACTAGTGTGCACCATTTCACATTTTATGGATTTAGTTCTATAATCTATTTTACCTTAAAAGGAATCACATAGGTTAAATCCTTATATGATTTTTCAATTAAATAGACAAGTTTAAGAATTTGTAAACATACATGCTTGATTAGGGAAACTGTGATTTTTTTGAAGTATAGTTGTAGCACTTGCTTCAAAGAGGGGAGGGGAACTATTAATGTGTATATAGACTCTTGTGCTATCAATAATATCACTAGAAAGTTTCTTTCTTCTTACACATAGATGGTCTAGTGGTTTTTTAGTGGATTACATGCTTCTTTTCCAAAATTTATCTCAAGAGTGGTTATCATCAAATCATAGTCCATGAAGGAGATACATAGACAATAAATTTTAAAATTGAGGATAAACTATATAAGTGGCTAGTCATGCCACTTGGGTTAATAAATGTGCCAAGAACCTTTATGGGACTGATAAATGAATCTAGATAAAATCATTGTTAGGCAATCTTGCAATTTATTTATTTGGATGATACTTTGGTGTTTAATAAGACAAAAGAGGAATACATAGTACACCTAAAATAGATTAAATAGTGTAGTTGAGGAAGGATAAGTTGTGTAGAAACCTTTAAAAATATATTTTTAATTAGAAGAACCTGCTTCTATCAAAGGTTGAGAAAATTTTGAATAATCACTAACATAGAATGCTATAGAGGTTAGAAGTGTCCATGGATTGATAAATTTCAATGAGAATTTTATTAGAAATTTTAGTGTAATATGTGTACCTCTAATGCACTACTTGAGAAAAAGAGGTTTTTATTGTGAAAATAATACTATTAATATTTTAAAACTCTTGAATTGATAAATATAACAAAGGAGTCAATGTTGATCTGGAAGAGGTCAATGATAAAAATCAGGATGAGGATGTTGGTATTTCTAAGAGGACCAGGGCTAATTTGAAGAGGAAGGCTCCTCCTATGCCGCAAATGATTCAAACCTTCAAGAAGGGTTTTCAGGACATGTAGATCCTAGAGGCTGAAACCGAGTCTGTTCTAAAGACTCTAGGTTAGTTGCGGCTGGTCTTTTTGTTGGATTTTCGGCTAGTTTTTTGTCTGACCCTCCTAGTCTTTTGAGGGTGGCTGCTGCTTTTTCTGGTTTTTTCTTTTGAGTAGCCTATTTTTTCTGTTGGAATTTTTGTCCTTTCTCTTTTGTTGTAAACTTGGTGGTTTCGGGTCCCTGTAAAACCCATTTTACCCTTTATCAAAAACAAAGGAGTCAATGTTGGAACTTCTAGACTTTGAGAATATTTTTCAAGTTGATTTTGATGCCAATAGTAAAGCCATTCATGTTATTTTGATTCAAGAAGGAAATGCCATAGCCCATTTTAGTGAAAATTTAAATGAATCCAAGTATCTAGGTATTTGGTCTATGATTAGAATTTTATAAAATTGTTTGATATTTGTACAATTGGAGGAATTATAAAATTTTAAAGAACTATTTATATTATATAGTAATCACTAAATAGTGAGGTTCATTAAAGTTTAACTAAAAACACATAAGGTGGGTGGAATATCTATAGGTTTATTCTTTTTATCTCAGCAAGATCTAGTAAAAAATGAATTTTCACATACTTTGAGTAGAAGAGAAGAATTGTTATCTTTTATGATAATGGATTTAGTAAATATGGATTTGATGAGTGATTCATATGCCATAGATCTAAATTTTATAGATGCATGGAGAGTTTTTATCGAACCTTAGATTGGAGGTAAGAGTTAATTTGCATATTATTTTGTTCAAGAAGGATATTTATTTAGGAGAAAGTAATTACACATACCATATAGTGATGCAGGAGCATCCATGGTTATAAAGTAATCTTGTATCAACCAAAAACATTTATTTTCTTGCATTTCATTTAGTAGCAGTTTTAGTATTTCTTTCTGGATTTCATAGCAGTATCATTTCTCGGCTCATGGAGTGGGATATAGCATCTACACAATGACACCTATCACATATCTAGATTTTAAATCATTTTCATTTGGTTTTAGAAAGTTATCGCTCTCATAATTTCACTATATTTCACTGGTAGATCATTTGGGGCTGACCTGGTCCAAATTTCTTAGTGTGGACCTATTCCAAAGCATATGGAGCTTAATGGGACATCCTACAAGCATTTTGGGTCCAATGATCTACCTTGGAGATTCCTAAGTCATTTCATTTCATGAAGGATTATCTTTTCATATTTTGAGGCCAACCTTCATAGTTTTTCATTCATCAGGTTGTAAACCCTTGTGGCTGATGTGGATCTTTTTTGGAGCTTGAGAAGCATATTTAAGAGAATTGTAATTCATTGTAGATAGGGAGTTAGTTGTTCAAGATTATTTAGACTTCACATTTTTTGCATCAACCCTTCAGAGACTGTAATAAGTCCTTTGGCCAATTGTAATGTTGAATGCCCTTGCAACAAGCCTGTGAGCCTTGAATATTCTCCCATGAGGCATGTATTACATGTAAGACTATGAATTCAATAAAGAATCATATTTACATATCATTTTCTTGTGATATTTCTATTATGTTGACTCTAAGTTGGACGATTTGGACTATTCTTTCTAAACCCTCCATCTGTGACTACACCAAGTGGTATCAAAGCGAGTTTGCAAGTCCTAAAGGTATTCCTTGAGGTGAATAGATCACCGACTTGAGGTAGATTGTATGTGTTTTCAACTGATCATTGACTGTGAGGTAGTTGAAACCCTTGTAGCAAGATCATCGAATTGAGGTAGTTGAACTGAATTTGAGGGTAGAGATGTTGTCAAGAAGAGCACCTGTTATGGTGAATGTTGTTGGAATAATGGATGAAATATTAGAAATTATGTGCAAGATGTGAGTCCAATTAGATGCAGCAGAAAAAGACCGAAGGTGAGGCCTAAACCTTAGACATGAGGATGAGAGTGATGATGAAGCAGATCATGTTGCGAATTAATTTGTAGAAGCCCTAGGAAAAGAAGAAGAAGAATCAAATTAGATCAAAATATTGAAAGATATTTCAAAAATTGGAAAAAGACCCAGAGTTGAAATGCAAAATTACACATGAAATTTGAACCCTAAGGAATTGATTGATTGGATCAATCAAATAGACGAATACTTTTAATATGAAGAGATTGAAGATCTAGAAAGTGTCAAATTTGTGAAAACAAAGTTGAAAGGTCATGCTGCTTTATGGTGGAAAGAAGTTCAATTGGATAGGAATAGAAGAGGAAAAAAGAAAATTGTAAAATGGGATAGAATGGTGACAAACTTGAAGAATCAATTTAGACCAGCTTATTATTAACTAGAATTTTTGAAAATATTGTAGAACCTGTGACAAAAGGAGAGATCTTTGAAGGAATGCACTGAAGAATTCTACAAGATGATAATCAGAACTAGTCATAGTCAAGCAAGAAAAGAAAAAGTTGCAAGATATAGCAATGGACTGAGAACAAAAATTTAAGAAGAATTGAGCTTGGTAAAGACGACATCAGTTGAAGAAGCATATCAATTTGCATTGAAGGTAGAAGAGAAGCTAAACAAGAAGTTTGAACAAAGGAAGAGAAGTGCAAGAGGAAGATTCTAGAGGAGTGGATCACAATCAGGAGAAAGAAGACCTTATGCATATCAAAATAAAGATGGAAATCCCTACCAAAGTGAAGAAAAGGATAGTTGTTTGGACCATAGAGGGATAGAAGATCAAAATTTCTATCATAGTGACAAAGGAGGCCATAATTCATATCGCAATGATGGATACCAGAGAGATGAAGGAAGATCTGAGAGAAGACCCTTCAGAGGAACTTGTTTCAAGTGTGGAGGTGACGAACACAAATAATTTGAATGCCATCAAGGAAGTACAGGAAAGAAAATTTTGAGCATACCAAAAGAGAAGATCATGTGGATGAAGAACCTATTGAACCCCCTGGGAAGCCAGAGAAAGGTGAATCATTGGTGATGAGTAGAGCTTTGATGCATGAAGAAGTGACTAAGGAACCACCACAACGAAATATTCTATTCAGAACTAGATGTAAGTCCGAAGGAAAAGTATGTAAAGTTATCATTGATAGTGGTAGTACTCATAATCTAGTCTCAAAAGATATGGTAACCAAGTTTAACTTGGAGAGATTGAAACATCCAAACCCCTATAGGATAGGATGGCTTCAAGATGATCATAAGATATTGGTGAATGAGCAATATTTGGTGAAATTTCATATTAGATCATATAGGGATGAAGTATTGTGTGATATTATGCCAATAGATGCTTATCATTTACTGTTAGGAAGACCATGGTAATATGATAAGAAAGCAATTCATCTGGAAGAAGGAATACTTATACTATGACTTCAAATGGAAAGAGAATCAAGTTGATACCTTTAGAGGAAGAGGAAAAGACTAAAGTTTTTGGTACTTCCAAACTATGTTTGGTAGATAGAAGAAAAATTTTGGATGGATTGAGGCATGAGTATATGTGTTTTTTGTTGATTCTAAAGAAAAGTAATGGTCTAGAGGTAGAGAATGCTACCGCAAAGAGTGAAGAAGTAGTAGAACTATTAGCAGAATATTAGGACATCATGTCAGAGAATGTACCAGATGGTTTACCACCAGTCCAAAGTATCAGTCATCATATAGATCTAATATCAGGAGCAAGTTTTCCAAACAAGGTAGCACATAGAATGGCACTAACAGAAAATGTAGAGTTGAATTGGTAGATACAAGAATTTTTTAGGAAAGGATTGATCAAAGAAAGTTTAAGCTCATGTGTGGTACCTATTGTATTTGCACCAAAGAAAGATGGACAATGGAGAGTGTGTACAGATTCAAGGGAAATTAATAGGATCATTATCAAGTATAGATTTACATTTCCAGGGATGGATGACATGTATTATGGACTGTTTGAGTGGAGAAAAGTATTTCACGAGGATTGATCTCTAGAGTGGATATCATTGTATTAGAATTAGAGAAGGAGATGAATGGAAGACTACATTTAAGAATAATGAAGGATTGTATGAGTGGTTAGTAATGCCTTTTGGATTAACCAATGCACCGAGCACTTTCATGAGATTGATGAATGACGTACTAAAGAAATTCTTGGGTAAGTTGTCATCGTATATTTATATGATATTTTTATGTTCAGTAAAACTAGAGAACATTTGTGGCACGTAAAGGTCTATGCAAGATCATGGGGGTCCAAAAAGTGGTGATGTGAAAAAAAGGCATTTTTAGCTTTCCCAAAAATGTGAAAATACTCTTTGACATTTTCAAGGCTCAAGTAGCAAGTACATGGTGCCATAGCAAACACCAAAGCTAAATAGATATTCGTTCTAAAACAAACATCCATTACAAAATGGATATCTTTTCTAAAATAGATATTCATTTAGTTTAAGTTGTCTTTTTTAATTTGGTTAGATCCAACATGAATATACTATATTAAGTTGTTTTTTCTATATTATTATATAATGGGTATGTGCAAGATCATGATGGGCCAAAAAGTGGCAATATGATGGGTATGTGGCTGACAACTATTTTTTTACCCAAAATTTATGAAACGAAAAGGGTTTTTAAAGGAGATTCTCAACTTTCCACTGATATAAATTATGCTTTACTTTGAATTTAATAAGTAATTATTATTCATTTTCTATTCAAATTATGACTAAAGTCTTGATTGATAAGTTGATTGAAAAAAAATTATAGCTTTCAAACGATATCACATTTTTTGAATCCAAAACATGCATCACATTCTATGCTTTGCATACTATAGGATTAAAAAAATAAAAATTGAATTTCATGAAGTTTTGACCAAGTTAAGGTGGTCAGACATACAAGCTTTTATATTTTTTTAAATGTTGTAATAAAAAATTCATAATTAATTATTTACTTAGAAAAAATTACAAAATAATAGGCATCACATCGGGGCATGAATCCTCTTATTATATATAAAATCTTATAAAAAAATATTATCATTTTATTGTGGTTAGGGTGGTCAGACAGACACCTACTTATTTTTTCCCTGAAATTTAAGTACCATTGCATTGAAATTTCAAATTTTCACCAAATAGATTTTTTGTTTTTTTAAACAAACCTAGTAGTTTAGAAACTACATTCAATTTGCTACAGATTATATTCTTACATATTTTTGAAATAATATAGATAACTTATTCAAATTTTTATGTCAAGTTGCCTAACTCTGATTTTTCTGAATTTTTTGCCACTTAAGGGCCTGTTTTCTCCATGATGATCTTGCACATACCCTAATATTAAATAATATTATAATATACTAAATATATTATAATATTATATTATAATTGAAAGGTTGTTTTTTTGTTGCTTCTAGGCTTGGTAGATAGAATCACAATCTTCACACTCTCTCATTCAAGGAAAACCCTAGAGATCTCAACCTAAGGTGTACAAAGGAGGAAGAGATATTACTATAGGGTTGTTCTAGGGTCTGATTATAGAATAAAGAGGGGTTCACCACCAAGCTAGGGCTTGGAAAGAGTATTGAAATACAAGACCTAATTATGAAACTTAATAATATGCAAGACCTAATTAAATGACCTAGAAATGCAAGTAAATCATAATAGAAAATTGTCAAATCAAAAGTATGAACCTGGAAACTTGAAGAGGCCTAGAATCAACTCTGAAGTCTTGAAAATTCTACTTTTAGGGCACATTGGGACTCATACACCAGTCTAGGAATATCAATCCTAGACTAGGGTTTTTGGGCCAAAACAAAAATTTGGCAATGTCTGATTTGAAGCCACTAAAATCTAGAAAATCACTGTAATGGGACTCATATGCCACAAGTAGTGTATCACTCCCACTAGCCCTTTTTGGAGGGTTAAAATCTGAATTAGGTCTCCAATCTCTACTCTTCCTATCACACTTTGTTTCTAGATCTGAAACTCTAATTTCAGACCTGTAGAAAACTTTTCGTGACCTTGCAAGTGAGGCTCGAAAACTCCAACAACCTCTTTCAAGATTTTAACCTAATATTCAAAGATCCTTCAAAGAAATATCATGCTCTCAAAGGAAATTAAGCCCAATGACACCACCAAGAAAATGATGCATCGCAAGAAGAAACAAAATCACACAGTGAAACATGAGTGTCGATGTATGCCCCCACTTTAAAGCGGTTGCTAACACTATTACAGTGAGCAATTGCTTTAACGTAGAAGAATACATGAGAGATTACTTGGAAACCCCTATGCCAAGTCATATGTTTCCAATAATCTACATCATGAAAAGGCAAGGGGTTGCCCCCAAAAATATAGTATGTCACATGTGATCCAACTTAAGGAATGTCATCCATATCCCAAGATTAGTCTTATATATACATGAAAGAAGGTCAAATATCCAAAAGAGACAACGACAAGAGACATATGAGGACAAGGCTACCTAACCCCTTGCCCCCACTTAGTGTAGGACAAGGATGAGTCAAGCTGATTGATGAGAAATATGCTAGAGTGAAAATCAATATTGATTAGAGGAATTAGGTGCCCCAACATAAGAGAGAGCGCCACACTCCTTAAGATGTAACTAAATTTTGTTACTCAAAGCCTTACATTCATTAGTCGAATGACCATGAACTCTATGATATGTACAAAATTAAATCTTGTAGTAAAATTTCTTTCATGTTCATGGAGGGAGAGATATCAAATGATCTTGGAGGAGTTTTGACAAGATACTCTCTTGATCAAAAGTAAAAGATGTTGCTTTATTTTGCAACAAAGATATCTCTTTCTTAGTATTAGATGTCATACTTACAAGAGACTCTTTAGATTGTGATATTTTGCACTCTTCTTTACAGGAGTGAGTAAAATCTATCAAATTTGAATCATAAGTGTTTTGCATGATGTCATTAATGTTAAGTGAGGACTTCTCTATTTCTTTCAAAGGATAACAATCAAGACCACTAGTGTCTATCAATTCAGGATGCACTACTATTAAATTCAGCTTAGAAGAGTCTTTTGTAAGAGTGTTGATATTGAGTGAAGGATTTCTTGTTTCTTTCAAGAGACAATAACCAAGACCACTAGTCTTTCATTGTGTGTGAGGCTCTATAGGGACACAGATACCTTGTTCTCTAGAACCACATCCTTTTCCACTATATCCAGGTTGCTTTGAATAAGTTCATAACCTCTTCCATAAATTTTTTTCATTTCTTTAGGATTTGGTTGTTGTTGATAGTTAGTTTCGTCAAAGTTTGTTGTGTAATTTTCTTGATCTTCTAAAGTAGTTGAGGTGGATGCTTTCAAAGAGTCTTCCAAATTTTTTGTTGACATTACCACGTTTCTTTTCCCTTTTTAGAGTCTTTTTTTATGATTTTGTATTCTCTCATGAGTGTTGGTTTGAAGTCTAAGGAACCTCAATCATCTTCTAATAGCTTCATGACTTCCTCAATGTGTTTTTCTTTGTCTTTCTATTGCACGGGTTCTATTTTTGTAGTTGGTGTTAATGTTTTCAAAGGATTTTCCTTACCTTTCTCAATGTTTAAACAACTATTTGGTTCAAGGTTGGCTTTGAGTGTGTACACATTGTTGTTGTAGACATACTTCATTTTATGATGAAGGGTAGAAGGCACCCCATTCATTGCATGAATCTATGGCCTTCCTTAAAGAAGGTTATAGAAAATAGTATGAGGCATAATATGGATCAGTGTTTCTAATGTGGCCTTTCCAGGTGCAATAGGCAAAGTAATCACACTAAAAGCGGTTATTTTCCTACATTTTTAAATCCCTTAATAGATAATAATTTAGGTTGAATTTTTTATTTATCTATGCCAAGCTTATCCAAAAGGGACACACTACACATATTAAGGGCGAAGCCATTGTCGACAGGGGTGATTTTTTTTCCACACCTATTAATAATAGGTATTATCATGAAAGCTTCATTTTGTTTTTGTGCATCCAAAGGAGGTAGCTCACTTTGGTGGAAAATGATGTCAGCATTCATTCCTTGAATCAGGGCTACTATGTCATTTGGTTGTGCATTAGAAGTGATAGGAACTTGTTGTAAGGCACTTTGAATCATTTTGTGATAATGAGGGGAGGCTTGAATAAGGTCCCATAAGGATATCTTAGCAAGAGTATTCTTTAGTTGTTCAACAATATCATACTCCTTTCCAATTTGTGGAGGAAAATGAGGGGGGCCTGGTAAGATAGGATTAGGCAATTGGAGGGATGTTGAAGTTGCTTGTCTTGGTTGTAGATTGTTTCTACAGTTATATGTATGAACAACGAGATTATAACCTAGCTGCTATGAAACATCATTCTTAGGTGGGTAGAGGATAAGTTTAGGTTTTTTTTGAGTTTGAGGTTTGTGTGAAGGTGGGTAAAGGATGAGTTGAGGTTGAATAATATTAGCATCCCTAAGTGAAGTAGATTCTAGTGTTACTTCATCATCTTCATCTAGGGACACTATATCATTATTGTCAGTGTTATCCTTTTCTTGCACCATGATATCCTCGCTAGGATGAAATTTTTAGGAGAAATACAAACTATATATTCATAACATGCAAAGGTTGGTTCTTCTAAAATGGCTCCATCGCAAGTAGGGGAATGATCAATGGTTATATTGTCTTGTTTATCAATAGTGGGGATATTAGGAGAAAGATCTATTTGATTGTTATGATTGTTCATGACCTCTAAGGTCTCATTCTTTGTGCCATACTATCTAACCTAGTAGGAGAGATTGTAAGATGTTCATCACATTCCATGGTTATATTTTGTAAAATTAGCTTCATCACAAGTAGGGGAGGCATCAAGTGAAGAAAAACTATGATTTTCATGCTTACTAAATAGATCTTTCAAAATGGTAGGAGCCTTAGGGAAGGGAGGAACAAGATTCTCATGACTCTCAATAGGTGCATCTTCTAACACTAAGCTATCCTCTTCACATCAAGGAGGAATATTAGGAGAAGGAAAATTTTGATTACCATGGCTCTCTATAATTTCATCCTCTTTCACTAAAACATTTTCACAAGCAAGTGGTGAATGGAGACTAGGTAAGGTGATGTTTAGAAATGTTTCTATGATCTTATCTTCTTGTGTCATAATATCTTCCCAAGATGGAGGAGGAGAGAGACAATAAAGATTCTCATGATTCTCATTGATTGTATCTTCTTTCACCAAGATACCTTTGTCACTAGTAGGAGAAGTATCAAGAGAAGAACAATTATGGCTTTCATGATTATCTATGCTTGTATCTTCTTGTATCATACCATCCTCATCAATGGGAAATCTAATATTAAGGATTGTGTCAATGGTTTGATATGCTTGCTCTAAGATGTTATCATATCTATGAAACATAGTAGAAGGATTACTAACATGCTTCTTAATGATCTCATTGTTGTACTCTAAATTGAACTTGTAAGAGGGGATTTTGTACTTATACAATCCATTCTTAATCATATCAAAATCACATCTCTTAAAAGGAAACATGCTAATATACAAAAGTAAACTATCTAATTTATGCAATTCTTCAAAAATTTAAACAAATAGCTCACATATTTGAATATTTTTACTACTGAAATGAATTTTTTGAAATGGTTTTTTTTTTAAAGATGACTACACTACATGGATGATTTGACCTAGATACATAAAGGAAAAGTTACTAAAAATTTCTAGATTGATACTATATGTTACCAACAAGCTTAAGAAGCACAAAATTGAGGTTTTTAATGTTGTAAAAGGTAGTTTAACATCTAGACTAGGACTAAGTCTCCCAGAGGGGCATATGAATCATAGTAAGGATTTTTTTCACAATTTTTAGTAACTTTGAAGTGTTTTCCATGCTTTTTAGTTAGGATAATGTCTGAACTCAATACAAATGTAGATTTCATATGATTTTCAATGATTTGAGATGCAAAAATGCAATCTATATGCACTTTCACTAATGCAAAATTAAAAAACCCTAGAATGCCAATTAACTAATGCAAACCCTAATGCAAGCAAGATCTAGGATGATGATGCACTACAAATCAGAATTATGATGTTCTAAATTTAGGTTCACCAAAATGAAAGGTGGAATTTTATTGCTTTTATGCTTGGGAGATAGAGTAACAATCTTCATACTCTCTCATTCAAGGAAAGCCCTAAATATCTCAACCTAAGGTGTATAAAGGAGAAAGAGATATTTCTATAGGGTTGTCCTAGGGTATGATTATAGACTAAATAAGGGTTCACCACCAAGCTAGGGCTTGGAAAGATTAATGAAATACAAGACCTAATTATGAAACTTAATAATATGCAAGAGCTAATTAAATGACCTAGAAATGCAAGTGAATCAAGACAAAAAACTATAAAATCGGAAGTATGCACCTAGAAACTTGAAGAGGCCTGAAATCAACTCTGAAATGCTAAAATTGTTGTTTTTAGGGCACACTAGGACTCATACACTAGTTTGGGCATATCATTTCCAAACTAAGGTTTCTGGATCAAAACAGGAATCTGGCAATGTATCATCTGAAGCCATTGAAATCTCAAAAATCACTATAATGGGACTCATACACCACAAGTGGCATATCAATCCCACTAGCCCTTTTGGAGGGTTAAGATCTGAATCAGGTCTCCAATCTCTAATCTTCCTATCACACTTCGTTTGTGGATCTGAAACTCTGATTTTGGACCTGGAGAAGACTTTTTGTGACCTTGCAAGTGAGGAGACAACTCCAAAAACTTCTTTCAAGATTGTAACCTAATCTTCAAAGATCCTTCATGCTCCAAGACACCTATATCTACAATCACACATGTAAAGAGGAGAAAAGCTTGTTGATTGTTAGTGAATAGGGGTTTTCCTTGGTCAAACCCCTTTTAGGTAATTAAACCAAATGATGAGATAATGAAATAAGGAAATGAAACATGAAGCATGGAACATGAAACATGAACACTGATACCTTGAATGATTTCTTGTAAATGATGTCTTGTAAATCTACAATTCAACATGAAGTAGCCATGAAGAATGTAGATCTAGATCTTGAAATAAGCACGTAGAACAATGCTTAACCTTGGATCTTGAATGCAACATCACAACACTAGATCAACAACATTCTTGATTCTTGATAAAATTGACATGATGATGGATCTTGAATTTTTGTAATAATGGATGAAGAAATCTGCTCTTGAATGCCTTAGAAATGATCTTGAATGCTCTTCTGATACTTTTGTGAAGGCTTGGAATTCTTAACTCTTGAGTGCTTTACTTTATACCATGAAGGCTTAATGGAATAATGATTTGATACCTTATTTATATAGGAAATCTATCCAAGTTATCATTTATTGGATCCCACAGGCCAACATTCATAAAATTTGGATTTAAAACCCTGATTTCTCACTCTAAACCCTAAAAGGGGGTCAAATGGGACTCATGTGCCATTTGTGGCTTATGGGTCCCATATGGGTGGGACTCATATGCCCAAGGTGGTGTATGGTCCTATAGGGCCTTTTTAGAGAGAGAAAGTATTAGGGAGTTAAGAAATTAAGTCTATTTGTTGATCTTGTCAGAATTTCAGTTGAAATAAGCCTCAAGATGCATATTATAGGGTCTTAGGGGCCTATTAATGATGATATAAAGGTCATAAATGAAAGGGGGCCCAAAATTCAATGTGAAAGTTTAAATAAATATACTCTACAACATCATTTACTAAGGCAAAATTAGGTCTATTTAGCTTAAAAGGGCCCTAAATCCAATGCGAGTGTGTACATCACATTACAAAACTAGATTAAGGAAACATTAGGTCCAAGGACCCTTAATTTAATGTGAAGGTGTAAATGAATACAATTTACAACATTAAATTAATGAAAAGTTGGGCTTATTTAGCTCAGAAGGGCCCTAAATCTAATGTGAATGTGTACAAAACATTACTACACTAGATTAAGGTGACATTAAGTTCATTTTAACATTAATCATTCCCAAATCAAGTGTGAAAATGTAAACGATGGCAATTTTTTACACTAAAATAATATATTATAATATTAAATATATAATATTATAATATTATAATATTAAATATGTAATAATATAATATTAAATATATAATAATATAATATTATATAATTGTTAACACAAGGATTTGCACCCAAAGTTAAGCTAAAAAGATCGATAAATCCTCTGCACATGGGACTATTTTCAGGCTGTGGGTATGCTATGGTGAGAATAGACCTCCAAGTTTTGGGCTGGTTCCCTTTGGATTTTCTTGTAAAACTGGTTTTTCTAACAGAGGTAAAGTATAGAAGGATAAAGTAAAAATAAAACAGGAAATTAAGGTTATTCACCAATTGTCAAAAAGACTTGCAACTTTGATAAACTTTACAAAAAACTCAATAAAGCTATGTGATCACAACTCAGAAACTTATGCCTACATAAATGATTCTAAGAGTAAGGCTTAAATTTATGCTAAGAGTAAGGAAAACAATAATGTTTTCACAGGATCCCTAAACATGAGACTTAAAGCACAAACTGAGACCTGCACTATGACATAATATCTTATCCATTCAGTATTGAAGGAATTGATAAAATAATGAAAGAATTCAATATTTAATCCTATAACTCACAGAAATTACTAAAGAACATAGAAAAATAGAGAAGGAAATAAGCTTCTTTATTGAGAAATAAGAAGTATCTGCATTACAAATCTGTAGATCTCACAAGAAAATGAGTTACAAAGTGTGAATAATTCTCTCACAGCAATATCCAAACCAAGAACTAACTCCAATAATGAAAAAAAGAGAAAGACTTATAGAAAGAGTCTCAAATTTTGAAATTGAATTTTGGCTCTAAAATCTTGTGTGTTGTCAATCGTCTCCTCCAAATAAGGCATGCAATTGCCAACCAACTCTAGCAAGAGTTGTCAAAGTTTGAACAACTTATGGGTCGTATACAAAAGAAAATCCCTCTAAATCAGGATCATAAATGAAAGCAGCAAGGTGCCTTGTGCCTCAAAACACTCCTTGACTCAAGTTAAGTCAAAAGGAACTCATAACTAAAATCAAACTCCTGATTTAGTGCTCCAAAATCCCTGATTCTCTCAACATGTTGGCCCTATTTTCTCAACCATCTCTATCACTCATACAAGTCATTTAAAGCTCAAGTTAAACTCCCTTTGATTAAGTTTCACATTTGAAAACATATTCAAATCACTCTTTCATTTTAATTTCCCAATTATCATTTATTTAAAATGATTTATAATTCATCATTTTAAATAAAGATTTATAAATTTTAAAAAAAAAATCCATACAAAAACATCATAGTCACCTATCTTGAAAATTGCATATAAAAATACCTTTATTTTGCATCTAAAATAACTTTATTTAGAGTGATTTGTATTTCATCACTTTTAAATAAAGCCATATAATTAAATTTTGAAATGCAAAAAATAAAAGAAATTAAACAAAGCCAATTATAAATTATTGGCTAAGTGATAAGTCTAGTGGGCAATTTGAAAAGATTATTGAAAATAATCATAAGGCATTTCTAGAATATGCCACAACTTAAACACAAGTGACTAAAGTTTTCTTTTTTGAAAAAGAAATGCTAAGGAAAAAATGTCTCTCCTTGCATCAGACTTTTAGGGTATTCAGCAAACCTAAAATGAATGTTTTACATTCATTCATTTGTATTCATTTCTCCTATTGTTGTGAGAGTGTCGCCAAGACAAAACCCTAGCTCTATGAATAGATTTTTTGTTGGAGATCTCTACTTCAAATGCTATTTCCTAAGATTCTTGGAGGAAATAAGGCTCCGTGAGTATGATTTTCATTAAGAAATTGGCTTTATTTCAGTTTGAAGTCATAAACAATATTTATTTGGTTGCATCCAGAGTATTCTTTGATGTTTCTCTCTGCTGGTGCTTTGTCTCTATCATGAGCTGACTTCTTGCTTGGCTACCATTGAACATTCTTGACCAAGCTTTCAAGCTGAGAAAAGTGCATTTTGCTCCATGTATTTTTATATTTCTCTCCAGGTCAACCGCCATGACAAAACCCTTGTCTTACATAAATATTTTTCCTGAGCTTCTCTAAAAAAATCTATCTTTTCTGACAGTCGTGGCCTTACTACTATTTTTCTGACATTTCTCTTGTTATTTGTTTGTGGCTTTTCTTGTGGTCACCATGAATTGACTCTAGTTGAGTTTTGAAGTCCCTAGAAAATGAAGAAAAGAATGAATATTCTTTATTCAATTTCTCTGAGTAGGGCGCGGCCTTCAAGACTTTTGTTGGGTTTTAATTTGTTTCTCCATGAAGGTTATGGACATACTATTCTTCTAGGTATTTATGTAGCTTTATTGGAATAACAGAAATTTACTCCATATTCAGATTACTAGAAAGAGAAATTTTCACTTGTTGCACGAATTTCTCTTTGTGGTCGCTTTATACTTTGAATTGGCGAGAAAAAATTCCTTTTGTGGATCAAAAATATTGTTGTCTTCCATCAAAAGTTACGCTTTGAAATCTCACAAACATAAATGATTTACTCTTCATACAATAGCCACTTGTTAATACCTAGTGCTTTAATATCCAACTATAGAAATTTAAAAAGATAACACTCTCTTGAATTTACAAACAGTACATCTACTTTCAGTTCTTGATGACTTTGCTAATTTGTTTCTCCATTTGTAATCAGGTAACACTTTTACTAACTACAGCAGATGATCAAATTATGACTGATACAAGTGTGAATTCAGACATAGTATGATAACATTTTAATTTTGTATTAGATTTGATTTCTGCCACTTGATGAATTTATTTGTTGCTTGCTCTTCTGATATTGAGATGGCATTCTCTGCTGCAAACATGCATAAAAAAGTCTTTGTATTCTTTATGCATAGAAATATATGAACTTTGGCATGTATGCCTGTTTACTTGAAGTCTAAAAAAGATCCATTATCTTTCTTTTAACGGCTAAGTATTGTAAATTTCATTGCACAACTTAAATGAGTTGGGCTCCACCCTTGTGGGAGCCACATTTAACCCCACTCATATTAAAATTTGATGAATTCAGCAACATTACTTTTCTTGTTTCTGCACATGAAACAAACAAGTTAGTAAAAACAATAGAATAAATGATTCCCTGATGATTGAATCTAGAATTTTTTATTCTCTTAGAATTTGACTAAATTGATTTGATTCAACAACAAATGCGAATTATATTTCGGTTGAACTTAGCATGTTTTTGAATTTCGTGACCTGAGCTCTAACACCACTTTCTACCAATTATAGATTCTGAATTTGAGAAGCTAAGGAGTTGAAGATCAAAGGTGTTGAAGACCAAACAGAAGAATGATGAATCAATTCTACACTAGCCCTTAAGGCAATGACGGCATGATTTTTTTTTACATGTTTCACTTTACTTGTTCCTCAGTTGTATAGTTTGTATTTTTTGTTGAACTTAAATCAACTTAGTCTACCCACGGCTTATGTGGGATCACAAAACATATTTCTCTTAATAAATCAATTGTTCATGATATGAAATGGCTTATGATCAACAATCTAAGTTTTTTTCCGATTACATAATGAAACAATAAAATTGCACTTGTTCTGAAAACATATTTTGTAATCAAAATGAATGATTTCTTGCATTCCTATTTTTATATCTGCAATGCCCTTCTGATAATCAGCAATAGCAATCACTGTGTAATGGATGATTCAGCTTGAATGTTGTTCTCCGAATGAAATTTGTTAAGCGTTTTCTTTGTTAGGACTGTTCAATCTGTTTAATTCAAGCTGGTTGAATGATTTTGACAAATCAATCCTAAACATGCTTTTATTCTGAAAACAAATTTTCAATGGATAACTTGACATAAAAAAAATTGTATACCCCAGCAAGTAATTGCTTCCAAACTTCATTAATTTATGCAAGAAGCAAAAAATTAATAACAATAACATTAAGTAAAATTCTTGAATTTGGAAATACCTTGTTGCCTTCATTTTCCAAGCCAATTTCTCCAATATAGACTTATTGGGTGTCACCAATATAGAAGATAGTCACCAATATAGAAAATTTATGCAATCATCCCACAAAATCTTCTTTATTCCAAGTCATCTTGAGTTTTCCTATGGAAATAATGTTTTTACTATGTGATTATGAGATCAACAAATCATTGAGCTTTGCACCCACTTTTCTAATGTCAACGTTGCAAGTTTCAAGATTTTTCCTTATATTTCCATAGGTATTGCTTTAGTCCTCTCAAAGTTATGCATTCATGTGTCATTTGAGAGGGTAACTCCATAAAGGTTTTGTCACAATTGAAGAGTAATGCATTGTCTTATGTCCATCATGAAAATAACAAGGGTTATTATGGGGAAATTTGATAGGAAATGAGTAGATCCCAGAGTATGCTATAGGCCTTCATACTAAAAATTTGTTCATGATAGAGGATTATTGTTTTGTGACATGGAAAGAATACATTAAGTGATTGACAAACAAAGGATAGTGAACTATGTAGGAATATATGAAAGGGAAGTGATCCAACATCTACTACTAAGGCAAGGCCAAGAGACATAGGTGGGTAGAGATCTTAAGCACAAGTTGGTGACAATCAAGATAAGGACTCAATGCTAAAAGATAGAGTATAGTCCATTAGAAATCATTGGATAGTCATGAATTTCAAATGCTCATTAACAATGTCAAGGGGCAATGACTTCATCTCAAGAGATAGCCATTTAAAATACATGTCAAGTGGACTGTGCAAAGATAATTGAAGGTTGTGAAAAGTGACAAGTGAAGTGTCAAATGAAAGAGACAACCACTTCTTAAAACTAGGGACAATCATAATAATAAGTTTAACACTCACCATAAAATGACGATGAAACAATAATGTAAGGAAAATCATGATAATGTTTAGTACAATGACAATGAATATAGAGTTTAGGATAGTCATATCGTGAATGCGGAGTTTAGGATAGCCTTGGAATATTAAAGGCAATCATAGGAAGGACAAGTCATGACTGTCCTCAAGGATGAGTAAGATTTAAAGATAGTCATATCATCATGACTGTCTAGAAAAATTGATAGTGATAAAGATGTCATGAGATACAGGACAATAGTAGATAATAGCAGCAAGGCAGTGAACTGTTTGATAAAATACTTTTGTAGAAATGTATGAAAAATGTTGTAGCATAGACAAGGTAGTGAACTATTTGAAAAATTTCCTCAAATAAATGTGGTCTCATGGAATTCCATGACAAGCTAATGCAATTGGCAGTTGCTCCTAGTTATTAGTTATGCAATGTGAAGTAATTTCATAACTACTTAGGTTGAATTTGTAATAAACTATATTGTAATTGAAACTTTGTCATCTATCAGCATCTAGTTATTAGTTATGCAATGTGAAGTAATGATTTGAGTTGAAAGATATGCAATTTAATGAATGTAATCAGTGATATGAATATAAACTACAAAAATCTATTTTCTACAATTCATTAGTTAAACTCTTTATTTTATTTTGTATTCTATTATCTTATTGAACATATTTTCATGTGGGGAACATGCTAAGATAGGCATGACTACAACTTTTGAAGGTGCATTACAGACTCTTTGTGGGTATGTCTACCAGGGCAGTTGCCACTACAACATATTGCAAGCCTATTTTTTAGATTGCTTCATTTAGCATCACTAATCATCTCCTCAAGAACATTGTCCCTATTTAAAATTATGGAAACATTTTTCATCTATCACAACAATTTCTGTTTAAAAAATCCATTTTGTGCATATCCTGCAATCATTGTATTCCAAGAGATGACATCTCTTTGAGCCATTTTATCAAATAGTTCACATGCCTTATCTATACTTCCACATTTTGCATACATGTCTACCAAATCATTTATAACTATAATATCTAACAAAACTCCCCCTTCCATTATGTTATGATGGATGTCCATACCCTATTCCAAAGCTCCCATTTCAGCATAGGCAGAAAGGATGTTGGCAAAGGTTGTCGAATTTGTCTTTACACCTGCTAATTGTATTTTCTTGAAAGTTTCTGAAGCCTTTTCAAAAAATCCATTTTGTGCATATCTTGCAATCATTGCATTCCATAAGATGACATATCTTTGAGGCATTATGCCAAACAGTTCATTTTCCTTGTCAATGCTTCCACATTTTGCATACATGTCTACTAGGGCAATTGAAACTATATTTGACAAAATTCCTCTATCCATACATTTCAACCTCAAAATGTTCAGGCACAACATCAATCATCACATCCAAAAGTAAAATCACATCATTCCCACATCTCGCCCCACACACACATAAGTTCCTTCATGGGGATGCAAGGAGAGCCCACCATCCCACACCCTCATGCCCTGGCTCCTTGCAAGGTTGCAGGGGAGCCCGGACTGCAATCACACCAAATTTCCTTCATGGGAGATAAGTAGGTGAGGAACAATCATTCCAAATGAAATAACCAATAGATGTCTTCCCTGAATTTCTATCATCCCGCCACCCCACAATGGTGATTGGAGAGGCTAGCGGGTGTGTGGGATGGATGTCCATACCCTGTTCCAAAGCTCCCATTTTGGCATAGGTAGGGAGGATGTTGGAAAAGGTTGTCAAAATTGGCTTTATACTTGCTAATTGCATTTGCTTGAAAGTTTCTAAATCCTTTTCAAAAAATCCATTTTGTGCATATCTTGTAATCATTGCATTCCATGAGACCACATTTCATTGAGGCATTTTGTCAAACAATTCATGTGCTTTGCTTATGTTTCCACATTTTGCATACATGTCTATTAGGGCAGTTGCCACTAAAACATATGACAAATCTATCCTTTATGCTTTGATGAATTTCTATACCCTGTTGCTAAGCTCCCATTTTGTCACAGGCTAGGAGGATGCTGGAAAAGGTTGTAGAATTTGGCTTTAGAACTACCAATTGCATTTTCTTGAAAGTTTTGAAATCCCTTTCAACAAATCCATTTTGTGAATATCCTACAATTATTTCACTCCATGAGATTACATCTCTTTGAGGCATTCTGTGAAATAGTTCACGAGTTTTTTCTATGCTTCCACATTTTTCATACATGTCTACCATATAATATCCTCCACAACTAATAATGCAACATCAAATTTAGATAACTCCTCAAATAACAAACAAACCCAACTAAATAATGAACCTATCATGGTAGAGTTATGTTGCATGGACTTCCAATTATTTTTTTATTTCTTGATATTGTGTGTTGTATTTCTTCAATCTTTGTTTGCACTAAATAGTTGGTCTCTATTTTAGCAAACTCAAAAGTGTCATTTATGTGTTTCTATCCTTCAATATCTAAAAATATCATTTGCAAGGCATGGTTGTTAATAGTTTGGTGTATGTATTTGAGTCAAAAACATAGGCACATAATCATTTTCATTTATGCAAAACCCCCCTTAGTGAATCTTATATAGTGTGCATATTGTATAACTTGTCTATAGTGTGCATATTGTATAACTTATCTTTTTTTATGATCTTGTCTATCAAGTCCATAAATTGTTAGTTTTTTTATTGATAATGTTCTATACATTTTTCATTATGGTCTAACTCTAGAGGAAAACTTAAAAAAATAAAATCATTGATTGAGTATTGAAAAACTCTATTTTTGCTTTGCAAGTCCTCTCTTTGTTGTTTGCAATAATCCTTTGTATCATGGTTTCACCCACAAGGAACGATTATGACAGTGGTATGACTGTAAAAGAATAAGAGGACCTTCTCAAAAGGTAGTGATAGTCATTTGAGGTTGTGCATCACTTAAAGACCCATGGATGATAGGATTACACTGAGAGCCATAAGTAGAAGACACTAGGACATTTGAAATAATATAGTGTGAAGAGTGTGAAGAGATTGGATAGTTTCAATCTAACCTAGAAACACAAAGTGAAGGTCCTGATCAACTGGCATCATGGTAATGATAATGTTTCCAAAATAATTATGACCATGGCAGAAGCACTCCTCAAACTTGAGTGAATATGTTTGCAAATGAGGATGTATGACAGTGAGGATTGAAAGGACAATCCATGAAAGAGCTTTCATCTATGCATGAAGAAAACTTATAAGTGACTGTCAAGGGGAAAAGATTCATGCTAAAGACAATGATCGTGCAAACATTAAAAGATAGTCTTAGAGCCAATGAGAAGAACTATGCAAAGGTTATAATATTTTCAATGTCTCAAGAGGCATTTAAACAGGTAAGGAGACAACCTTCTAGTATGCATTTGATAGTGCCAAATCTCATGATAGTCAAGAGTCTTCATGTTAGATGCATGAACACCTATGACAGTACCATAGAGTTGGTACAAGTGAGCAGCAACAAGGTTGAGGGTTATCATGAGCTATCTACCAAGACACAAATATTTTGCAACAGTAGTATCATAATGGGATGTTGATTTTTATATTAGAGTTAAGGGCAGTTTATTGCTACAGGTAACAATTCATAGTGTCAGCTTATGAACTAGAGCAAGTTGGGTGCATGTGAAAGGATCTCGATAGAGATGACAGTGTGATCTTGAACTAGGACAATGAGCTTCATGGGACAATCATGGATTTGTGAAGAAGACATCTATGAATGTCTTTGTGCTTCTATGCTCAGTGATACTCAAAAAATTAGTTTCTTTCTCATTCTTTGAGCTATGTATTATAACCATGAAGGTTTTTTTAGCAAAGAGAAAGCATTGTAACTTATTTTCAGATCTGTATGCTATTTGTTAGCATTTTTATCAATAAAACAATTGTTTTTACCTTCTCAAAGTTTTTTCATTGTGCAAGCTTCAAGATATACTACTAAATATACTAATGACTAAATGCAAGCTTCAAAATGACTAAATATACTACTAATTGACATCAATTAATAATTAAATTGACTAAATATACTACCAATTGATAGAAATCAGTGAACAGTAAATAAATATGACTAAATATATGACCAGTGTTAAATCAGTGAATAAAAATGACTAAATATACTACCAAATTGATTAAAATGATAATTAAAATTAATGACTAAATACACTACCAATGGACAGAAATTAGTGAATAAAAATGACTAAATAAGTGACTAGTTAACAATAATCAATGACTAAATTAACGATTAATTATATCAGTGAAAAACATGACTAAATAAGTGACCAGATTACAACAATCAATAATTAAATCAACGACTAAATATACTACCAAATCAATCAATCAAAACAACCAATAAATGACTAAAATGGTTTAGTCATCAATCTAGTCACGTTATATATGACTGGCAATAAACTACTAATGGTCATGTGACCAAGTTTAGTCATTTATAAGCAGTTTTTAGTAGTTTTTTCAATCATATATTGTTGTTTTTGTACTAGTGCATGGTGCGATTGTTAAGTTGTATTGTCAATCTTGCCATCAAGGCTTGAATCCATTTGGGGTGTAGTTTTTGACAATTTACATTGGGGATGAGGTCCCTTATTTGTGACCTCACCGGTTCATAGCTTCGGGTCAAAAGCATTTACCCCTCTTAATTAAAAAAATATAAGACTATGTTCTTGCAGATTTCATATGACACTTTTTGTTGCCATGCAAAATTTCATTATAAAAAATGTCAAATGCCATCAAATAATAGTAGGAATTTCCACCTCAAGTCTTATTATTTATGTCAACTTACTTACAAATGTAAGAACATGCAATGAGCACTTTATGTTCTATAGATTGTAACAAAACAATGTATTGAAGTTCAACTTCATATTTTATAATAACCCTTACTTTCAATAAACATTCTATTTCAATATCATTATACGTTTAGAAAAGAAAATGTACAAAAAAGTTGCAGGATGGAAAATACACACCATTGTGACTCACTTCTCAATTCTTGTTCAATGAACACTTTTTGTTATGCAAACTATAACAAAAAAATGTATTGGAGTTCACCTTCATATTTTATAACAACCCTTAGTTTCAACAAACATTTCATTTCAATATCATCATACATTTGGAACAAAAAATGCACAACAAATTTGCAGGATGGAAAACACAAAAGGTTGTGACTCACTTCTCAATTCTTGTTCAACGAGCACTTTTTGTTATGTAGACTTTAACAAAACAGTGTATTGAAGTTCACCTTCATATTTTATAACAACCCTTACTTTGAGCAAACATTCCATTTCAATATTGTCATACGTTTGGAATAGAAAATGCACAAAATAGTTGCAGGATGGAAAACACATAGGGTTGTGACTCACTTCTCGATTCTTGTTCAATGAACACTTTTTGTTATGAAGATTGTAATAAAACAATGTATTGAAGTTCACCTTCATATTTTATAAGAACCCTTGGTTTGAGTAAACATTGCATTTGAATATCTCCATATGTTTGGAACAAATAATGCACATTATAGTTGCAGGTTGGAAAACACACAGGGTTGTGACTCACTTCTCAATTCTTGTTCAATGAGCACTTTCTATTATGCAAACTATAACAAAACAATGTATTGAAGTTCACCTTCATATTTTATAACAACCTTTACTTTCAACAAACATTCAATTTCAATATTGTCATAAGTTTGGAACTAAAAATGCACAAAATAGTTGCAGGATGGAAAACACACATGATTGTGACTCACTTATCAATTCTTGTTCAATGAGCACAAGTTTTGTTATGCAAACTATAAAAAAACAATGTATTGAAGTTCACCTTCATAATTTATAACAACCCTTACTTTTATTAAAAATTCCATTTCAATATTGTCATACGTTTGGAACAAAAAATGCACATAATAGTTGCAGGTTGGAAAACACACAAGGTTGTGACTCACTTCTCAATTCTTGTTCAATGAGCACTTTTTGTTATGCAAACTGTAACAAAACAATGTATCTAAATTCACCTTCCTATTTTATAACAACCCTTACTTTCAGCAAACATTCAATTTCAGTATCATCATATGTTTGCAACAAAAAATGCACATAATAGTTGCAAGTTGGAAAATACATAGGGTTGTGACTCACTTCTCAATTCTTGTTCAATGAGCACTTTCTATTATGCAGATTGTAAGAAAACAATGTATTGAAGTTCACCTTCATATTTTATAACAACCCTTACTTTCAGCAAACATTTCATTTCAATATCATAATACATTTGGAACAAAAAATGCACATAATAGTTGCAAGTTGGAAAACACACAAGGTTGTGACTCACTTCTCAATTCTTGTTCAATGAACACTTTCTGTTACACAAACTGTAACAAAACAATGTATTGAAGTTCACCTTCATATTTTATAACAACCCTTACTTTTAGAAAACATTCCATTTCAATATCATCACACATTTGAAACAAAAAATGCACAAAATAGTTGCAGGATGGAAAACACACAGGGTTGTGACTCACTTCTCAATTCTTGTTCAATGAGCACTTTCTGTTATGCAGACTGTAACAAACAATATATTGAAGTTCACCTTCATATTTTATAAGAACCCTTACTTTCAAAAAAACATTCCATTTCAATATTGTCATATGTTTGGAACAAAAAATGCACAAAAAATTTGCAGGATGGAAAACACACAAGGTTGTGACTCACTTCTAAATTCTTGTTCAATGAGCACTTTTTGTTATATAGACTATAACAAAATAATGTGTTGAAGTTCACCTTCATATTTTATAACCCTTAATTATAGCAAACATTCCATTTCAATGTCGTCATACCTTTAGAACAAAAAATGCACAAAAAAGTTGTAGTATGGAAAACACATAGGGTTGTGACTCACTTCTCCATTCTTATTGAATGCTCAAGGGTGTAGAGTTCGGGGTGGAGTTGCAAACATATGAAGGTAAAAAATATATGCATTGAATAATTGCAAGTTGGAAAACATGGTGTGGGATGTCAGTAGATGCTTATATGAAACTTGCACAGATTCCAAACATCTCTTCATTTATTCAATATGATCGAAGTTGAAAAACTTCTCCCTTCTCTCGCTACAAGGGCTATGGTAGAAAATTCCAACTACCACTCTCTTATTCATATGTAAAGCATTACCTTTCATATGTTAATTCCAACATTTTTGAAATATTAATATTTAAAATGAAACTGTAAAGCATTGCCTTTTGATGGGTAACAAGTTGAGGAACACATGTATTGTGATGTTCATCTTTTGTTAATGCTTCAAGCTTGCACATTTGTAGCCTTTTTCCACTCTAGCAACCAATTCAGTCAATATATGGTGGTCATTTTTGTGATGTCTATTTTCAAAAAGAGAAAGATCATAGGACTTTAGGTGTAAGCAAGATTTAAAATGTGAAAGCCTCTTATCTAATGGCAACCATGTTGCAATTTCTTCTTCAATTCTTGGTAGCATGTTTTGACGAATAACACGCTGAGAATCTACCAAAGACAATGCATAAAGGCATTTTAACAATTCACCTCCTTTGCTTGTGACTTCCACCACTAAGAAGACCACTTGGCTGAAAAATGCCCCCTCTGCAACATCTGAATTGCTGCAAACTCACGCACTATGAAATAAAAATTGCATAGCTAGTTTAATTTCATCTTCATATGCAACAAGAGATAGTGGCAGCCTTGCGTTTCCATTGCTCACCAATTTGGCAGGTGATTGTTGAGTTGTTGAGGAAATGGTATGGACTTGGATTTTGTTTAAAGTGATAATTGTTACTCATGTATGTAAATGTTCTATTTGAAGTGGTAGCTTTCCTGTCTATTCCGTATCCACTACCACTTTACACAAATTCCCTTCTCCACCAACCTCCAATGCATCTATTGTTGTGGCATCTTAAAATTTTATAAGTTGTGTAAAAACACCTTTGAATTTTGACCTATCAAAATACTTTGCAGGACCATTATAGGTAAATTGAACATTTCCTAATCGAGCCTCAAGGAGCCTGATATCATCCTTCAACTTGGCAACTACGTCAGATTCTTGGACACACTCATTTTCTAATGTCTCCATGCACCCTTCTTTGTGGGAAACACCTTCCATTGTTGTCTTTGTTTTATCAAATTCCTATCTTTTAGATTGTAGCTATCTCTGAACAACATTAAGCTTCTCTTCTTTTGACCATGACAACTTCTTCTTGTGTTTTAATTCCTTTTCTAATTGATTAATTTTAGTCTTCGGTTGTTTTGCTCCACTTTTAGCACTTACAACTATTGATTTTCCATCTACAAATTGATCATCGGTATATTTTTCCTCACCACCACTCCTCTTACCTCTTAATACCCCCTGCTATTCCTTTTCATGATCTTCTAACTTCTTTTCATATCTTTTGCTTCAACCTTTAGATAAGTTGCTCCCTCATTAGCCCTTAGGACAACAACATCCCTTTATTGGACAGAGTTTGGAATTTCGTTAATACTTTAATGTGCCTTTGCAGTTGCTTTTAGGTGAGTTTTTATAGTTTCTTTATCATTAGAGTATGTAGATGTTTCTTTTAGGAAGCTTGTTATGGAACTTGTCTACCTTTTCAGATAAGACTTTCATGCCTCCACCCAACTGATTATCTTTTTCTACACTTAGATTTGGTTTTTCCTTTTCCTTATCATCCATTTCTAATTGTGTTTGTTCCATGGAATTGCTAACTTCAAGAATGCTTGGCTTCATTTGTTCAAATCCACTTATAGCATCATCTCTCTCTTTCTTTGCTTGCACAAATTCATATGCAATACAAAACCTTTAGAGTTAATCCATTTCTGCATTGCCATTTGCCCCGTGCACATATTGCACATGTTCCTTCTTCCACTTCTCATGGGTAGGAACAAGCTCTTCAATCAATACATTATCTATCTAATTCACTTTGGTCTTTCTTCCCAAGTGTTTTTAGAGCAGATTCCTTTTTCATTACATACTTTCTAGTACTACATCCTCTTATTTTTTATTACTAGCATGCCATAGAATTCTCATAACAAATATTTTTGAGATTTTATCGGATTTGTTGTAGGAAAAGGGATAGAGTTTTGAATTTATTGAATACATTTATGTACCTTTTTAGCTACTTTTTTTGCAACTTTGAGAGTGTATTTATGATTACATAATCCATATGCTTCTTCTAAAACAAGTTATTTGCAACAAGTGTATTTATGATTACATAATTCATATGTTTCAGATAATACTTTCATGTCTCACCCAGTTGATTCTCTTTTTTTGCACTTAGATATGGTTTTACAACAGTGAGTGGGTTGCATTTTTATAACACCTAGTGTTTTCCAATCTGTAGTTTTAGAAAATAGCATTCATGTAACTAAGATCTTTTGTTTTCATAAATGTACTACAATATTTATTTATTTTCTCAAGTATTGGATGAAGCATTAGTTGCAAGTAAAAAACAATAATGCAAAATACATTTTGAAGCTATTACCTTTGCAGCTGCTTTTTGCCCAACTTTGAGAGTGTATTTATGATTACATAATCCATATGTTTCTTTTAAAAAGTTATTTGCAACAAGTGTATTTATGACTACATAATTCATATGTTTCAGATAATTCTTTCATGTCTCCTCCCAACTGATTCTCTTTTTCTACACTTAGATATGGTTTTACAATAGTGAGTGGGTTGCAGTTTTTATAACACCTAGTGTTTGCCAATCTATAGTTTTAGAAAATAGTATTCATGTAACTAAGACCTTTTGTTTTCATAAATGTACTACAATATTTATTTATTTTTTCAAGTAGTGTATGAAGCAATAGTTGCAAGTAAAAAATAGTAATACAAAATACATTTGGAAGCTATTATCACTTATCTTTCATTGAATAGCAGTGTTTCAAAACAACAATACAAATTAAAATTTGAAGCTTCCATCTTTCATTTAACATTAGTCTTTGCGGATCCTAGTTAGATTTAGTATTTTCATTTGTGCTCTGATTCAAATAGCAGGGTCATCCTAAGCCAAGATTCTAAATAACATTTTGATTTTTTATCAACATTGGCACGGGGTGGTCTATTAGTGTGCGTAGGGCATGAAAAATCTCCCATATATCTTCTTCAACATGAGGCTCCAATACATGACCATGCAATTATATTGCTTGGTAAAAAAAACTAGGACCATCATGTTGTAGGCTACTGCTAAAGCTGCTTTTACACACCTCATATCCAAGGATGATTGAAGCAAGGAACATGAAAAGATGCCACCAATGGGGTATACACCCTCATCAACATCATATCTTTCCAATGCTTCATCTAACTATGTTGTATTTACCATTGAATTCCACACATACTTCACACATAGAATATGGAGCATAGTTCAGCTTGTGAACAAGTCCATGGATTTTGAGAGGAGTGCACATGCTACATCAGCCTCATAATAGGGTAGTGCGGGTTCCATGGCTCTAGAAATCTACCAATCTTATGAATTGTGTTCTCCACAATCTCACAATTGAATTTAAAAGCAGAATGTAGCCTCTCTGTAGTGAAAAAAATACCATTGTTTTCTTGAGAGTCACTAGGAAGTTGGTGGATGTGAATCCTTGAGTTCAACATTTTTAGTTGTACTGTTAAAAGAAGGGGAAAAGTGTCAATAACATATAGCACTACAGGCATGTAGGATTTTTTTTCTTTTTACTTGCAACTACTACTTCATCCACTACTTGAGAAAATAAATAAATATTGCAGTAAATTTATGAAAACAAAATGTCTTAGTTACATGAATATTGTTTTCTAAAACTACATATTAGAAAACACTGGGTGTTATAAAAACTGTAACCCACTCACTGTTGTAAAACTTGATCTAAGTGCAGAAAAAGAGAATCAGTTGTGTGGAGACATGAAAGTATTATCTGAAACATATGAATTATGTAATAATAAATACACTTGTTACAAATAACTTGTTAAAAGAAACATATGAATTATATAATCATAAATACAATTATTGCAAATAACTTGTTAAAAGAAACATATGGATTATGTAATCATAAATACACTCTCAAAGTTGAAAAAAAAAATAGTTGTAAAGGTACATAAAATTATTCAATAAATTCAAAACTCTATCCATTTTCTTGCAACAAATCCGATAAAATCCCAAAAATATTTGTTATGAGAATTCTTTGACATGCTAGTAATTAAAAAATAAGAGGGTGTACTAGAAAGTATGTAATGAAAAGGAATATGCTCTAAAAACACTTGGGAAGAAGCAAAGCAAAGTGAATGGCATAGATAATGTATTGACTATATTGCACATGCTCCTTCCTCCACTTCTCATGAGAAGGAACAACCTCTTGAGGTTGTTCTTGCTCATGAGAGGTGGAAGAAGGAGCATGTGCAATATGTGCAAGGGGAAAATGTCAATGCATAAGTGGATTAACTCGAAAGGTTTTGTATTGCATATGAATTTGTGTAAGCAAAAAAAGATAGAGATGATTCTATAAGTGGAGTTGAACAAATGAAGCCAAGCATTCTTGAAGATAGCAATTCCATGGAACAAATACAATTGGAAATGGATGATAAGGAAAAGGAAAAACCCAATCTAAGTGCAGAAAAAGAGAATCAGTTGGGTGGAGGCATGAAAGTCTTATTTGAAAAGGTAGACAAGTTTCGTAACAAGCTTTCCAAAAGAAACATATGCATACTCTAATGATAAAGACACTGCAAAAACTCACCTAAAAGCAATTGGAAAGGAACATTAAAGTATTAACGAAATTCCAAACTCTATCCAAGAAAGGGATACTGTTGTCCTATGGGTTGATGAGGGATCATTTTATCTAAAGCTTGAAGCAAAAGATATGAAAAAGAAGTTAGAAGATCATGAAAAGGAATAGAAGGGGGTGTTAAGAGGTAAGAGGAGTGGTGACAAGGAAAAGCATACCAATGATCAATTTGTAGATGGAAAAGAAATAGTTGGAAGTGTTGAAAGTGGAGAAAAACAATCGAAGACTAAAATTAACCAATTAGAAAAGGAATTAAAACACAAGAAGAAGTTGTCATGGTCAAAAGAAGAGGAGCTTGTTGTTCGAAGAAACATACAATCTAAAAGACACGAATTTGATAAATCAAAGACAACAATGGAAGGTGTTTCCCATGAAGAAGGGTGCATGGATATATTAGAAATTGAGTGTTTCCAAGAATCTGACATAGTTCCCAAGTTGAAGGATGATATCAAGCTACTTGAGGCTCGATTAAGAAATGTTCAATTTACCTATAATGGTCTTGCAAAGTATTTTGATAGGTCAAAATTCAAAGTTTCTATTGAACAACTTATAAAAGCTTAAGATGCCACAATAATAACTGCATTGGAGGTTGGTGGAGGAGGGAATTTGTGTAATGTGGTAGTGGATATAGAACAGATAGGAAAGCTCCCACTTCAAATAGGACATCTACATACAGGAGTAATAATTATCCCTTTAAACAAAATCCAAGCCCCATACCATTTCCTCAACAACTCAACAATCACCAGCCAAATTAGTGAGCAATGGAAACACAAGGCTGCCACTATCTCTTGTTGCATATCAAGATGAAATCGAACTAGCTATGCAATTTTTATTTCATAGTGCATGAGTTTGTAGCAATTCAAATGCTGCAAAGGGGACGTTTTTCAGCCAACTAGTCTTCTTAGTGGTGGAAGTCATAGGCAAGAAGGTGAATTGTTAAGGCACCTTCATGCATTGTCTCAAGTAGAGTCTCAATGTGTTATTCGTCAAAACATCCTACCAAGAATTGAGGCAGAAATTGCAACATGGTTTCCATTGAAAAAGAGGCTTTCACATTTTAAATCTCACCTGTACACCCAAGTTCCTATGATCTTTCTCTTTTTAAAAATAGATATCACAAAAATTACCACCATACATTGACTAGATTGGTTGCTAGAGTGGAAAAAGGCTACAAATGTGCAAGCTCGAAACGTTAACAAAAGATGAACATCACAATACATGTGTTCCTCAACTTGCTACCCATCAAAAGGCAATACAAGATTACAATTTCATTTTAAATATTAATATTTGCAAAATTTTGGAATTAACATATGAAAGGTAATGCTTTATATAAGAATAAGAGAGTAGTATTTGGGATTTTCTACCGTGGCCTTTGTATCAGGAGAAGGCAGAAATCTGTCAACTTCCATCGTATTGAATAAATGAGATGTTTGGAATCTGTGCAAGTTTCATAAAAGCATCTATTGACATCCCACACTATATTTTCCAACCTGCAATTATTCAGTGCTTTTTTTTTTACCATCATATGACAAAATTGAAACCAAAAATTTAGTCCACCCAAGAGTTATAGATTTTTTAGGTGCCTTTCATTAATTTCTTAATGTTTAAAAAACATATGAGTTTCATTACAACCATACTGTCTATGTATAATTGCATGTTAGAAAACATTGTGTGCTATACAACCTACAACCCGAATACTCTTGCATAACCATCTACATGCAACAAACCAATTAGTTAGTCAACCATCACCTCCATTTGGTTACTTTTATGTATCCCACACACTACAACTCCACCCCAAAATCTACACCCTTGAGCATTCAACAAGAATTTAAAAGTGAGTCACAACCCAACGTGTTTTCCAACCTACAACTATTATGTGCATTTTCTATTCCAAATGTATGGAGATATTCAAATGCAATGTTTACTCAAACCAAGGGTTGTTATAAAACATATAGGTGAAATTCAATACATTATTTTGTTACAGTCTATAGAATAGGAATTGAGAAGTGAGTCACAACCCAGTGTGTTTTCCAACCTGCAATATGAAGATGAACTTCATTATATTGTTATAGTGTACAGAACAAAAAGTGCCTATTGCAGCAAGTCGTTTCACTGTCATACAAATTATTTGTGTTTGTGCATTTATCAAACATCCAAAGATATGATTAAATACCATACTTGATTAGAATGTATATATGCTTTGAGGTGTGTATGAGCTTCCCTAGTAGGATGGGGTATTCAAGATCTAAATCTTAATCAAGCAAGAAAAACCATAAACCTACCTAAAACCATGGATCAATATGAGCCTAACATATCCTCCATCTTCCATCTCATACCTCAACAGATTTTTGAATTTCTCCTTGCCAAATACTTCAACAATAATGTAAAATCCATGATCATGTGTCCTATAAGTAGATTCCCAAAGATCCTAAACACCATCCAAGGCACCATTGAAACTTATACCCAACTCATGTCATCCTCCATGTCATCCTTTTCCTCCATTGTCAAGGGAAACCAAAATGTCTTCCATGTTCAACCAACACGCATCCATCCTATTTCATCAAAGGAACACCAATAGTCACCCTCAAAGGAATACAAACTTGATGAAAAATCCTATTTCATAAAATTGTAGTCCTAGTCTTCTAGTTCCACCCACTTTCATCTCATCCATCCCATGTTTATCCACCTCATCCATTTCATGATTTTCTACCTTCATAGCACCTATAGAAATTCAACCATGTCTTTCACTTGACCTCATTGTTCCAAAGCATGAAATCATAAATCCCCCTTTATGTGAAGATCAAAGTACTCCCTCTCATGATCCTAGTCCATCTCATCATTCCATTCCATGTCATGACTCCATACCATCTCATGATTCAAGTCTCTCACCTCCATACCATAATCCTAGTCCATACATATAAGCTTGGTTCATCCACCTTTATAAAAGCTAGTTTTCTCCTACAATACCACACACCTTCATGAGTTACATTTACTTGAACACCCTAATATTAAAACACATGTAAATTCTTATGACCTTGGCTACATGCCTCCTTCTCAAGACATTGGTATCCCTTTCAAACACAAAGGCCTCCCTTTAGATCAATACGTCCACCTCCTCCATCATCTTTACCATCTATTGTTGGACCTTATCCATCAACCCTTCCATTAATCTTGGGTGCATATTTTCTTAATGCATATCCTTACATGACCTTTCAAGAACAACAAAGGCACATACCCTTGAATTCCTTCCAACACCTTCCACTTCAAAATCCTTTTTTTTTATATAATCCCTCTATGGCCTATCCATGGAATTGGGATACCAAACAAGAAATACATAAAAAGAAGAATCCACAAAAACCTAAATATCATCATGTCTCACTAAAAATAAATGCCAAAATAAAGAAAAATATGCTCCAAAAAAAAATCAAAACATTTCCAAGAAAGTGGAAGGTGCCAATTAAGAAAAAATCAAAAGGCTATAAAGAAAAATCAAAAGTGAAAACAATGTGGGTTCCAAAGAAAGCAAAAGAATCCATGCATTCAAATAAAAAATCCAAATTGGTATCCCAACTTGCTAATCCAAAAGACTCCATTATTCCACCATCATCCATTCCTCCATCTAAGTATATTCCATCTTATAAGCCAATCAGAAGTCTTTCCTCATCCTCCAAATCCATTTTGGGTCCTTATATTCCCAAATTTATTATCCCAACCGACTCTCAATGCTTCAAAATTCACCACCCTTCAAGGTGTGTGCCAATGTTGTTCTTGCCCACATTCCCTCATAATGACTTCATTCCATATTTCCATCCAACCTTCATCCCTCATTCCATACCTTTAATCCTATCCTTTGCATGAATCCTTAACCCCCTTCTTCCTACCCCTATCCATTCCATTATCTTTATCAATTTTCCTACCAACATCTTTAAGTGGGAACATGTTAGACATGGTATATAAGAAACATTTAGTCAATGGGGTACTATCTTCTACAAAGAGACATTTGAGTCCTCCGTTCATATCCATACACCTTCATCAACCTCCATTTCCATGGCCATTCATATCCATTTGTATCCACTAGCTTTCACATCCATCCATGTGCCCTTGCTTGTACACTTGGGGACAAGACTTTTCCATTTGTATGATACATTATTGATTATCCTATTTTCACTTAGCCATCATATTCCTTCATTTATATTCCATGCTATCCACTTTATCCATCCACCTTCTTGTGATCTTGCATAAAGTATCGGGACAAAACAGAAAGAACAAGGATGCAATGCATGTTTTATACCATGTGTGTCTTCCATCCTCCATATCACTTATCATCCATCTCATGTTTCCTTTCATATCCATTTATCTTCCATATCCATGTCATGTAATTATAACTTGTCATAACTCTTAGCATGGGGGTATGTTATTACTTTGACATGCCATCTTTCAAGTCCTCCATAGGTCCTCTATTTATCCTTTCTATAAGACCAAACATTTTGGGTTGCCTTGTAATTGGTTCCCTCCACCCATAGCATTCCATATGTTGATCCATCTATCTTCATCCTCTATATAGGGTGTATCCTTACATGTTAGGTATCATTAACCCATACCATTGATCCATATTCATCCATATCTCCTTTGGTTTTCAGCTTGACTAAGGAATAAGATCTTGTTTATCATTATCATATAATTTTTATTTATCATTGTGTTATCATTGTTATGAGAAACACATTTAAACAAACCATAAACTCTTTAAAATTCTAAAAAATTGGGCTTTAGTGAGTCACAACCCACTGTGTTTTCCATCTTGTAACTATTTTGTGCACTGGTTCTTATCATATGCATTAGCATTTGCATTTTTAATTATCATGATATTGCATATTTATAATTATCATATTGCATGCATGACAACTTGTGCTTTATCTTAAGTCTTGTCTCTTGTCTTCATCAATATCATTATCTTTTTATATATTTTCTTTTCTTGTCACATTCTAAGGAAGCTTGAGGATCTCTACACCTTGTGTAGGAAGGAGAGTGAGGAATGGGGAATGAGTCTTTCTTGTGTGTGTGTATCAAGTCAATCTGCCTAATGATGATTATAAAAAGTATAACCAATAACAAAAAGGGATTTGTTCTACTCTATGATGAAAGAAATGATCACTTCATAGCCTTTCCATTCCACTCATTTCCAGATTCAACCTTTCATATCCTTTCCTTCCATATTGAATACATTTCATAAGCCATTTATATGCTTTTCTTGCATCTAATCAATGTGTTGCATTCCTTTCTTCTTTGCATCCACCTAGGTCATTCATATTTCTAAATATTGCATATCATTTTCTATCTACAACTCAAAAATGATCACTTCATAGCCTTTCCATTCCATTCATTTCCATATCTAGCCTTTCATATCTTTTCCTCCCATATCAAATACATTTCATAAGCCATTTATATGCTTTGCTTGCATCTAATCAATGTCTTACATTCCTTTCTTCTTTGCATCCACCTAAGTCATTCATATTTATAAATCATGCATATAATTATCTATCTATAGCTCAAGCATACCTTCATCTATCATATCAAGATTGACACCATACCATATCAAGATCAAGGCAATATCAATGTTATGTAATCAAAGTCTGAGGGAAACAACCATATTAAGAGTCCATGTTCAAGGCGATTTTGTTTCATTTGATGCATGCATTATCTTCTAGCTCTTAGACACAATTGAGGTTTACAATTGGTGTTTAGAAATCTCAAGTGTTAACATGTTCATACATAAAACTGAAATATGTCTCTTCTGGCTTGAAAAGTGTTACAAAAGTGTTTTCATCTGTTTTGACTAACAAAAGTATGAGTTACAATGTGTTGTTTTCTACTTGTAACAACTAAAAAATATGAAAGAGCTAAGTTAAAATTCTAGCTTGGGGGTCCTATATCTAATCCCAACCATAGGAGAGCATATACAAAGTATTTTTGACTAAGTTATAAGGTTGAAAATTAAGCCAACTTCCTTCGCATGCCAAACAAGCTTCCTTGTTTGACTTAGTCTCTTCGACTCCTTGAAATGTGCTCTAGTTGGTGATGAGGCTTCTAGATTTGTGGAAGAAGTTGAATTTACCCTAGATGCTTCTACATTTCCCTTAGAAAGCTCAAACTGCTCATTGGTGTCTCAGTTGCTACCAAACTGCCTTGACTATTCCATAATCCACTCTTGCATGCTTTCTAGATGCTCTTAACTGACCATTATTTTTTCAAACTGCTGGCACATGATAATGGATCATGTTTCCTATCTTTCTCTTTCGTATGGCATAGAGAAATCCTTGTATATAGGATCATTCTTCATTTTTTAGCTATAGGTTGCTACCCTAACCTTCATAGCAGATTTGTTGACTGTGATTAATAGAACACTTTTAAAAATTATCATCCCTTGTTCAAGGTCTTCGGGCTGACATATAAGTCATCTCTTCTCACTATCAAGACACCTTAATTTCTACCAACAGTGACTATCTACCTTGCCTATTAGAAGGTTAGAAATTGTATTCTTGACATGTTTAACACCTTCACAACTTATTGGTAATTAAATTTCAGATTCTACTATATTTGGGTATTTCCTTGAACTGTCTTCAAATCTGAGGCATGACTACAACCCTTTGTGGAATTCCATTAAACAGACCACATGCCTTATGTATACTTCAACATTTTTCATACATGTCTATGTTGATGTTGTTTGTCATTGATGTCAAAGGTAAATGGAGTTGGTAATGCAAAAGGTGTTTGATGCCAACTACATGCAAAGTGAATTTTTTCATTGTGTTGTCATGGATTGGTTTCAAAGAGGTTATTCATTCATTTGGTGATATACAACCAAAGTGGTTGTTGATATTCATGTCAAATTCCTCATTGTTCATTCATTACTTGTTCACATGGTGGTGCAAAAAGTATTGATAGTTGTTGCAAAAGTTTGACAGAATTGTTTCATGACAAAGTCAAAGGTATTGAACAAGTACTCATTGCACATTCATCATTCACATTTTATTGTTGATGGCTAATACATTTTGATGTTGTGACTCAAAGGTATTCAATGGATAGGTTTTTGGCATAAAGACATGATTGGTGTTTGTTGATGAGATCTTCATGCTTCTACAAGGATCTAAACCAATGTCAAAAGTATAATATTCTGCATCAAAGGTATATGGTCAGAATCAAAGGTTACAAATCAATTACATGTTTTCAAGCCCATTGAGCTTGTTTGAAGTTGTTTTGGGTTCTTTCATTTCTTGCAAGTTTGTTCTAAAACCCTAAATGAGGTACATTATGCAAAGTTTATAACAAGTTTACTTTTTTGTTAAATTTGGTTGGTGACTTACTATAACCGGTGGAAAGGCACTTTAGTTGTGTCTTGAGGGTTTTAAAATCATTAACAACCGACACTACTCCTTGGCTTAACCGGCTTAGCAAGTCAATAACTTATGTTATACTGGCCCTACTACTTATGTTAGACCACTGATTCACCTCCCCTCTCTTAGTGGTCATGTACTCCAACAGTCTACCAAGGCACTTGTAAATGCAACATTTGATAAAATTCAATTTTATATAATGTGTTGATGGATGCTCATGCCCCTTTTACTATCATATGTCTCTGCCTTATGACTGCTCATCCCCATTTCATTTTCCCTAAGGTTGTCTATCATATAACAAACCTCTCTATATACTTCATGACACTATCCTTCTCAAAACCATTGTTTTATCTATGTTTTGTAGTAGTCTTGTATCTCCTCCATTCTTTATACTCTATCATTTCACTCTTGAACATTGGTATACCTATTCATTCATACTATTGTATTCCTATTTGGATTTCAACACTGCCCATGACATGTTATCTTTGATAGCTGAATGATTATCCTTGATCATGGTGGTAATCCTTTTGGAATTACTGTCCCATGCTTACATTTAATTTGCTCCTTTTTTCCCTTGAGAATGGTGAATGTCATGTTGATTTTTAGAGTCAACCATTATGATTATGTTGTCTCTTAAATGTTCTTTGAAAACCTCACCTAACACCTTCTCAAACTCTACACTAGCTTCCTTTGGAGGGACTATCAACATCATTATTTGAGTGCTATTGATATTATTATAGAAAAGCTACCTTTTCAACAGTCATATGACATGCACCATTATCATAGGTCTGACTTTCCATTTTCATAATTTGATATTGCATAGTCATTTACTCTTTTCATCTTATTGACCATACACCTTTGATGTTGAAGAGTGCTTCTCATGATTGTCCTTAAGGTTGTTACCCCGTCAAGCATTTATTTTCGTTATGTTCACCTTTAGGCTAATATTGTCCTTGACTTTATTATCTAATAAATTTTTTGTGCTTTTGATTGCCATAACAAATTTCATTGATAGGACTACCCTAGGAAGCAAGGCATGTCCTCTTTTCATGGTTTTCATCATAAGGGGTTGTCATAGATTGTCAAAGGTTTCCTTTAATAACTTTTTCCTTTTTGTCCTTATGATGACTATTCATTACATACCACTGTCATAGGTTTGCTCTACCTTCTACTTCACCACAGGTCTTGGTTTCTTCATGAATTTATCACTATCCACGATTGATTCATGCACCTTCTCATATACTAGATTTCTATTATAACCATCTCTCTATAGCCTATTGAAGCAATCATTGGTTTTCAATTTGTGCTTCATATGCTTGTCCAATAGTCTCAATCTTAGTAATATAGGCTTCTTCTTCTTCAATTTTAACCTTCAAATCTTCGACAACTACCCATTATCATGATGGCTTCTATATGCTTGAGTGTCATTAAACTACCTTTTACAGGGTACTTGATTGAGTTCACGTGATTGTATTTTTGGACAGTCATTAATAGTTTTACTATGTTCAATATTTTACTATTATGCTTTGATAGATTTTTTCCAAGCATCCGTAGCTTGTTCAAAAGCACCAATTTTAGGATTTTAGCCATAGCAACAAGGCACTGAATTGTTTGATAAAATTCTTTGGTAGACATGTATGAAAACTGTTGTAGCATAGACAAGGCAGTGAACTGTTTGATAAAATTCCTCAAAGAAATGTGGTCTCATGGTGATGGAATCCCATGAAAATCCATATAGCAACAAAGTAGCAATATGGATTGTCATGGAATTCCATCACCACGTGACCACATTTCTTTCAGGCATTTTATCAAATAGTTCACTACCTTGTCTATGTTGTTGCTTACTATTATGCTTTGATAGATTTTTTGCAAGCATGTGTAGCTTGTTCAAAAGAACTTGTTTTAGGCTTTTAGCCATAGCAGCAAGGTAGTGAATTGTTTGATAAAATTCTTTGGTAGACATGTATGAAAAATGTGGTAGCATAGACAAGGCAGCAAATTTTTTGATAAAATGCCTCAAAGAAATGTGGTCTCATGGTGATGGAATGCCATGACAATCCATATTGCAGCAAAAATGTGGTAGCATAGACAAGGAAGTGAACTATTTGATAAAATGCCTCAAAAAATGTGGTCTCGTGGTGATGGAATGCCATGACAATCCATATTGCAGAGACAAGGCCTGCAATATGGATTGTCATGGCATTCCATCACCATGAGACCACATTTATTTGAGGCATTTTATCAAACAATCCACTATCTTGTCTATGCTACCACATTTTTCATACATGTCTACCAAAGCATTTTATCAAACAGTTCAATGCCTTGCTACTATGGCTAAAATCCTAAAACAAGTTCTTTTGAATAAGCTACGCATGCTTGCAAAAAATATATCACAACATAGTAGTAAATATGCATTGTCATGGCATTCCAACACCATGGCTAAATAGTAAATATGGATTTCTGAAAATATATATCAAAACATAATATTAAATATGGATTGCCATGGCATTCCAACACCATGGTCTTGGAATGCCATGAAAAGCCATAGACAAGCAATAGAAACAATTACATAGAAACAATTCATTGCCTAGTATATGGCTTACCATGACATTCCAATCACCATGGTGTTGCAATGCCATGACAATCCATATTTACTATTATGCTTTGATAGTAAACACACAATGTTTTCCAACAAGCATATACATGCACAATATGATTGCAAGTTGGAAAACATAGTGTGAGGTGAGTATATGTTTTCCAAAACACAGTGGCAACCCATAGATAAGCAATCATACATAGAAATAGTTCATTGATCTTCAAGATCCCAAATGTTGACATGATCTGGAGTGAATTCAACTTTTTCTACCATTTTGAGTGATTTGGTAGGCAAAGAAATGGTTGGTTGACAGATCAGGCACATAGAGGACATCCTCAAATGTGCCATTTCCAGTATCAATTGAACCCTTCTCAATTACATCCATAAGAGAATCATCCCCGATGAGAATGTGGGGCACAAAACACGGCTCCAACAAAGTGAACTATTCTTTAATAGAACCCATGTGATGTGATGCACCCGAGTCAAGAATCCACTCTTTTGAAGAATCAACAATAGAAACAAGTGCAGTTGCTTTCCCTTTACCTGATTTTGAAGGAGTAGAGGATTGTTGAGCAACAAAAGAAGGTAGATTAATGTTGTTCTTTTTAAGAAGATGCTTTAACTCACCAATTTGCTTCTTATGACAAGAATGTTCCTCATGACCAAGTTTCTTGCAGTAGCTACAAGTTGGCCTTTCCTTCTTTTGAAAATTCCCCTTGGAAGAGGAGTTGGAGTAAACTTTTGTTGTAGAAGATGATTGTGCTTGATCTTTTTGTGACTTCTTCTTGAACTGCTTTTGTTTGTTTTCAGGTTTCCTTGATTCTTTGTGACCCACAAATTTAGGTCCAAGTTTGTTGAGAGTGTTATAGACAAGTTGAATGTTTTTATTTTTTAATCCACATGATTTATATTGTGCTCCAAGGTCATTGACCTTTGTTACATAATTTTGAATGTTGTCAAAAGACTTTGGATCAAGATTGATTAGTTCATTGTCAATTTGATAACTAAAAACTTCATCAATTGTACCATACGGAGTTTTTAATTTGTTCTCTCCATCATGTGAATCTTTACATTCTTCAATTTGAAACATTATATCAAGAGAAACTAAACTTCTTAGACAACCAAGAGCTTTTGTATGTTCAAACATCCAGAGTAGTTTTTCCTTATCATTTGTGGGTTCAATTAATTTCTTCTCAACATAAGGTGTATATCATAGTTGCATTAAGGCATTCCATGCATTTTGATGCCATGTGTTGTAGTTGTATGGTGTTAGCAATGGAAACTTAAATATACCCATAGCAAGGAAAAATAGAGCACAAAGTATGAGAGATGAAAAAGCACAAAGACAACAAGAGACCCCCCTACTTTACTCAATCAAAGAACCCCTCCAGAAAAAATTAATTTGGTTCTTTATATTTAGTGCAGTTACAGATTTATAGATTTCAATGTTTTTACAAATCCTCAAGAAGTGAGCATATGTGGAAAGTACAATTTTGGTATAATTTCATATGAAATAAACATCAATGCGAAGTACACAAAAAATCATGTGCTTTCAAAAAAGAATCAGCTCAATCTGAGGTTAGATGCAAAAGTTATGCAACTTTGAAGTTCTAAAAAATGAGAGTAGTGAGGTGTCCTCTCTGAGAATCAACAATTTCTAAAGAATTTGTGTGTCAAAATCTGTAACCATCTTCATCGATGCATAGAGCACGAAAATTTATCCCAAAAAAAAAATTGCACTAAAAAACAGACCTGTGGAACTCAAGTTATGAGCATTCAAAGTTGACCGTCAAATATCAATTGAGAAATGGAGAGGGGGTGAAAAATTTCCACCAAAATTAGATATCCACCAAAAACTCTACCAAATATAGCAGTCCGATAGATAAATTTAACTGACCTCCAGTTTAGTTGACCACTAAATTCTTCTCCAAATTTAGCGAGGTTGAAATTTTTTATATTTTTTAATGAAATTTTTTTTAGAAAACTATTAAAAACTGTCGGCAAGATTTTTTTGAAAAAGCGTAGGCGGATTTCAAATTTATGTATTTTTCAATATAAAAATATTAAAAAATTATTAGAGGTGTCGGCTAGACTTTAAAATTTATGTTTTTTAATATTAAAAAACTTTAAAAAATATTTTAAAAATGCATTAAAAAAATGCATATAAGGCTCGAAAGTCGAACTCACATTTACAAGGTCAAGGACGAAGGTTGAAGGACTGGTGAAGGATGCGCAATATTGAAGTATGCACTGGAGTTTTAAAAGAAAACATTGAAATACACAGAGTCATTATTTAAAAGGGCAAGCACAAATTTTAAGAGAGTCGCCCTTCATAAGAGGTAGCGGCTTCTTTAAGGAGCCGCCCCTCTTAGGGTACGGTCCCATGGAGGGGGGCTTCCTTAAAAATCTCAACGTATGCTGCTTAACTTTTTTAGGAATATTTTAAAGTTTTTGGTCCCATGGATTTAATCTTACAATTCTGCTTAAAAATTTAAGCTCCAAAATTTAAGGAATGAACTATAGTGCTTTGGTAAAAAATAATAAATAAATCAGAATTCTCTCATTTTTATTTTCTAATAAGAATTTAAAATTTTAGATGAGAGACAAGTGGCATAAAAAACTCCTAAGCTATAGGGGCAATTTCTAGCCCCACCCAAATTTCACCAGCTGAAAGATTCATTTCTAAAAGGTAGGGGCTCCTATTTTTCTGGAAAAGATTCCAATTAATCCCGTAGCACAATTTTTTTTTTCCCATGGGACCTCCTGCTCCATGAAAATAGAAGCCCAAGCCCCCCCATGGGACCATACAGTTAGAGGGGTGAGCTTCTTATGAACCCTGCAATTTTTTTAAACAATTTTTTTAATTGCATTTTTTAAATTTTTTTGATTTTATTTTTAACATTTTAGAATTTTTATTTTTAAAATGAAAAACACCTTTTAAATTAAAAAAGTAATCTTTGTTTTTTATTTTTATTTTTAAATAAAAAGACTTAAATTAAAAAGCAATTTTTTAATTTTTTTAAATAAAAAACATTTCTAAACTAGTATATCTATCTTTATACAAAAGCTATATAAATAAACGCCGAAAGATATATTCTTACAAATGTTAAGTTATATTAATCACATAATAATATTAACATACAGTAATGAATTTGATTTTGGAAAAGATAGACTTGTGATGTTATGCAGAGAGGTAACAAACTGTCATTGAACTCCTCATAAACAGTGCTTGTTTACCCTCCCGTTGAGAATACGATGGCAGGAACGTCATGCCAGACATGGTTCCAGAGTGCCTCATTAGTTCAAAGAGTTTAAATGCATCATTGCTAGAGTCGTCCATTGCATATCCAGAGATGATTGCAGTCCATGAGGTCACATCTGGATGATTCATTTTGTCAAACAATGCATGCACCTTCTGAATGTCACCACATTTTGCATACATGTCTATCATGGCAGTCACAACTACATCGGATAAAAACTCATTGTCAATTATTTTTCAATGGAAAGCTCTAAGTTTGGAACACATAGGGAAAATGCTAAT
Organism: Sequoia sempervirens; assembly: GCA_007258455.2. Classification (NCBI taxonomy): domain Eukaryota; kingdom Viridiplantae; phylum Streptophyta; class Pinopsida; order Cupressales; family Cupressaceae; genus Sequoia; species Sequoia sempervirens. Next base: position 282,802,412 of record VDFB02000003.1, read on the forward strand.
AAAGGTTGTTGAATCTGAGTTCAACCCTACCAATTGCATTTGCCTGATCATCTCCAAGGCTTTTTCAACAGGTTTTCTTCGTGCATATCCGACAGTAACAACATTCCATGAGACCACGTTAGGTTGAGGCATTTCTCGTAAAATCCTGAAAGCCTTGTGAAGAAGGTTGTCTTGTGCATAAAAAACTTCCTTTCAAATTCTATATGAAACAAATAATCAAATATAAAAATTAATTTATCTTATAGCCCAAGCTCGACAAACTACCCTAACTAGCTTTATATTAACTTGCATCTTTAAGTAGCATTATCAAGTTCATTTGAGTGTCTTTGCAACATCATTTATAAGTTGAGATGTATTTTTCTAAGTATATACAAACATGGATATGAATCTAAGTTGATAAAAGGAAATTTTGTGAAAGTTGAATACCAATTGCTTGTGTATGTGTACTCTACAAATAGACATGCAAGTAGGGTGATCTCTAAGCATTGATAAAAAAGAATAGGGTACCAACCGTTTCCATAGATCCCACAGAGACTTGGGCATTTGTGAGTAACGATGTAAGCAACGCATGTCTTCAAGATTAGATGGGGGCCTTCCATCTTTTCTTTGTGCCTAGGGAAAAACAGACTCGATTTCCTTCAAAGGTACTCCCATATCAACTAGGGCTACAATTTCTTCTAGAGTGTAAGGGCATTGCCTTAGGCATTCATTATAAGATATACAAGCTACACGATCTTAGCTAGTCATATGATACTGTTGACATCTAATTTGACCACTTCCATATGATCAAAGATGTCTCCTTATTCATCTAGCTACTTATCCCATCTGTTAATATTAATTAAACCATTTGTTTAATTAATACCTTGCATCTTACATAGGGTTCATAAAGTATTTAATTTAATAAATACTTTAACCCTCTTCCTCCTCTAAATTAAATAAATACACCATTTTATTTAATTTAGTCATATTCCTCTTTTGGAATTAAAATTCTTTTTTTAACTCCTCTTTTCTCTCTCATTGTCACATCCTCCAACTTTTGCAAGTTGGTCTCTAATCCATCTTAATTCCTTTATATTTTTCTAATTGACTATGGTTAGCATGTGCACACCCTTAATCATCATTAGGGTCACATCCTCCATAATCTCCCACTTGCTTCTAATAAGTCATTAGTCCATCTAATTAAGTACTTGCACAACCTTAATCATATGGTTAGTACAACCTAATCCTCTTCCCATTTATGGCATGTGTCCTTAAGTCAGCCTTATTAAAGGCTTTCTCCTTTTGGGCAAGGCATTCCACTTCCCCATGTGAATTTTTAATTCACCTTTTAATCCCCCAATGCACTCAAAAGTAATTTTTAATTCCTTCACCTTTTCCCACATGTCCTCTCTTCATTCTTTATTCTTTCCCATCTTCCCATGAGGATATTTGGGGAATTTTTAATTCCCCACATGTCCTCTCACCCACATGGGGACAAGGACCTCCTTTATGAGGAGATCTTGTCCAATCCCAAGGTACTTTGTACCCCCTCTATGTCATGTCCTATCCTTCCACCTCATGTCCACTTCACCTTTTAGGGCTATATCACATGCCACATGTCAAGATGTGAGGGCTTGTGAGTTCTCAACTCACCTTAGCCCTACATCTTGGTCATTTGTGGCTCAATCTTGGCCATCCATCTCTTCTAGGAATTCTCAAAATTCTTATAAATACCCCCTCTTTTCTCTCATTTTGGGAGAGATCATTTTGCTAGCCAAACTCTTGCAAATTTATTTCTCAATCTATACTTAGCCATTTTCATGTTTTCATCCATTTTCATCCATCCTCACATCATCATTTAGCTTGCGTCTTGTGCCATCCAAGGAGCATACACATCAAAGATCGAAGGGCCAACCAAAGGATCGATTCGAGACAAGGTATAATGTTCCATTTATTGCTTTTTATCTTGTGTTGATTCCAACTTAGGCTAATCTTGAGGTGTAGGTTGTTTTGGTGTTTATTTTCACTCTTTTATTTGCTGCTTGTTTTCTAACGCTTACATTTGACCTATCACAGATACAATTTACCCATTGTTGGATTTATTCGCAAAGTTCTTAGTTTGCTTAGTATGCCTTCCATCTCAGTCAGAGCTACTCTACTTTCATGGAGCTCCATATGACAGCCCAATTTTGAACTTAACCTTATTCTCATTTAAGGGTGAAACATGGATAGGATTTGTTGAAGATATCCTATTTCTTGTAGGTAACTATCTCTTGATCATGTAGGAGCACCTAATGGTGTTGTTATGCCTCCAATAAGCATTTTTGTAAATTTGAATTGTCATCAAGAAAAGCATGTAAAAAAGGCCATGATGAGGTCATATTTAATGTATTTGAGTCTCAAATAGGTCTCTAGATGGTTAAAGGAGTAATATTGCAAAAAGTTGTCATTTGTTGTCAAAGATGTACAAATGCAAAAAAGCAAGAATGTGAAGTCACTTGATAAGAAAGGTTGATGGTCGACAAGAAGTTAAAAATGAAGTTAGTTTAACTAGTTGTAAACATCTTTAAAATCATGGTGAAGGAAAGAAAAGGTCAGATGATTGTATCTTGAAACCAATTTCATAATAAAAGTACCATATTTTTCTGAAACAACGTTTTCTTTGTGATTTTTCAAGATTGTTTTGATCTGTACAACACTACCAAGATTTTTTGTCTATTGTTTTGAGTTGATTAAGGTGTAAGCTTTTCAAATAAAGTGGCTTTGAGGAGATCCAATTGAATATAAAGTCTTTTTGCAAACCCTCAATCAAGGGTTTGAGAGTCTCATAAGTATTTAGCCACCATTCCACCGATGGAGGTTAGTTAGATTGGTGGAATTGAATAATATAGGTTTCTTTTTAGTTTGCGTGTGTGTGCAAGTGCATGGGAAGTCAAGGTGCAAGTTTTTGGTGTTGCCTTCAATAGAAATTATGAGTTTTCCCTTGAAAGTTGATGGCTAAAAGCAAGTTTATGGTGAAACAACATGTGTAAAGGCTTGGAGATGATGGAAAGGCTTGGAGATGATGGATTAAGCTTGGGTAGTCATATTCTAGCATGTTTGACATGGTGGCAAGGTGTCATGAGGTTTTCATTACACTTTTTCAATAAACCCTCACCCATTTGAGCATTGTGGAGCCTAAAATCAAGGGTTTTGTTGTTTAGTGCTTTATTGGGCCTTTCAGTCCCTCAAGGTTGTTAAATTTGAAGTTTTGTGACTTGATTAAAGACTGTTCAGGGTTATTTGGTGTTTTGAAGGTGATTTAATGACACTTGCTTTGTATTTTTTGCCTAATTGAGGGTCTTTTCTAGTGGACAGTCAATTATTCTGATCAAAGTTGCAAAACAACCATACTCTACTTTTTGGTATGTTAATGTATGCTAAAACAGGTTCTTGGAAATATGATTAGATTTTGGATATTCAATACGGTTTGTGAAATATACCCGTTTTAGTCTAGTTGGGCTACTACTAGCAATTTTGTGTTTTGATTGCAAGAAGGTGTGAATCTATGAAAACAGTGATATGAGTGATTGAATTTGTTTTGAAATAGTCTAAGTGATGATGTTAAAGATGTATCCATGGTTTGGGAAAAGTCTAGAAGAAAAACTTGTTGTTTTGGTGTTTTGTGCAAATGTGGAATCAAAGTGCAAATTGATTGTCTTGGTGTGTATATTGGAAGAAATGAGGTAACTAGGGTTTACTATGAGTTTTGTTGTGTTGATCATATCAAAATAATGTTGTTTGGGGTGAACTTGAGTCTGGTAAAAGTTTGGAAACAAGATGTGATGATTTGTTGTCTTTTTGCCTTATGAAGACAAGTTGCAAAGAAGGGTGATTTGGTGAAAGTTGAAAGAGTTGATTGATTCAGAGTTTCCCATAAGAGTTTTTGCTTTGATTTAATGATGTTTAAAGTGGATTTGGGTTTGACAAGAAGTTAGAAGTAAGATTTGGTAAGTTGATGTCTTTTTCCATATGGAAACAAGTAAAGAGAATGGATTTTGTTGAAAAAGACAAGTGAATTTTTGGTGATTGTTTGAGTGGATCTTCTCAGTTTGTGATTAGGGTCAAAAGTACCCTTGAAGGTTTGTTGATCTTGGTAGATGCTCTGCATCAATTGGTATCAGAGCTAGCTGATCTGGTTGGTTAAGTTGTTGTTGAGTTGTTGGTTACAAGTGCTTGATCCATCTTAAAGTTACATAGAGGAAGTGTTGAAGTTGAGTGTTGGTTACAAACAAGCTAAGGTCTATGTTCACCATCCTCCAATGGAGATTAAGTTGGGGAGAAGGTGTAGAGAGTGAGGCCACTAAGAGGAAAGGGTGGTAGGTGTATATTTCAGGATCTACTGTTGGGTAAGATGGATGGTTTGCTGAGTTTTTGTGGTGAGACAGTGAGGGAGATGGATACCTGTCTGAGAAGCACTTGAGTTTGCAGCCATTATGAGATTTGTAAGTCAGTTTGAGAGTACTCCAATTATTCCAAGAGTAGATGAGAAGATGAAGACAAGAAGGTCAGAGAAGGTCAAGGATGAATTGATAAAAGAGAGGAAATATTGCTTAGAAAATAATGTGAAAGGACAACCCTGTGTCCTTTGGTTGAGAAGAGGTTAGAGGGAAGTTGAATGCTAGTTTGGAAACTGAGAATAAAGAGGTTATTGGGTAGAGAACCTGATGAGGAGAGAAGGAGAAGGAAAAATAAAAAGTGAAGGCATAAATGAAGAAAAAAGATGGAAGGAATCAAGATGGCAAAAGAAGGCAAGTGAGTGATTTCAAGTATGCAGTAGTCCAAGACAAAAGATATGTAGATATGAAGAACCAAGGTTGGAGAAATTCAGTCCTCAAAGGGACTTGAGGAATTTTTCCAGGCTGGTTGTTTGGTGCAGGAGCACCTAATGGTGTTGTTATGCCTCCAATAAGCATTTTTGTAAATTTGAATTGTCATCAAGAAAAGCATGTAAAAAAGGCCATGATGAGGTCATATTTAATGTATTTGAGTCTCAAATAGGTCTTTAGTTGGTTAAAGAAGTAATATTGCAAAAATTTATCTTTTATGACAAAAGTTGTCATTTGTTGTCAAAGATGTAAAAATGCAAAAAAGCAAGAATGTGAAGAGTCACTTGATAGGAAAGGTTGATGGCCGGTAAGAAGTTGAAAAGGAAATTAGTTTCACTGGTTGTAAACATCTTTAAAAGCATGGTGAAGGAAAGCAAAGGTCATATGATTGTATCTTGAAACCAATTTCATAATAAAAGTACCCTATTTTTCTGAAACAACGTTTTCTTTATGATTTTTCAAGATTGTTTTGATTTGTACAACACTACCAGGCTTTTTTGTCTATTGTTTTGAGTTGATTAAGGTGTAAGCTATTCAAATAAAGTGGTTTTGAGGAGATCCGATTGAATCTAAAGTGTGTTTGCGGACTTCTTTCCTAAAAACAATTGGAAACCCTCAATCAAGGGTTTGAGAGTCATAAGTATTTAGCCACCATTCCACTGATGGAGGTTAGTTAGATCAGTGGAATGGAATAATATAGGTTTATTTTTAGTTTGTGTGTGTGTGCAAGTGCAGGGGAAGTCAAGGTGCAAGATTTTGGTGTTGCCTTCAATAGAAATTCTGAGTTTTCCCTTGAAAGTTGATGGTTAAAAACAAGTTTATGGTGAAACAACATGTGCAAAGGCTTGGAGATGATGGATTAAGCTTGGGTAGTCATATTATAGCATGTTTGACACAGTTGTAAGGTGTCATGAGGTTTGCATTATAATTTTTCAATAAACCCTCACCCATTTGAGCATTGTGGAGCCTAAAATCAAGGGTTTTGTTGTTTAGTGCTTTATTGGGCCTTTCAGTCCCTCAAGGTTGTTAAATTTGAAGTTTTGTGACTTGATTAAAGACTATTCAGGGTTATTTGGTGTTTTGAAGGTGATTTAATGACACTTGCTTTGTATTTTTGGCCTAATTGAGGGTGTTTTCTAGTGGACAGTCAATTATTCTGATCAAAGTTGCAAAACAACCATACTCTACTCTTTGGTATGTTAATGTATGCTAAAACAGGTTCTTGGAAATATGATTAGATTTTGGATATTCAATACGGTTTGTGAAATATACCTGTTTTAGTCTAGTTGGGCTACTACTAGCAATTTTGTGTTTTGACTGTAAGAAGGTGTGAATCTGTGAAAACAATGATATGAGTGATTGAATTTTTTTTGAAATGGTCTAAGTGATGATGTTAAAGATGTATCCATGGTTTGGGAAAAGTCTAGAAGCAAAACTTGTTGTTTTGGTGTCTTGTGCAAATGTGGAATCATAGTGCAAATTGATTGTCTTGGTGTGTATATTGGAAGAAATGAGGTAACCAGGGTTTATTGTGAGTTTGCTATGTTGATCCTATCAAAATAATGTTGTTTGGGGTGAACTTGAGTCTAGTAAAAGTTTGGAAACAAGATGTGATGATTTGTTGTCTTTTTTCCTTATGAAGACAAGTTGCAAAGAAGGGTGATTTGGTGAAAGTTGAAAGAGTTGATTGATTTAGAGTTTCCCATAAGAGTTTTTGCTTTGATTTAATGATGTTTAAAGTGGATTTGGGTCTGACAAGAAGTTAGAAGTAAGATTTGGTAAGTTGATGTCTTTTTTTCCATATGGAAACAAGTAAAGAGAATGGATTTTGTTGAAAAAGACAAGTGATTTTTTGGTGATTGTTTGAGTGGATCTTCTTAGTTTGTGATTATGGTCATAAGTACCCTTGAAGGTTTGTTGATCTTGGTAGATGCTATGCATCACTTGATCTGCTTACACTCTGCTTAGGAATAAGCTTGCCACATTGATACGATGTTCTATAAATAATTAATGTTGTTCGGTATTCCTTCTTTCCATACAATGCATCTACAAAAAGTACTGGTCATGTTCTCAGCCCTTGTACTTGGAGATATATCAATGTTGGAAGTAGTTAAAGACATCAAATGCCTTACCGTCTGTTACAACCCAGAAGAAAGAATGAAGAGCAAACACATGCCACTCACCTGAACGTCAATTTAAATCAAACGGATAAAAATGTACATGACAAAAATACCACTACAGTGGAAATGCCTTTTGACGTTAATTAAAAATAAATAAAAATTCAAAAACAAAAATAAAAAAATATTTTAAAACAATTTTTTATTTTAAATATTATTTTTAAACTGGTTTGTTCATGGGGGTCAAATGGCTTCCTAGATAAATTTTGTTTTCCTTACCTGGAAACTTTGTCCAAAATTGACATTTTGACAATCAATTTTATGGTTTTTAGGCCTTCTGAGCACGATGGAAGGGTCAGATTTAATCCAAAATGCTTTGAAATATTGGCTCCTTGCTAGATCTGGCAATGAACCTCTCGCTTCAAATTGTTGTAGATCTAGCCTCTAGTGTCCATTTCAAGTGAAATAAAGGGTAGATTTGAATGTATTAGTTGCTCTAGACTCAATGGTGAGCTTAGAATCTCTCCAAGAAGCTTTAGAAGACCTGCAACTAGCAAGTCAATGTATGAACCCCCCTAAAAATTGATATTTTCTTCACACTTTTCTAATTCTCCAAATCATCCAAGGATGCAGAGAAGAGCATACTTAGTGCTTTGAAAAAAATAGCTCTACACTCTTAGATTTCCTAAAAGATTGCTAACCCACAACTCATTCTATGATACCATGTGAGATTTGCTGACTAGCCTACCACAAGATACTAATGACTGAAGGAAAACAAAACTAGAAATATGAGAAAGAATAAACAATATTCCTCTCAAAAATGCAAAGCTATATTGAGCTTGAGAATTGAGATTACAAAGGAAATTTCTTGGTTATATAGGCCAAGGAGAGAGATAGATGAAACCAGATTATGACAAGTGTTGTCATCTTATGAGGTGTGACAACTCATGTCATTAAAGCTCAACAACCTTATCCCTATGTAAAGTTAAACAAGTGTGAAGAGGACTTTAGTGGAGAACTAGCTAGAAAATGAACTAGTTAGATAAAGTACCCCTTTCACACTAACAAGCTATGTTTCTTTTTTGCTATTGACAAGGGTTTTATGAAATCAAGTGAGCCGACTACAAATGTCTTGGACTGTAGACTAGACAACTCTTTGATTGTGGATGGAAACACATGGTCCGAAATTTAGCGCGTTGTGCTGGAGTCTTAGGACGAGCTAGCGTCTTGTATAGACAGAGGGTCATATAGCAACTAAAAACTCATTAAGCCTACTAACAACCCAATTTTACTAGTTTCATAGTTTGACAGGAAAGGAAAGGAATGCGAAGTACAACATGAAGAATACTTTAAAGGAACTATTCTAATAATAAATTGACAAAGAAGGGAGAAGAATGGTGACTTACTCATGGTTTAGTTCTCCAGCTAGCTCCAAGCGCACAAACCTGCACCTACACATACATAAATAGGAAAATTGTTTGGGTTGTGTTTTGAGGTCTACCTCAGTCGGACCCCATTTCGGTGTTCCCACCTCCACAAACAACCTATTATGCAACGATATAGAGAAAGCGATAAAGAAGAGGGTATAAATGACACAAAAAGTAGAGAAAAATGACAACTTGAATGCTACTCTACAAGACGATAGATGCAAGTAAATGAAAATACGCAATATCACCTTCACTGCTGTAAGTGCTCAAGGTCGATAAAGGAAGGAGAAAGATGACACCACCATGCCAAGGAGGTATCGCTTTGTAAACCTGCAAAGATGATGGTATTGAAGTGACAAGATGTCGTAGAAGCCAAGTAGAAAGTTGGTAGCAACAAGAAAGAGTGATGGAGAAGAAAGAAGTGTTGTAAGAATGATCAAGAAATGTTGCAAGAATGATCAATAAGTGTTGCAAGAATGAGAGAGATTGAGCTTGAGAGTGAAAGAATGAGTTAGAGAATGTAAGAGTGTGATAGCATGAAGTTTGAATCGATAAAATGGAGGCAAAGAGTCATTTTTTCGTTGGTCAAGAGTTGGAAAGGAATGTTACATTCACAACCAACCAGAAACGTAACGATTATGTAGATTCCAAACACAAGAATCTTGTTAGGTTGGTAGCACGACACGTGGACATCTACACGATGCGCACATCCCCAACAAAAATTCCCTGGCCGACATAAAATGACAAGGACAAGGAAAAGCGAAATAAAAGTGGCAGATATTTACATTATCGGACTTGTAAGGCTAAAATGAAGGTAAATAAATGGGAAATTTGCCTAGGTGCAAATTTACGACATTACATTTTGCCTCCTCTTTATCAAGCATACGTATCAATATGTATGTGAGCTATTAGGCTACAGATAAAACATGTTAGGTGAAAAAAGCTAATCATAAGACACACATTCATCAACCATTGTATAAAATTCTCATTTGAGTGAATATTATGATTTTTTTGTTAATGTTTGATTTGGTAAATTTCTCCTTGTTTTAAACAAGGTTAAGCTTACCTCTTGCAATAAATTCTATTTTTTTATGGGAAACCTTTAACATTGTTTCCAAGAATGAACCTAAAATTTAACAAATCTTATTTGTAATTTTCAGTTTAGTTGTTGGGTATCTCTCTTACCAAATTCATCTAAAATTTGCAAATTATAATTCATATTTCACCGAGGATTGAACCCCGGGTTCCTTTATGGAAGGGTCAGTGCTCTTAACAGTTACCACTACAGCTTATTCTGTTTGACGGTGCACGTTGAAAGGTTTTTATTCAGTATGTCTCTCTAGTTAACTAGAGTAAGGCTTTTTTCATGTATAAGATAGTTGAAGCTTTTATAGTGTTATTTTCTTTGGCATGGTAAATCTTGAGTGAATTTATGGGCTGCCTCTAATGTTAAGTAGCGTTAAGTTTGAACCGCATTCTTAAAGATTTCTGAACCCAGATCATGCTTGAATCTATCTCCACAATCTAGATGCCCTGAAGTTGTTCAAAAGTCATTTAGTATAGTGAGCAGATACCTTATACAAGTAGTACTTTTTGTCTTCCCTATATGATGAGTGTGATGTGGTCGAGTCAGGAATGACTATTAATGGGGATTATGGTCTGGGGAATAATAAGGATTGATTTGGCTTCAATAAAAGGCAATCAGTAGTCTGAACTCCACATGTAGAAGTATGCAAGTTTGCACTTGAATGGCCTTTGAAAAGCATTGCTTTGGCCTTAGTGAATGATGCCTAATCGATAGTCTGGATCCCATATTGTAGAAGTACCTATCAGTGCAGAAGTATGTAAATTTGCAACTGTATGCCGAGAAAAGGAGGATAAGAAGGAATTTGAGAATACACATAGGGTTTATGAAGGCAAACAACTAACAGCTAGAGTGAAAACAATAAAATATTTTCACTCATCCGAGTTTACATGGTTGAGTTTATTGCATTCTGTTCAGTGCTTTTTTTCTACATAATTAAGTCCTTTTTTAAAAGAAGATTTAGTTGAAGGCAATGCCACGGGATTTGAGAAACTAGTCTAAACTCTATTGCTAACTAAGCTACCAAATTGTCAATGCATCATGATGAAATCTAATGTAGGTGAAAAACACAAACAACCCTAATCAAATTGCAATAAACCCACAAACTGTAAAGCAGCTTGTTTAGCGAGAAAGACAATAACAGGGCTTAGGAAATGTGGCTAACCATCAAGGTCTGGACTATAATGATGATGTTGAAAAACCATGTAGAATTTGTTTATAACAAAGATGCATTTTGAAGAGGGTCATAGAAAGTTTATTTTGATTGTATTGTGTAAGCATCCAAACCACATGAAAACATTTGCCCTGCTTTTCGACTTAGAAGAAAACTGATTCATTAGGGTTTAAGACTTGAGACGTCTCTATTTTACTGCCAAACCCTTTCTTATGGTTGCCTAGTCTTCGTTTTCATTTTTATTGCATTCAACTTCTTTGTAGTTATACAGAGAAATGTCTAGATACCTAGAACTTCGTTAAATTATGTGGTTTGAAGCATATTTGAGCTAAAGTTGGTGGTCTGGTTTAAATCAGGCTATAAGCAGTAATAACCAATGGCCATGCTCCAAAATAATATGCTTAATGGAACATGGAAGTAAATTTTTTCAGGGCACTGAAAAATCTGTAGTGTCAATCAAATGCAAGAATCCTATTCTACTCAGTCATTTTGTAGTCATGCAAAAATTGGTTGAATTGGATTCTGTAGTTTCGCTCTCATTGTGCTTCACCGTTGATGAACTTTTCTCAAGAAGTGAAACACACTTTTTAGATTCGTTTTGTAGGCCCCTGCATTTGGCACACAATCAAAAAGCTGGATACAGTAAGCCTACGATTTCGTATGTAGAACAGTAATCTATTCTACCAGGTTGGCAAGTGTTCAACTCTCACAGGCTACTTTTTTTTCAGTAACTAAGCCATACTGTTAAAAACATTAGCTTTATCGATGCACTTGCCAATAAGGACTTATGCCATAATCTTCAAATCAATTTTGATTCAAAAGATACTGACAATCCAATCCCATGCAATCATGGAGTACATATACGAAGATAAAGAAAACAAGGTAAGGAAGTATTGGTATATGCCTTTATGCCTAAACATCCATCTAATTTCACATTCGGGCAACATTATCTTGCATTCAGAAGATTATGTAAACTAAAAAGGTGCCTTTCTCAGCAGCTGAAAATGCATCACAGGCTGCCTTCAAGCATATAAAGAGGCTTCTTAAGCTGATGATTCAGTTTTAGGGACATTATAAGAGTGTACTGAATCTACAACATCCACCAGAATGAATAAACTGGTATCATGTCTAGACTTTCGATTGTCATGTAGGCATGTGCTGTTAAGCTTTGTTATCGGGATATAAATCGAATTACACATTATATAACACTAGCATCTTATTTGTTGCAGGTGAATTTTTTATATGCCTCAACTGCAAAAATTGACATCTTAGTGAAAGATCAAAGGTTGTCTAGTTAATTATCTTGATTATAGCAGCAATGAAAGCTCTACAAGTACTGGTATCAAAGAAATTCAAGTTCTTGGAGTAACTTCTGCCTTTTTCCATTCTTATGTTCTTATACAGCTTCTAGAGAGAAGAAACCTTATTAAAACGCTTGGCAGAGCATCGTTCATCAATTTCCTAGAAGTTGTTGCCTAACTAAAGTATTCACATCAGGAAGAAAATGTTTTCTTATTGTACTTTCTTGTTCATTTTGTTATAGAATTTAGGTCCAGAGACATAGAGGTAATGTTTAGGCCAATCTTAAACTTCAAATTTAGGTATTATTTATATATCTCCATTTCATACTATATATATTATTTTTCGTTTAACTATAAACTTTGTTGTGTGTATCATGTATGAATATTCCTGAAGCATGAGAAATTACTACACCATTTGTGCTTTATTTAAATGCAAGAAAAATAATTATCCTCAAGAATTTGTACAAAACTCTTGCAGATGACAAAGACACAAACATAAGATATTAAACTTCTTTTAAGCATAGATAATCTTTCTTTTAGTGATGTTTATTATATTGATTGAAACATCAAGGCATAAAAGATTTTCTCTGCAGGTCTTGAACATTGCTTTTTGTTTGAAAAAAAATGCTAGACATGCAACCTATTTCATATGGATTTTACCTTTTTGTATACCCATCATCTGTCAGATTCACTTTTACAAATTCATTCTATGCATACTTTGTACTGTTTGAGCTATTTTTCATACTTTCTAGCTTTCCAGTCAAATTAATTTTGTACCGTTTGATATATTTTTCTTTGAACAATTCTAAATCAAACCGGTTCTTTTATCAAAGCATATTTTTTTGTGGTTCAAAAAGGAACATCTATCTGTGGGGACTCGAGCTCATTCTAAGAGAAAACTCATTAATTATGCATTCTAGTGTAAAGACAGCGAGAGACTAGAAATACAATATGGCCTTCCATTCTTAAAAATGCCAAAATTCTTAAAGAGATGGCTATGAGAACCACATTTAAAGTTTTACCATTACCATATCTTAAATATGAGAATTGTTTATAGAAGTTCATCATCAGGAGTCAACTGCCCACCAAAAAACTATGTTACCGGTTGGTGGGGGGTTAGGCACAGGGTCCAGGTCCGGTCTGGCCCAGGTCCAGTTCCCTGTGGGTCACAGCTTGTGGGTTCAGCCCTGCCGAACCTGGGGCGTATTTGAAATTTTTTCTGACTTTTTAAATTTTTTTACTTTTGTTTGACATAAAAAATATTAGATAAAGCCCCCCAAACCCTAAAATTATGTCTGCCATGAAGGTTTGTGTGGCTTTGAAGGTCTTAATTTGGGTTTTATTGTGAATGCAAAATGATGTACACCTAAAGGTTTGTGTGGTTTTGGAGGTTTTAATTTGGGCTCGATGGCTTGGACCCCGCAAAGGGCGCTGCCCCTTGACCCCACTAGGGGTGTTGCCTCCAAACCCCCACAAAGGGCGCTGCCCCTCAACCCCGTTGGGGGCATTGCCCCCAAACCCCCACAAGAGGCGTTGCCCCTTGACCCCACTCGGGGTACTGCCCCGACATGTCTGTGAGGGGCATTGCCCCTCGACCCTATTTGGGGTATTGCCTCCAAACTACCATTGAATTCATTTGATTTTCCATGTACTCTCCAAGTCCAAGTTTCCAAGTTTGCCTACAAGTCTTCATCTTTAATATTGTCATCCAATTGAACAATCTTCCCTGATGCTTACCTACAAGGAGAAATGCAGCAATGTAGTTAATTTTAGTATATAATATATATCATGACATTTGAGTTTGACTAATTGGCATTCTAATGTTTTTTATTTTTATAGTGGTTTTGTTTATTATACAATATATGATGCTATGTGTGGTATTTTGAACTTAATTACTTCTGCAAATATGTATATATTTCTGACTTTTATATGTTTTTGTATTAACGAATCCAATCCCAAAAAAAAAAAAAATTGCCCGAACCCGCAAACCGAACCATTGAACCTGAACCCAGACCAGTAAATTGGCCAAAAGATGAAAAAAACCTCCAGAAGAGAAGCAACAGGGATGATCAGTATCATGACACAACAGAACTTAATAGCAAACTAACATAGACGAACAAACTAACTGATTATCCCACTTACATTGATAATATGTACCAAACATACATAAAACAAGAAGCTAATACTGTAGCACTGAAACGTAGTGAACAGTCATCACTGGTTATTCATTTATCCCAGAGGTGGATCCCTTGAAAAGCTCATCAAAGAAGTCTTAACAGAAATCTCAGAATTGTGACGCCATTGGGCACTGATAGGGAAACAGGGCTCAAACAAACAAGCTACACTTTAATAACAAGGGATATCATTGTCTGTTGCATCAGCATACTAACATTTTTCTCTTAATTATCATCTTTAGATGTTTCTCCCTTCTTAAAACAAGCATGCACCTGCACAATCTGATCTTACATTGCCTTAGCATCCATTGAGTGCAAACTTGCACCTTAAAAAGTTCGTCTTGGCTGAATTATTGAGTCTTTAAGATTTGGTGAGGGTAAAGGTTGCATCTCCAACGTTAGACATGTACTTGAAGTGCATTGACGTTCTTGTTGCCATGGCATCTGAAAAAAAAAAGATTCCTGGATGAAGACCTTAATTTATTTCTTTGATAATAAGCCTGGTGCTGCATATAATATAGGAGATGCTGCACGTCAATGTGTTATTGTTGCTAGAGATTGAGACTCTACAGAAAGCTTCTCCATCTGTGTGACAATGGCATAAGCATGCGGTGAAAATCTTAGGTGTATGGCATTGCCCATAGAAGAACATCTAATTTTATACAATCTTGGACTTTATGCATTTCATTATTTGGTTTATGGTGTATGGAGAAAACAGGGAAGCTCTACTCTTCTAAGTTCTCACTGATCCTAAATGGCATTTCACTTATTCTTAGTGGTGAAGACCAAAACTGAGCTTTAGCACAGGATCTATAGGATAAAAGGAGATCACATCTTTGAGGTTTTCTTGGTACATTTAAGGAAGTTGATAATTACGGTTTCTGCAATAAATTCCTGCACATTTCTCACAAGAAGTTGCACTATATTTCTATGACCTTACTTTACAGCATTAGGGAGTGGAGTATATAAGTTAGCAGTTTGGCAATTAACATCTTTTGCGCTAGCAGAAAACTACTGATGAGACTTTAGTTTCCAGTTCTTACAGAAATAATTTTTAGTGGCTCTCCATCTGGAGTACTGTCATACGGATTATAGCCCTGGATGGGCAAGACGGTCATATATCCTTGTTCAGAGCCCAACCACCTCGACTGCAACTGAAGGGCCCATTTAAGAGACCCGAGAGAAAGCAAAACGAGTGGCCAACTCAATACATTCTCATTAGTCATCCTCATTAGATGTGGGTGCATACCATAAGGGGTTTTTGATATAGGTTAACATGATGCAGATTTTCAAACAATACATGAAAATCAATTGTTGACCTTGATATATATTGCATCTGTTTTCCTAAAATAAACCCTGGATAATTTATTTTATCAAAATTTTAAAATATGCTTGAACTTCGGACAACTAATATTGAAAAGAACCACTATTAATGTTCTCAATCTCTGCAATTATGTTTTCTAACATTCTTTTATGGAGGATAACCTTCCCTGCAGTGGCCGTTACCCTTGATACCAGAGTCATTAACCTTACAGCTTCCATTGCCCTTGGTGAAACACTCTACCCAGCAGCCCCTCTTATCCACATATCATTCACCACAACTACAATCGGACTGCTTATATCTCAACAAGGCATTCTCCTTTTGGATTCTGTTATGGTTTCCAACCTTTGGGACCTTATATGATTTTCATTGCTCTTTCATCTCTTGACAGGTCCCACTAACATGAGCAGGAAATACGTTTTCCCTCCTGCAGAGTTTGGGTAAGGTTCACACCAAAAATTAAAAAATATTCCAATAGACTTGGGCAAAAGGAGAGGCACTCTATGACTACCATCAATTACCTCATTCTTTTCAGTATAGTTTGAAATTTTAAACTTGGCATAAACTTAAACCTAAAATTTTGATCCGGACTTTGGACTCTGCAAAAGCTTGATAAATTAAAAAAATACATAATTTATAAAATAAACTTAAATAACATGCAAAATATTGAATTTAGAGAATAAGTATTTTTTATATTAATTTTAGATAAAAAAGGAGTACAATGCACAGGATAATGTCATATATGCTATGATGATTGATTATCGTCATTAAAAAAATCCATAAAATATTTTATAGATTTCTTCTCCAACTAAACCTCCTCATTGACTGTGTCCTTGAATTGGATGGTAAAGATTCCTTGTGAATAACATCATCATTCAATGCTGTAAGCTCACATCCGTTTCAGGATTTCATGAATATTCAATGCTGTATTGGATGATAAAGATTCCTCATGAATAACGTCATCATCCAATGCTGTAAGCTCACATCAGTTTCAGGATTTCATGAATATTCAATAAATAAGTGAGATGAATTCTGATGTAATCTCTGTTATACTTTACTTTATGAACAAGCTACTGAGGGAACATGTTTTAACCCCTGCGCAGTCTGATATGCTACTGTTGTTGAGTTAATTGTTTGAGATCTAATGATTACTTTGGAATATTGATCTAAAAATGGTTGGTTGGAACATAAAGCCTAGGGATAAGTGAGGATCAGCACGTCTAACCTTAATAGCATATTGTATGATCCAAGTTTCTTTGTGTGCTCTTTATAATAGTTGGCTAACCTGGAAATCCTTCTTACCGAAGGAAGGGAACATTACAATAAACTATTCTAAGAAACCTTCATATAGGAAAGTAACTCCCAAATACTTAATTTGACATTCATTAATACACATTTATTTAACTAACATTACTAAAAATAACATACTTTAGATGTAAGATAATCTCTATCATTCGCCCTCTTATTACATCAATCTGAACAAATGATAGAACACTACATGGACTAAGCGTAGCAGCCTATCTAAAAATCTAATGAAGTGGTTCCACCAAATCTCCTTGTTCATGTAGAACATACCAAACTAGTCGTATCAATGAATGTCTTGACTATCCAACAATACCTATGAATCAAGATATACTCCACTATTCGCAAGTACACCACTCTACATGCGAATCAAGACATACTCAAATATGCACAAGTTGTCACTCTACATGTGAACTGAGACATACTCAACTATCTACAATGCAAAAACAACAACCAATTGTGAATCAAGACATACTCAACTATTCAAAACAACACTCTTGTGGATTGAGATATACTCAACTATTCACAAAGCACTCTTGTGGATTGAAACATATTAAACTATCCATAGATACAAATCACCAAGTCTATGGATCAAGACATATTAAAGTATGCATAGATACAAATCACCAAGTCTATGGATCAATATATACTTAACATATTGAAGTGTCCATAAATACAAATCACCAAGTCTATGGATCAAGATATACTTAAGTATCCACAAGAACAAACCATAAATCTGCCAAGCCCATCATGCTTCATCAATGAAAAATTGGTGCCTATCATGCAATGAACCATCCTTGAGTAAGAAGCTAGCTTGAGATGGGAAAGATTCCTTGAACCTCTTGTGCCCTCTAGCCTCCTCTTTGATCTACTTAATCCTTGACAAATATATTCCTCTTCACTATCATGATGGGGAGAATCTTGATTATGAACTACAAAATCACAACATTATATCTTGCTTGTAATGACAACCATAGCTTTATTTGTCCTCAACTTGTCATCAATGAGGTCCTTGGCATATTGATACAGTTCATCAAAATATGTCCTTGATTATAATGGAAGGATTTAAAAATTGTATTTTTCCTTGCTGAAATGTTAGATATCTTTACAAGTAAAGTAGTTTCTTCAATAATCAAGTTATTTTTATAAACTCTATTTTCTTCATCAATCAAGGAAGAAATGACACTTTGCAAGTTTGAATTGATTACGTTTAATGTAAATACAACATTATCAAAACTTACAGGGATACTACCCAATAAAATTGTTTTACCATCATCATCTTCAATTTTAGATTTAATGCTTGTTGAAAATAGGGTTAATAACACAATGGAAATAATGAAGAATATAGAATTTAATTACATAGTTGCCAGGAGACTGGTACCGGTACCGGCACTGATTTTTTTGAAAATAGGAGATAGGGGTACTTGGAGACGCCATCTTTTTTTTAATATTTAAATAAAAAAAAAAAAATTGTAGAAAATATCATTACATTGAACTTTCAAAACAAGAGCAATAGTAAAGTTTAACAATGAACATTAACTTTAAATACACAAATGCCATTGTGCCAAAGAGTCAAAGAGTTCAAACTTCATAATCATAGTTCACATTTGACATTTAATATTTGATTACATTGAAATTCAGAAATATTGATAGCTTGATAGGTTGATACACAAACAAAAAACAAAAAACAAAAATCTATCATCTACACATCATGATACTTGCATTTTCAGCTGCAGCACGGGAAAATCTATGTTTAAAACGCATTTTTTTAATTACTTTAAATGTTTTCATGTGTTTTTGCTTTTATGTGATGGGAGATGCATAGGAGATGGCGAGAGATGACACCTTCTTGAGTGGGAGACTTTAGGAGTCTTCGTCCACATCTCAATGCTGTTGGAGGTGTCTCAGTAGACATCTCAAGTACTGGAGACGTGTCTTCATCTCCAAGATGTGTCTCAAGGGTAGTCGATGTGTCTCTTGATAACTATGAGTTTAAAACTTATTAAGATGTGATTAAGCCAATCAAATTTATCAATGAAAGAATGGAGAAGTAATATAACAAATCAGCAAACTCATAAAATGTAAACCACAACACCAGATATATGTGGAGAAATTTTTTCAAGAAAAGAACTCCACCAAAGAGGTAGCAAGCTTGGATTAATCTTAAGAACAAAATTACACCAATACAATCCACTATGTCTTCTTCAATTTGTCAATATTCTAGTAGCCTAATAGTATTCAACTTGCTTAACAATCTCTTTTTTCTCTGTATGTTTAGATATTAATAAGCACATCAAAAAGATAGTTTTACAATACCAGACACCAAAATCATGGGTAAAAAAAGGTATGAAAAATACCTTAAAATGACGAAAGAACACCCAATTTTTTTGTTGGGGGATCTCTGCCCTTAGAACCTTGATTGAGAGGGGCAGAGGCTATTGCCTCCAATTAATATAACCAATAATTGATCCTCCAAATTGCAAGACTAATATCAAACTAAATCCAAACAATACTAGTAAGTTGATTTAAGAGAGACTGAAACATTACTAATGTGCTAAACAAGACATTCCCCTTAGACCAAAGAGTTTCTATTTGATTGACATCTTGACACTATAAGCTTGAAAATTGAATAGTGTATTGTGAATCTACTATTTTTGTTTTTTAAATATTTTTTGATGAAAATTGAAGTGTTTACGTGTTGAATATAATTTGCAGAATAAAAGTGAAAAAGAAATTGCAGAAAGTAAAATATTGAAAGCAATCACAAATCAAGAACAATAGATTTATCGTGGTTCACCATTAATTTAATGGCTACATCCACACTCAAGGATTATCTCTTATTATTGAATAGTGTATTGTGAATCTACTATTTTTGTTTTTTAAAGATTTTCTGATGAAAATTGAAGTGTTTACATGTTGAATATAATTTGCAGAATAAAAGTGAAAAAGAAATTGCAGAAAGTAAAATATTGAAAACAATCACAAATCAAGAACAATAGATTTATCGTGGTTCACCATTAATTTAATGGCTACATCCACACTCAGGGATTATCTCTTATTATTCACAAGTTCTGAATGAATTACATATTCAGCCAACAACATTATTTATAAAACAAGTCTCCAACCAATTAAATAGAAAAAACCATTCGAAATAGATAACTTCTAAATTGGTCAACACATGCCAATAGAAGTTTTACAAAGTAAGAAAACATTTTGAATTAAAGGAGAAATTTGCTAATTTGGGCTTCAATGGACCCAACAATCTCCCACTTAAAGACCAAATTGCTGCTTAGAGATATCCCACCACTGTAGAGTTAATGTCAGAGCTGCACAAGCCCGAGAGAAGCTCTACAAAATTTTAACTTCTCCCTCGGAACTACTTTTGTCAACATGTCAGCTGGATTCAACTTTGTGTCAATTTTCTCCACCTGCAGCTTGCCTTCTTCAATACAATGGCGAATGAAGTGATATCACAACTCTATGTGCTTCATCTGATTGTGAAAGGCTGATTTTTTTGACAAGTGAATAGCACTATTGCTATCACAAAAAAGAGTAAAAACAGATTGTTGAAACCATAAATCACCTATCAAATGCTACAACCATATCATTTCCTTCGCTCCTTCAAAAAGAGCAATATATTCTGCTTCCGTAGAATAAAGTGCAACCACCTGTTGCAACTGAGAAACCCAACTGGTCGCTGCCCCAACAAAAGTGAATACATAATTGGTGGTAGAATGCCTTTTATCCAGATCTCTAGCCATATTTGAATCGACATAACCTCATAGATTTATGTCCTTACCACCAAAACATAAACTGCGATCAGAAGTACCTTTCAAATACTTGAATATCCATTGTACTACCTGTCAATGTTGTTTACCCGAATTACTCATAAATCTACTCACAACTGCCACCACTTGAGCAATATCTGGACGAGTACAAGTCATGGCATATATTAAACTGCCAACTATGGATGAGTACGGAACACACTTCACGTGTTCTTTTTCTTCATCTGTTTTAGGACACATAGCTGAGGATAACTTAAAATGATCAGCCAAAGGAGTACTCACAGATTTGGCATTCTTCATATTAAATCTATCTAATATTTTTAGAATATATTTTTCTTGAGATAATCTAAGTTCTCTCTTTTTCCTATCCTTGATTATATTCATCCCAAGAATCCTCTTTGCTGCCCCTAAATCCTTCATGGCAAATCTCCGAGATAAATGTTGTTTCAACTCACGAACTATCCTCACACTATTGCCAGCAACCAACATATCATCAACATAAATTAATAAAATGAAAAAAATACCATTTGGAAGCTTCTTGTAATAAATACATGGGTTTGAATCACAACGAATAAATTGTTGTTGAGTCATGAAGCTGTAAAATTTTAAATACCATTGTCTGGGGGCTTGCTTGAGCCTATACAAACTCCGCTTCAATCTGCAATATAAATGCTCTTGACCCAGTTTTGCAAAACCTTCAGCTGCTCCATGTATAATTCCTTTTCAACATCTCCATGAAAAAAAGCAGCTTTGACATCTAATTGCTCAAGTTCAAGATCCCAAATGGCTACCAAGCCTAACACTACTCGAATGGTGGTCATTCTCACAACTGGTGAAAATATCTCATTGAAATCAATGCCTTTTTCTTGAGCAAAACACTTGACAACTAATCTGGCTCTGTAACATTGATGATCTCCCTCTTCCTCTTTGACACGATACACCCATTTATTTTTCAGAGGCTTTTGATTTGGCGGAAGAGGAACCAAATCCCAAGTGTCATTTGCTCGCAAAGATTCCATTTCTTCATTCATTGCCTCCATCCATTTGACTGAATTTACATCTTTGCAAGCTTCTTTGAATGTTGTTGGATCTGCCTCACCACAAAGCAACAAATCATAATCATAATTATCTAATAAATTTAACTAAAATCATCAATGTTTTTTGGGAGTTTCCTCTTCTGAGTTGATCTCCTTAATTGAGAACCAATTTCAGATTGCAAATTTCCTTGTGTCTCCACATTTTCCTGATTACTCTGTATTGTGACCATTTCACACATCGCCCCATTGCAAATGGGGACCCCCTGTTTTCGCTTTTTGCCTCGATGTTGCAACTGCTTATTACTTGTCTTTTTACAATGAGGTCATCATTTTGAAGGTTCCAAGCCAGTCTTTTGCAAGTCATCTGAGCCAAGTCAAGAATTCATGCTTGAATCAGTGCGTAGACGTCATGGAAGCGCTCAGAAGGCCCAGGAAACGAAGATCGCCTGTGAATTCGGCCAATTCTAACACTTCCTATTTTTTAGGGAAATTTGCTTTTTCGATTTTTCATTTTTAGCATTTTTGGGCCAAACAACGTTCCCTATTTTTTTAGGGTTTGCTTTTTCTATTTTTAGAAAGTTTCTATTTTTGGAAAGTTTCTATTTTTTGGAAAGTTTCCATTTTTAGAAAGGTCCCGAGTTCTGAAAACGCACTCAGAAGTTCGAAAAACTCAATAGAACTCTCAGAAAATCAAAGTAAAGAAATTGAAAAATTATTGAAAAATCTGGAAAAACAATTCAAAAAGCATGAAAAATCAGACCAAAAACATTGAAATCTGGAAAAATTAGGTCAAAACCAGTCAGATCTGAGTTTGAAATCATCAAAAATCAGCTCAAAAAAAGATGAAGTTCTTGGAAAATCTGGTTAAGTCTGGAAAATTCGCATTTCCAAGAAGGAGAATGTTAAGGGAGAGAGGTATGAATGTCAAGAAGCTGGTGAAGTCCGCCCAGCACTAAGGAAGCACATCCTAGGATCCTTTGAAGTCTGCCTTGCATGTCCAAGCATCATCTAAGGTCCGCCCTGCATGTCCAAAAGGCTTGGAAAGTCCGCCTAGGCATGTAGAAGGAGAAAAAAAATGAAATTTTCACTAAGTGTTGGAACCCAGCAAAGGGGAATTTCGAAATTTAGCTAAGTGTGAAAGCCTAAAAAGGTGGAGAATCATTTCCAAAGAGATAAAACGTTGAGACAAATGCAAAAAATCCTTCAAAGTCCGCCCTAGAAAAGAGGGACATCCAAGATGCATATCCAAAGAGGAAGGAAAGTCCACCATACACTTGAAGAGGTTGGCAAGATGTCAAGGAAGTCTGCCATGCTTGTCCAAGGTGCTAAGGAAGTCCGCCTAGGCATGTGGAAGATTAAAAATTTGAAATTTTTACTAAGTATTGGTGCCTACCAAGGAAAAATTCGAAAATTTGCCTAAGTATAGAGGCTTAAGGGATGAAAATTTGAGATTTTTGACTAAGTATCATGACATTTTTGAGAGGTTAAGTGCTAGGTTTGAAAGGACAAGTGCTAAAGAAATTAGGATATGGCAAAGAATAAAACGGAGTGTGCCTAACACAAAGGTGGAAAAGAAATTAAATTTGCTTAAGTGTGGGTATCTGGAGAAAATGTTAAGAAATCGACAACTTTGGCTGAAGAAAAGTGCACAAGGCAAGGGAAAAGGAAGGATCGCCCTTGGCCAGAAGGAAGAAGAATTTGTCAACTGTCCAAGAAATTCGCCCGATGAGGACATCCAAACAAGGATTTTTCTTAGAAAAATTTGACTGAGCA
The DNA here is from genome assembly GCA_007258455.2 of Sequoia sempervirens. Classification (NCBI taxonomy): domain Eukaryota; kingdom Viridiplantae; phylum Streptophyta; class Pinopsida; order Cupressales; family Cupressaceae; genus Sequoia; species Sequoia sempervirens. The sequence continues at coordinate 282,825,754 of VDFB02000003.1, forward strand.
AGAGAAAATTTGACTTTGGTAGAACAAAATAGGCTCCTGGTGCAATTAAAAATTTTGCCATGGCAGAAGAAAATAGGGATCTAGCATAACATTTATCGACGGGACGGCTAAAATTTTGGCTTGGCTAGACAAAATTGGGAATAAAATTGGCCAAAGAAAATGAAGAGGAGATTGGATAAAAAAAATAAATGACAAGAGTCTTGAAAGTTTGCAAGTTTCAAAGGGTTCGACTTCTAGAGAGAGAGTATGGCAAATCAGTGAGAATTCCAACTTCAGGGGATTAAAATGGAGAATTAAATATGAAATATGCCCGTGCCAAGATGAAAATCGCAAAGAGAGTATGGAACTCACTTTGAAATGATAAATTCGACACAAAATTCACTGTGACTTCAGGAGAGAGAGTGTTAAAAATTAGGAGAGAGAAAATTTGAATTTGTTTATTTTATTTCTTGCAGGTGGATGACGACAGGAGGCGAATCTTCAAAGAGGAAGCAATGGCATGGAATGGTGGCAAGTCTGCTTCAAGCCAAATGGAGTGAGGGAAAAAGGATGGGATAAGCACGAGAAAGTCCAACCTTGCCTAAGCATAGCATGTCCAAACCTTTGTAAGGCATGTTCAAGGCAAAGTAAAGTCTGACCTAGATAAGAAAATGTCTTGAGCATCATGAAGTCCGACTTTGATTGAAGGAAAACATCCAAGCTCGTGAAGTCCGCCCAAGGAGAGGATGAGAAAATTGGCTAAGTGTTGATACCTTGGGGAGAAGAATTCACTAAGTGTTGGACGGAAAACAGGAAGGATGAAGAGGAAAATAAAGAAGAAATGAATAAAATCCTTAGCACAAGCCAGATCCAGAATTGAAGGCAAATCCACAAGAAAAGTTCATCCAAAACCTTGGCTAAATGTTGAATAGTCCGTGTGAAGGTGATACAAAATGAACATGAATGGCCAAGATTTGGCTAAGTTTGGGAAATACTTCACAGAGGAAATTCCAATTTCTCTATCATGGCGAAAGAACAGGGGCATTCTTCTCCAAATTCAAGACACTTGAATGGATATCCAGACATCTTGGAAGGATTTCATCTACAATCCCAGACCTATTGAAGCAATCCGGACAACTTCTTGAGGGATTTCATCTCCTGAGGAATTAAAAACAAGCTTCCAATCAGAATCAGATGGTGACAAGAAGAGTGTTCCAAACATATCTCCATACTTAGACAATTTCTTGACACAAATTGGAGAATTCAAAGAGGAAATCCAAAGGAATAACATCAACCCAATTCAAGCAGGAGGAAGTTCAAAGCAACCAACTTCAAGTCCAGACACATGCTCCAAGGGGAGACTTCCAGACTTCAAAGATTCCTGTACAGGTAAGAAGAAGAAATCAAAGTCTCAAAAGGGAATCCAAGATCAAAGGTAGGAAGGAACAAGCACAATGGACAGAGTCATTGGCAAGGAAAATATCCTAAGGCAAGCACGTGGAAGAAAAAATGAAGCAACCAAGGAAGGCATCCAACACGCTGAGGTGGCTCCTCATCATCTTCCAACCAATCAAATTGTTCCAAATCAACATGCAACAACATTCAATTTTATTGTTGGTTTATATTTAGCAAAAAGGACAAGTGTCCTCGAATGAAATTTTCTCATTGGTCGAAGGTGACAAACCCTAATTAGGGTTTTATTTTGTAATCTCGGCCGTTGATTTGAAATCAATCTTGGCCATTGAATTGTAATTGGGGAGCCTATAAATTGAGCTCGCCCCCTCATTTGTAATGTGTGGAGACAGATTATGTATATTGTCGCATTGAGACTATTTTGAATGATAAAAGCTCTTGAGCATGATTTGCCTTGAATAACTTCTTATTGTTGAATAGTAAGCGAGGTTGCATATTATCTTCCGCCATAGATTAGAGTTAAAGTTAGATTAAGTAGAATTTGCTTTGAAAGTTGGTTAATTGAATGAGAGATTGATCATATTGATTCAATGGTGAGGTGTAGCTCATACTTTCTTCGAATGGATGATTTGCATTCGATGCGTAAAGTTAGCCTGAGCTCTTAATTGTGGAAACTTAACTTCAGCCTCGTTCGAGGTTTGAAAATTATTCTCACAAACCCCTTGAAGATTGCACCCATTTTGCGTATGTTGTCCTGCAGGAGGTGAAACAAAATGTGGTTTATTCCCTTCACCGAGTCTTTATTGTCTCTTGAGTTCTTAGGCTTAGACTAGATTCTTTGAACCCTTGTCTTTTTGCCATTTTTTTTGAGATCCACAATTGAAAGTCCTAATTGAAAGCCTTTGACGATAAATTTCCTAAGTCCTGAACTTGCAAAGATTTTACGTAAGTCCCCTTGTTCATTACCAGCAAATCACAACTGCCATTGAGCTTATCCACACGTCGAGACCCGACTAAAGAAACCTTGGAATCGCCATATGATCTTCTCGCAATCTTAGCATACGCGGTGGTTTTTCAAGAGAGGATAAAGTGTCTTTGGACATTTTTATTCTGATGTTTGGTGGATGATAAAACACTCATCAACACTCTGTAAATTAGCACCACTGCCCTATTTTTCCATACTCCACTGCACATTGCCCTGATCAGGATAAACAACAACTCCCACTTGAAAAAACAGAGGTTGCATTTTGTTGTTGACAGACAGCGATGGATTAGTTCCTATTGGCTACAAAATGATTTGCAATGGCAGCGTATGAACATTTAGTGGCTGCGAATTTATGTCCAAAGGCTACGTATAGTGGAAAGAAGGCAGTGAATCATTCAAAAGAGACAGCAAGTAAATTGAATGAGGGTGCAGATTAATTAAAGGCTGTGAAGAAAGGTCTACAAGCCAGTTTAGACCTTGGGTGGGCTACGTATCTTTGATTAGAGGCTGTGAAGAAATTAAGTTAGGCGAATTTCCTTCTATAGACTGCACTATAACTGGTGAAGGCGGTGGAACCATGTTTAAGGGCAGCGGATTGAAATTTGAAGAGGGCAGCGAATGATGTAAATAAGGCGTCACATTATCTGGAGGAGGCCGCGCTATAGTAGATGGAGGCAGTGAATTAAATAATGAAGGCAGCGTAGGCAAAGGCGCTACAATAGACAAAGGCTGCGTAGAAGATGGTAAAGGTAGAGTATTAAAAAGAGAAGGCTATTGTTCATTTAAAGGTTCATTCACAGTCATTGAATGGACAATTGGAGAAGGCTATGTGCTAGTAGAAACATGGGAAATAATAGTTGAAGGTAGAGAATGTAAATTTGATGGCTGCGAATAAACAGGGGTGCTAGGATTTGAAGAAATGACTAAGGGCTGGGAGAAGGTAACAGATGTTTTCTTAACACGACCATTATCGAATAAATGAACCTCAAAATATTCATCAGAAGATTTATCCAGAGGTTGCAAACCTGAAATTTTTTTCTCATTGAAGACAACATCCCGACTGCGAACAATCTTTTTAGCAATGGGATCCCACAACCTAAAACCAAATTGATCTTCTCCATAGCCCAAAAAAATGCACTTTTTTGATTTGAAATCAAGCTTCGTTTGCTGTTCTTTGGGAATATTCACGAATGCTTCACAACCAAACACCTACAAATGCTGATATTAAATTCTCTTCCCAAGCCATCTCTCCTAAGAAATGTCAAAATCCAAATGAGATGACGGGGCACAATTAATCTAATATACTGCAATGTAGCACGCCTCTACCCAAAACTCTTTTCCCAAACTGGCATTGGAGAGCATACATCGAGCTCTCTCTAAAATTGTCCGATTCAATCGCTCAACTGCTTCATTTTCCTGAGGGGTGAATGGGACCTCCTTTATTCTTCGAATGTCGGTCTACATAGAAATTATCAAACTCCGAGGAACAAAACTCTCCTGCATTGTCGGTTTTCAGACATTTAATTTTATGCGCTATTTGATTTTCAACAAGAGCCTTGAAAATTTTGAACTTTGATTTATTTTTTATTTTTTATTCAACATGTAAATCCAAACTTTTCTAGTGTAATCATCCAAGAAAGTAACAAAGTAATTTTCTCCTCCAAATGAAGTTACCTCCGTGGGACCAAAAACGTCTGAATGCACGAGTTCCAAAGGAGTGGTTTTCTGATCATGGCCTATCCTCAAGAAGCTAGTCCAACTTTGTTTGCCATAAAGATAATGTTCGCAAAACTCTAAATCCATCGATTGCAAGCTAGGTAGTTGATCTCGTTGAAGCATTACTTTAAACCCTTTCTTGCTCATGTGATTGAGCCTCTTATGCCAAATTTCTGAATTGATGTCCATGACTGTCATGGCAGCTCCCACTTCACCATGGCATTTTAAAATATAAAGATTACCCAACTTCTTGCCTTTTGCAAGCACCAAAACCCTCTTTGTTACTTGCCAATTTTCTAAAGAGAATTTAACATCACACCCAGAAGCAATTAATTGACTTACAGAAGTTAAATTTCTTTTCAATAAAGGGACATATCTCACATCCTTTAAAATCCATTGACTGCCATTTTTTAAATTTAAAACTATATCACCCTTAAAAAAAAATTCACACTCCTTATTATCACCAAGAAAAACCTTACTAAAAGCACTTTCTTTGAAATTTGTGAAAGCTCGCTTGCATGAAGTAGCATAGAAAGAAGCTCTGGAATCAAATACCCAATAGTCTGCAGTTGTTTCTCTAGCAGCCAAGATCAAAACACTGTCATCCTTTTCAGCTTTAATGTTTGCTTGATTTTTAATGACTATGTCATGTGCCTTCTTATAATTCCCATCAATTTTTCTTTGTGTGGCCCGGCTTGCTACAAAACCAATAGGCACCTATTTTTCCTCTTGATTGCGATCTAGATTTTGACCTCTTCAATTATTATATTTGCCTCTTTTTTTACTTCTACCTCTGTTACCAACACTTACAGCTGTTAATGCCTCACCAGACGAGGGTTCTTGATTTTTTCTTCGCATATCTTCACTCAGAAGAGTGGCTGCAACATCATCGAATTTCAGCTTGCTTTTGGCAGCCACCGAGGTGCTCACTGCCATCACAACACCTTCCCAGCTATTGGGTAAAAAACACAGTAATAAAATAGTTTTGATCTCATCATCCAAATTTATGCCTACATAAATCAACTGGGTAACTAATGTATTAAATTCATTCAAATGATTGGACATAACCCCTCCTCGCATTTTTAAATTATACAGTTTCTTCATAATAAATACCTTATTGAAGGCAGATACCATCTCATACATTGAAGACAATTTAACCTACAACTCCTGTGTAGTCTTCTCTATAGAGACATTAAATAAGACATTGCTGGACAGTGACAGGAAAATTGTAGCTCTTGCTTTTTTGTCCAACTTCTTCCATTCTTCATCAGATAGAGATCCTTGCCCTTTAATTTTTCCAGCCAACGCATTCGAAAGGTCTTGTTTGATGAGAAGGGTTCCATCTGCACTTTCCAAACGCTGAGATTTTGTCCTGCAAACTTTTCTATTTTCTACTTGTTTGCATCTTCCATGGCAGCAGAAGTTCCTCGCAATTGCCTGCACCAAAATTCTCCAACTTATTCTAATACCAATTGTTAAATATAATTTGCAAAATAAAAGTGAAAAATAAATTGCAGAAAGTAAAATATTGAAAGCAGTCACAAATCAAGAACAATAGATTTATCATGGTTCACCATTAATTTAATGGCTACATCCACACTCAGAAATTATCTCTTATTTCATATTCAACCAACAACATTATTTATAAAACAAGTCTCTAACCAATTAAATGGAAAAAAACCATTCGAAATAGATAACTTCTAAATTGGTCAACACATGCCAATAGAAGTTTTACACAGTAAGAAAACATTTCAAATTAAAGAAGAAATTTGCTAATTTGGGTTTCACTGAACCCAACATTACGATAGTCAATTTGAAAGAAGTTAGATGAATCAACAAATTCAAGTCACATTTAAAAGTGCGTTACACGAGTGGAATTGATTTTGATTTTGAGCTAGTGTCGAGACGTTCATTAAAATTATAGTTAAAAAGGAGAAATTAAGTACTTACCCTCCAGTCATATCCATGGACCATCCTGAGGGCGAACATATCTTATCGAAAGCACGCTTCCAACTATCGATCTCTTCTCTTGAATATCGATTTGGATGGCTATAATGTTTTTTAAATGATTTCTCGTAAGGGCTGGAGTCTCCTAGAGGATATCTAACATGGGTTGGTTCCACCTGATAAAAGAGAGGAATGATCAACCCAGGGGAGGCCAACATTAAGGCGGCCTCCCTGAGACACCACGCCGAGCTCCTTCGGAAAATATAGGAATGCGTATGGCACTGCTCTCAATTGCTCTTTCCAGGCTTAAATCAATGATTTCCCCCTTTTTTAACCTGTGGCCATCTAGAAACACATTCAATCCCGCCGTGGAGAGAGCTTCAAAGAGATGATCAACCAGAGTCTTTCTCACATCTTTTCCCCTGAAACTCAGAAACACATGATATCTCTTATCATTTATAGAAACCTCTGTGACGGCAGGTATGTAAGGCTCGAATTCGTCCATCTTAGAGGCTCAACGACGAGAGGTAGGAGAAAGTAGTGTTCCAGAGGGAGGAATCCTAATGATACAGAGGCGCAGAGGATTCAGTCCTCATCTTTATAATTGAAAAATAGATACAATAGACCCTGATGAGATTATCAGTCAGGAATTTCTAGAAACCGGGTAAATTACATTTGAAAATGTCTTGGGAGAATGGCGGTTAGCATATATTTGATTGCTACCTGTTTTCCATGCATTTTCTGCCCCGGCACATCGCTAAAGACTATCACGAAAGACTCGAAAATTGCCCAACGATCAGGAGCTTCCTCCTTATCGTCGACATTAATATCGGGGTCCACAATATTGAAGAGGCGATACTCTACCACACACATCACGTTCCTTGATCGCTAATCTACGCTCCATCCTTCCAAAAACAGGTGGTCGAGCCCGTGGGGTCCACTTAACCCGACCTTTCCCGTTCCCTGTCCTTTCTCCGTTTACTTTTACCGTTCTTCCGTTTTCACTTTTTCTGTTCCGTTGGTTGTTCCCGTTCCCGTTCCCGTTCCCGTTCTCGTTCGTGTAGGAGTTCCTTTCCACCGTTCCGAAAGATTCCACTCATTCTGGACAGGGGAGGGCGTTGCCATTTTGCTTTGAAATCCCTTCTCACATGCTTCTCAATAACTGATGCAGATTATAACCTCTGCAAGCGAGGCTTCAAATACCCCAGTTCAGCCTTGTATTAAAAAAAACTCCATCTCAAAACCGTGCCGTTAAAGGATTAAACAGCAAAATATTTTATCCAACAAAGAAGATAAGAAACATAGCTCATACGATCCTCACAAGTAATAAAACTGATATTTTCCCTTTAGAATTCAAAACCAAAAAAAAAAATCAGAGTCCTTCACAGCAGAAGAACAACATTCTCCAACCACCTACAGCCCTCGTTCCCCCCTCCCCACGACTTACACTAGAATCCGCAAAAAAAACTCTACCAAAAGGAGAAAACAAGCCAAAATAGCAACTGCTAGACTGACAGTTGACACACCAAAATAGGAACACACAAACAGGAGAAAAATAGAAAAAAAAGACCAGACTGACAATGAGGGCCTGGGCAGTCATTACATATCCGCCTATTTTGGGAAAGATTTGGAGGTTACATCATCTTCCCTGCCTTTAAAAAGGTCTGAACCTCTTGGTTTAGAAGAGTTTAATTGCATTACCATAAGTGGTTTGGTCTTCAAAGTATTCTCTTGGGATTCCTTGGCACAATTTGAACTATCATCCAAGCTTCCAAACCATTTTTTTCTAGCATTGACAGGAGTCCAATGTTGATTCCACCATTCAGTTGGACTAATAAGGTTAAGCAAAATCCCCAAAGCAAGACCAATAAAATAATCACTACTACAATCATTAGTAGACTTGAAGCTTTTTCCCTTGCTTCAATCATACTTCACATCATTCCTCTCAGACTGGGTAAAGCAATTACGTTGGACTGAACTCTGAATCACATTCTTGGAAGATCTTTGATGATTGTGTTTATACTCCCACAACTCACCATCCCCTTGAGAATGAAGGTCACAGCCAACTAAAACTTCAATACCTTTTTCTCGAGGCGTACATGTAATCTTGTTAGTTGAATCTTGTTGTAACTCTACATCAATTTTTGGTTGCATGTCATTCTTCAAATTGTTTACCTCTTTTGCTCCTTGAGTTTCCTCCAACTCTCTTCTTGGTAGAGCTAGAATTTTGTTTTTTTCTTGAAGCTCGAACTTGGCTTGTGCTAGAAGAGACAAAGCTGCCACTTTAGATGCTCCTTCATCTTTCCATGGTTTTAAGAATGTTTTCTTTCCTTCATGTTGGATCTCATAGGTGTTCTCTCTACCTCAATGGATTACATTCTGATCATATTGCCAAGGCCTACCCAACAACAAATGACATGCATCGATCAATACCACATCACAAAGCACTTCATCCACATATGGACCAATTTTGAAGGCAACAAGGCAAGATTTATCCACAAGTACACTATGATTTTTTTTTAACGAATAAATCTTATAGGGATTAGATTTTGGAATACAAACAAGTTGTAATTTGTCAACCATCTCTGTACTCACTAGATTATCAGTAGATCCACAATCTATGATCACTTTACATACCTTGTCCTTACATTTGCATTTTGTTCGAAAGATGCTCTTCCTCTTCCAATCAGCTTTAGGGGTTTCTTTGTGTCTAGATCTCCAAGTTCTTCTCAATATCAAGTTCTCTCTTGACTCGGCTTCAACTTCTTCTATCCAAGGTTCTTTCTTTTGGGCTACCATCACCCTTTTGGAGTTTTGATCACAATCTATAGCCTTGTGGGCTTCATCACAAATAAAACACTTCATGGGTTTCCACTTTCCAGGAGGTAGTTGTCCTCGTCCTCTACCTTTAAAGCCTCCATTTCCTTTGAAGTCGGTCTTCACATTCTTTCCTTCTTTTGATTCATCATTTATGGTAGTTTCCAAAGAAACCTCTTTCTCTCTATTTTTTTTGTTATCATCTCTTTTATTGAATATTTTGTTTTTTCGATTTAGTTTCTCTTCTGCCTTTAAGGCATATTCATAAGCTTCATCCATTGTAGGTATTGTCAACAATACGAGCTCATTCTGAAGTTGAAATTTTTGCCCATTGACATATCTAGCTACTATTTGCCCTTCACTTTCTTGTATATCTGTTCGAATTTGAAGCCTCATGAACTGTTCAATATAAGCTTGTACTGACTGATCTTTTTGTTTCAGATTTTGAAATTCTTTAAACAATTTCTGTTGGTAATCAGAGGGAAAAATCCGAGCTTTCATATGTTTCAGCATGTTAGGCCAAAGCCTAATCTTATTTTTCCCTTCTTTTCTTCTCGAACAAAGAAGATAAGAAACATAACTTAGAGGATCTTCACAAGCAATAAAACTAATATTTTCCCTTTGGAATTCAAAACCAAAAAAAAATCACAGAATCCTTCATAGCTGAAGAACAACATTCTCCAACCACCTACACCCCTTGCCCCCATGATTAACACCAGAATCCCCCAAAAAATCTCTCCCAAAAAGGAGAAAACAAGCCAAAATAGCAACTGTCAGACTGATAGTTGGCACACCAAAATAGGAACACACGAACAGGAGAAAAATAGAAAAACAAAACCAGACTGACAATGAGGGAAGCCATTACATATCCGCCTATTTTGGGAAATATTCGGCGGTTACATCAATAACTCCACAAGCACTTATATTCTGGACACCAAGGCCATTGCTAGCTGGCCTGTCTAGTTGATTTAAATATTTAACTATATAATTGTTTCAGGTTTGACTGTGTGAAGTCCTCTTTAAATTCAAAGGCAAAATGTATTTGTTGACAAGAAATTAGGTTATTCCAATATGATTTGCATGATATTTGAACAGTTTGATCTTCCTTGCCAATCCTATGTGAGAGGGTTTAAATCTCTCATGATTGTTTGAAACAATGTTTGAATCCAAAACCTTATTGACCTTGAGAAATTTAAGGGAAGACGAGTTTAAAACAGACATAAATGAGACATTTTAATTCACGATCTACAAATCTGCAATGAAAGAATTGGCACAAATACCGCAAAGTGTTCAATTTTTGTAGTTTGCAACTCACCTTTACATTATTCAGCTGCTCAAGGACACAATGAGGTTACAATTCATTCTGTTGTATTGTAGACAGTGCCAAAATGCTCTATTTGTTATCAAGAAATTTAAATAAGCTTTTAATAAGTTGTTAACTGCAGATTGTCTGTCTTGCTTGAATGTGGAGTAGAAGTAAGTATCAGGAACTACTGTGGTCAGGTAGGAATTACAGATTTTGCATAGAGTTTTCTTCAACTTTTTCATTAATTTGATCCATCAATAATGTTTTAAATACAAAGAAAGTGTTTTTTGTTTCATGGTCATTGGATTGAGACTTCCCACAAATGCTAATGTCAAATTATGCGAATTATTGGCAAGTGCACACAAGATGACCTTAAAATCATGGTAAAACGATAATTGAGGACCATGTTTAATGTGTGGTTGTGAATAGAGTTAAGTGCTGATACAAATTTTCTCTTGGCTATAGAGCTAATTGCACAATTTAATTCGAGGGTAAATTTTGATTTCATTATAATACCACTATCTTGGTTTATTTTTAATGCACAATACAACCATTCTGGCCTAAATTTTTTTGGTTTGATTAATGTCTTCATTCTTTTGAAATACTACAGACAACATTGATGCAAGCTTGTAGGTCACTGGGAAGTGGTTTAGACAATGTTGTATAAGGAAAATGTAAGATAGTCTCAACTATGTTTTCAGTGTTTTTTTTTGTGTTTTATTGTGCGACAAGATGTCACCAATACTTAGGGTTATTTTCATAAAAAAATTTAGCATCCAAGTCAACAAAGTAAACTATCTTAATGGCTGAACAACTCTTCATTTTGTAGTGGTAAATGGTCATTCTTGATGTGAAAGACATGTATGCAAAATGTGGAAGCATAGACAAGGCATGTGAATTGTTTGATGTTACTGCCTAGGTAGACATCTATGCAGAATGTGGAATTATAGACAAAGTATGCGAACTATTTGTTGTAATTTCCCAAGTAGACATGTATGCAAAATGTGGAAGTATAGAGAAGGCATGTGTACTGTCCTACCTTACTATAATGGAAGAAAAAAATAGAGCATTTGAAGGATTAGAAGTTATGTGTGCAAAATGCACATGGATTGAATTTCAAAGATTTCTTGTTCACAAAAAGGAAGACTTTGCCTAATGAAATTTCACTACACAAATAGAATAAGAGAAATTTAAAACTACAATCTATTAGATTTATGATCTATGTATTAATTCACTATTTGCTAAGATGACTTTGGAGGATGGAGGGATTCCAAAGAGCTCTTATGATCTGTCACTTCATAATCAATTCCCGAATATCCCAAATGTGCAATTGAAAATTATTTTCAGCTTAAAACAACAAACAAAAAAATTCCAGATAGTTTGATTGTAGGAATAGATATAATTATTTATATATTCTATGTTTCCAGGGATTATGAAATGTAATTAAGGATTGGTTCTCTTTTTTGTTTGCAATCTATAGATTTTATTATCACTTTCACTATGCTTGTTGTTGGAGCAGTTGTGTTAACATTAAATGCCCTACTTTGGGTATGCCATTTTTTTCATAATATCAAATTCCATGTTTGTTTACTTCCTAAAAATTTATAAATTTTCTTGTTTCTATTTGTAATGTACGAAAAGTGAAACCCTAGGGTTTAACTAGGATTAATCACCTTTCACTTACATCACATTAGAATTTAGATTGGCAAGGGTATGAGATTGACTTGCAACCTGAAAGGTGAGTCAATCAACCCTAGATTTGAATTCTTTTAGGGGTTTGAAATTTATTTTTGATGAAATGCAATGATGCAACTTGTGAACAATGAAAATGCACTATTGTGATGTGAAAATAACAAATTTGAGAAGTGAGAAAAATTTGATGTTCAGAAACAAAATGGGCAGATTGGTGTGCACCTGTCATATAAATTTGAAGTTGAATTTACAAGACTAAGTCGCCTAGGGCACCTATGTTTGAGTAATTGAATTTGAAACCTTTCTTTGCAATCCTTGGGTGTCTAATCATAGGCTTCTTCCTTCCAGGTCCTAGTGTCGGATCTTCAACGATTGTTAAGAGAACCGAGTTTTCGTATCTTGTCAAGTTTTAGGGTTTGAATGCAATAATGAACAAAAGATCTTCAATTTTCCTCCAATTTTCTTTAGATTTGTAACATGCGCATTCAAAGAGAGAGAAAGGGTTGTGCCATATAGGTGTTTGCCTCAGTCAAACCTTGTGTTGGTGTTTCCACCTCCACAATGATAAAATTGATGAAAGAGAGGTTATCCTTTTGAGGGCTAGAGGATAAATGATAAACAAACAATGAATCAACAATAGACTGCAACTCAACACTCAAATCTAATTTCCTTGAAGGATTGAAGTTGCATACATCTCCTCAAGGCTAGATTTTCTTAGAATACTTACAAGGGTTAGTCCTCACAAACAAAATGATAGCATAAACATGAACAAACTCACATAAAACTTGACATGATGCTTCAATTTTAAAATAAAGCAATAAATTTGCTTTTGAATTGATAATAATTGTTTGATAATGATCTTGATTCAAAATATTCTCTTTTTTCAAATGATGAATGACTAGGTATTTATATGCAATTAATCTAATTTCCCACAAAATAAATCTTAATAACCAATATTTGACATTTGAAATTCAAATAATAAAATGTTAGCTCTGACATATTAAAATTGGAGCCAAAATAGGGGGACAAAATCACCTAGGATGTCATTGTCCTAACCCTATTTTGCAAGGTGTAAAGTGTTGGGAGCAAAATATTAAATGTTTATCTTGGTTTTGTACATGTGATTTCTTGGTAAATGTTCAAATGGGCAATGGAATGCATAATTTAGGACATTATATGTACAATTAGGTCCATGCACTTAGGAGGGACAAAATTTAGTGTGAAATTGTCAAGGGTGACAATTTATGACGCTACATTTAGCCCCCACTTTAGTGAGAGTATGAACTTATGCTCAAAATCGCACTAAATTAAAAAATATGTCAAGAAGATTTTAATTATCCAAATGTCGAGGAGATAAGATGACAATTAGTCTAGGGAGATGCACATTTCCCCAATATTCAAGATCCCATGCCAAACCAACGTAAGGATAGAGGAACACACATGTGAAGTGAAATGCAATATGACAAGAACAAAGTATACACGATGAAGACACGTGGCATAATTTAATGCAAACATAACATCAACATCAAACAAAACATAAACATAATGCCAACACAATGCAAACATGATGCAAACACGATGCAAGCACATACTAATCACAAGACACAAAAATACATGGTTAGTACTAAAAAGATTCGAGTTGGTAAGGCAAAAAGACCTCGGTCTTAAATTTGTCTCAAATACCAAATATCATCCATTGAATGTGTTATCTTAAACAAAATGGTGCTCTTACAAGGATGTTAAATCACTCATGAGCTACATAGATATATTGGCTAGCAAGTTGTGTTATGCTAGGTGTCCATGTAATATGATGGGTTCCACAAGGATAGAAAGATGTGTTATGCTAAGACACTCATGATGTAAGGAAAGCAGAGGTGCAGAAACACTTTCCTAATGTCAAATCCACAGGGAAGAATGCAATGCAGGGCTTTTAATTTTTCAAATTACAATCTAATTAAGACACACATGAAAGATTTACAGAAATAGAGCAAATACTCAAAGACAAGGAACAACAGATTTACGTGGGAAACCCTTACGGGAAAAAATCCACCACACCAAGCTGAATCACTTTGTATTACAGTAACAAAATATTACATACAATTTAGAGATACAACTCTCTGGTTATCAATTCTCAATAGCTACATTCACTGTTCTTCTTGTTACAGAAATGCTCTCTCAACAAAATGATTCACTCATCCACCATCTCAATAGAATCGGTCTGCTTTAAATCTAATCACATTCTGATTTTGTCTTCTGTGCATCCTTATCCGCCAAATCTCCATCGAAGAAAGTTTTCATGCCGATTCAGATTTTTCCCTACAAGCTGTTTTTCTCCAGCGTCGCAACAGTTACAAAAATCCAACTGTCATCAGTTTGAAAACCGCTTCCTCTTATTGGTCCAACAGGATGCCACATAGGATGATCACACGATTAACGGTGCTCACACTTTGTTGGCATATCGGTGAGACACTAACAGTGTCTCCCCGATGCCACAAAGTATTCGCTATCGATATCGGTTCCCCAACAGTCAACAAGAGGTTTCTCATTCAACAAGACTCATTCTGAAAACCATAAGTCATAACGAACTCAGAGAGACCATCAACAAGACACACCAATCTCACTAAGACCTCATAATGAAGTCTTCGAGTTATGCCGTCGAGTGATTTCCTTTCGGTGTGACAATCGCATTTTGGAGAGACTCATATCAAAGTCAGAAGTCACATCGATGAGATATACTATTAGCAAGACATACCGATCTCACCAAGAATTCCCATCGACCACTGCATGCTACACCGAAGCCTTACCATTGTCGGCAAGACCCCACGGTTTTGGTGAGACATCATACCGCAAGACAAAGCTTCCACTGAATGGTCTCATACTGTCGACAAGACTCAAGTGTTTCGCTGCGACCTTTCTCTAAGCACCCCACCAAAGACCATTGGTGTGACTTACCTAAGTTGCCAAAACTTCTTAACAAAGTCTTTTGTTACTGCGAAGACACCACGGGGATACTCTCTGTCGGTGAGACCTAGCTTCATAGTTGAGACATCTCCCTGCGACCTTTATGTTACCCCGATAGCTTTACATTCGAGTTGGCGAGACCTTTATCGATTGCTGGGAGTCATACCAGAACAAAAGGTTACGCCGAAGACCATATGCAAAACGGTGTCGGTGAGACATTTCGTATTGGCCAAACCAATACCGACAACCCAAGTCTCCCTAATGCTCGATAAGATCACACTGTCGCCCGAAGGTTTCCATTCGCCAAAAGGTCACGCCGGACACAGAAAGTCATAGCGATAGACTTGTCGGCAAGACTTCAACCCTGTCACAGTGATAGGAACATTTCAAGAGATTCAGAACATTTAGTCGGCCAAACATCCATGATGTCACACTGACTTTACCTTCAAGGAGTTTCATGTCAATAAGAATTGAGGCACATATTCCAACACATGAAACACATGGCTCCACAAGCAAGAAGTTGTGTTATGCTAGGTGGCCATGTTAAAATTCTCTACACTCATAGATTGGAAAACTCCATTATGCTAGGACTATGCAAACCACGCTTCAAGGAGCACACAAAAATCACCTAAGGGGGTGCACAAAGTTTAACATCACGAGGGATGAATCAAATGCTTAATGTCATAGGGACAAATTAATAACCATGTGTTAGGGGGCGTTATAAGCAACACCACTACCAAGGGGGTATGCCAATAAGTTAAATCTCATAAGACGTCTATGGAATGGATAGGGGTAATATATGCCCCCCTTAAAATGTCAACGTACTTTCTATGTTGGTATTTTAAGGGAGAAAGGGGATCCTTGAAAAGAATACACACCTCCAAGATTAGTTATCCTTGCCTCCCAAGTGTAGAGACAAGGAAAACCATGCAAGAGACTATTGTGTTGATGCCATGAAAATATGTTTGCACCTAAGATTGTACCACCATGAATGCCAATGAGCAAACAAATAAAGCTACAAATGACACATAGAGAGGATCAACACCATAGAATTTAAAGATCATTATTGTTTAGAGTGATTAGGTGCATTAACACACTTGGGAGAGCACCACAATCACTAAGTTGTTGAATTTTACTACTCAAGGCCTGACATTCATTGGTAAAATGACCATGCACTCAATGATATGCATAAAATGAGTTCTTGTTATACAATTAATTTTATGTTTTTTGAGGAAGAGTAATCAAGTGTAGGCTTTGAGAAGCCTCAACAAAATATGCTCTTGCTCAGTAATGGGAGATGTTCCTTTCTCTTACGAATAAAATCTTGCTTACTTACCACAAGATGTCATACATACAATAGATGATAAAGCATTAGATGAAGATGGGGACGAAGGTTGGAAACCTAGACCTTATTTGGAAAAGTATGGTATGTTAGAACACAAATATATTGAGAGGGGGGGTGAATCAATATATCCCTAAAATTAATCCAATTCAATTTTTACAATTAACACTTATTATTGTCTTACTTAGATAAAGCATTCAAGGTACAAGCACACAACCACAACACCAAATTTACATGGAAAACCCTACAAAGGGAAAACCATAGTGAGAAAGCTACTAAGAGCTACTATCCAAATCTAGCCTCACAAAAAATAAAATAGGATTTATAACATAGTTTTATGGCTTCAACCAAAGGATACCACTGCAACACCTCTGTTGCCTTCGACTTAGTGTCTTCAACACTTCACTCATACACTTTTGCTTTCAACTCACTACCTTCAACAATTCCAACACTTCATTCACACACTTTTGATTTTGGCTCATTGTCTTCAACACTTCATTCACAAACTTCTATTTTTGGCTCATTTCCTTTAGCACTTCATTCACACACTTCTAGTTTTGGCTCACTACCTTCATCACTTCAAATACTCCTTCACACATTCACACACATTATTTTTCCTTCAGCTCATTTCTTTTCACACATATTACTTTTAACACATTGAATACTCAACACACTATTACTACTACATGATCACACACTTGATCCTTCATTTATACTATTTGCAAGCTTCAAAAAATTTATCCTTGTCGGACAAATTGAAACATGTAAACATGAAGCATGCCACAACCATAATGAGTTGGCTTCTAAACATCCATGGGAAGAGGAAATTGAGCATGGTCCAAGTTAGGAGAAAAGCATGACCTATTTTACATTAGAACATATTCCCATGTTGGTGCATGCAACAAAAAATTGGTGTAAACATCTCAATATACTAAGTCAACTTAGCAAACACTTAACCCTCCAAATATTAACTCTAGACCACAAGAGGTTCTAGAGAGACTAGATAACATCATGTGGATCTCATTACAACCATGAAATGATGTTCAAAAACATTTCTATGCCATCCTTTTATAACTTCATGCAACATTAAGCTAGCGTAGGCAAATAGACACTAGGAACCAGTATCTTGTCATGTCCCCAATTTTGGAGTAAGTTTAATTTAATTTAATTAATTAATTAAGTTGTCCAAATTAATGATATTTCATAAGGATGACTAATTGATTATTTTAATTAAATTAAATGGATTACTAAATTAGTTCTTTATAAGGTTATCAAACAATTAAATATTAAAAGGTGACCTTATATTTAATTAATTTAATAAAGTGACTAAAATAAAATATTATATTATAAAGTCACTTAAATAAAATAATGCTTAATTCTAGAAGCTTCTTGGAGATGAGATTGAAAAAGTATAAAAAGAGTCTTGGGCTAATCATTTGGCATGGTTGAGTTGACTACTTCATTTTCTACATTTGGTGAGCTTAATGCTTGAAAAACTTCACTTGTGAGATAACAAACCTAGCTAATTCCTAGTTTCGCTTGTGAGATATCAAGCCTAGCTAGATTGGGAAAGGATACCTCAGTCCTTTCATCTGCAACACAATTTTATGTCCTTTGGCCAAATTATCATCATTTGAAGGGGATCGATCCAAGAAGATAACATTAGATTTCTTTGGTTGGTGAATATTAGTCCTTTGAGGGACGATTTTGCTTAGCATTTGAGGATGATTTTGTGGCATTGAAGGATGACTTGTAGCTACTTTAATCTTAGACCTTGGGTTAGTTGGGTGCTACCTCTTGGTGGTGCGATTTTGGCTTGGAAGGCTAGGAAAATTCCAAATAAATTCTTGAGGGTTTGTTGGTTGCCGAGACAACAAGGTGCATGTGTTAGGAGGTCATATTTGATGGTTGCAAGGAGAATCGACTTCATCTTGGTTGGCTGCTATCAACATTTCCAGCTTCTTCAATGTATAATTTTTCATTGTGTATGGAGGATGTGGCCTTAGGGAGTCATTATCATTGTATAAGCATAGTCATTATCATAGCTAGTTTGCATTTACCTGATTAGTGAGATCACTGTTCTATGACAGTCATAAACATTAATGTAACTCTAGTCATGTATGGAGATCTAATATAAGAAGTAGAAGGCATCTTGCATCTCATCATCAACATTATAACGCATTCATATTGGCAAATCTAATCATTGGAGGTTGGCTGCAATTTGTATGTGTAGATGATAGTTTCATATCAGCATCCTTAGTTTGCATGCCAATTGTTTGACAAAAATGTCAATTGGCTGTAGGTGGTCATTTTCATGAAATTAAGTCATTTATTTGCATTGAAAAATACAAAAAATATTTTCACATCATCTATATTGTTGTTAGACTTATTAGTTATCAATTCCAAGCATTTAAACATTATTGTCAAGTGCCAAAAACCAAAACACAACAATTAGAAGTTTATATCAGCATATATTAGCTTTACATGACAACTGTTTGATGAAATGTCCAAAGCATAAAGAGGTGGAAACAAGGTCAGATTTGATTGGGACATTATAGTGGTATTAGAGCTAAAGATCTTTCCATCCTGTAAGGTTTCATGAGTGAAAGAGAAAAGAGGTATACAACAAGGGAAGAAAAGAAAGGACAATATTACACAATAGGTGGTAGAAGACAATTCAACCCTCCACACATTCCAGAAGGACAAACACTTTTAGGTGAGTTAAGGAGGCATTGGGAAATAACAAGAGAAGGGGATTCAGTTAGCACAATGGGCGAAGGTAGTAGTGGCAGCCCTAGGAAATAAGATTCAAGTGATGCACTCTTGAGGGAACATCTACCAGAGCAAAGAAGAATAAATCAACAATTAGAACAAATGATGAATATGCTGACAAGAAATTCAATTGGCAATAATAACAATACAAATGGAGGAAAAAATGGACATGGAGACTACTCAGTTAATAATAACAGGGTTCCTAATCATCGTACTACTCAAAGTGGAACAAGACCCATGATGCTTGTTTTTCCTGGATAGAGAAGAACAACCAAAAGTAGACAATGAAATCACAATACTTGAGCTTCATGATCAATTCAAAAAATATTGGGTATCTGCTGGTTTTCAACAAGATATGTCCCTCAAAGACTACATGGACCTAAGAATGAGACATAAAACAAACAGAGGTAACAGGGAGTAGCACAATGACCTCAGGAGAAAAGTCAGAAAATCGAGGTCGCCTTATTATGATGGTTCAGGGAAGACAACATCACGAGCTTGGGTGCAAAAGGTGGATACTTATTTTTAGCTTAATCCTATGCTTGAGGATGAAGCAATCAAATATGATACAATACACTTGGGTGGGGTTGCACATGAATGGTGGTACCATGGGTTAGTCACCATGGGTCATGATCAGATTACATCTGATGTAGAGTTCACCGAATGCTTGATTGACAGATTTGATGTGAAGGATCTAGAACTACATTTCAAGGAGTTAGCACAACTCAAACAAACAGGATCATTGGATACATACATTTTTGATTTCCAGAGGTTGGCTGTTTAGGTGACATACATTTTAGAGAGGAGGTTGTTAGTCCTATTCATGGATGATTTGATGGATCCATTGAGAGGTTGGGTTAAGGATTTCATCCCTACTTCACTATAGGAGGAAATCAAGAAGGGTAGGGACATGAAGTCTAGCCAACAAAGAAATAAGTTCTCAAGTAATAACAGAAAAAAATCCCCCTCATGCAGTTCACCTCTTCCAAAAGATACAAGGAAAAAGCCTTCTCATAAAAAAGACAATAAGAAAAAAATTAGATGAAGATTTCCATAGGGAATGTAGAGAGAAAGGAATTTGTTATCATTGTAAGGAAAAATGGGTAAATGGTCATCATTGCTTGGGAAAGGGGAAGGCTCATCTCATAGAGGTAGTGTCAGATGATGAGGATGAGGAGGAACATGCACATATGAATAGTAGCAGTTCAGATGAGGATCAACCTCAAGGAGAGGACATTGGTGGTGGTTTCATTTTTTCACTTTCAGGCTCTCCTAGATTCCACTCTTTCAGAGTTAAGGGGTCCATATAGGGTCACCTCATCACAGTCTTGATTGATAGTGGGGATACACATAGTTTCATTGATTCGGCCTTAGTGAAAAAGTAAGGATTGACAACACATGCCTTTGATGGGTTTATCATCATGGTGACTAATGGGTATAATATGTTTTGCAAGAAGAAGGTTCCCCGACTAAGTATCAGATTAGGAAACTATATAGTGAAAGATGCTTTCTATATAGTGGATTTGGGAACCACAAATGCTATTTTGGGGATTCAATGGCTCCATTCATTGGCTGAATATTCACAGAACTTTCATAAAATGGAGCTCAAGTTTAGAATGACCAAAGGACATAGAGTGGTGCTTAGAGGGAAGGCACATGGAGCACCCAAGGGCATGACAACTAATTGTATGATGAGACTAGAGGGGCCAAGTGATTTTAGTCTATGGGATGGAGTTAGAATTATTGGCAACAGTTCTTTGACATTGCCCTAATGGATGGATGGTTGCCCTACTTTGACACAATGCTCTTTGAGGACCACAGTTGTTGGTTGGGATGGTCACATGGATGTTAGGGAATGGAGTGACGAAAAGTTTCTTTTATCCTTGGGTGGAAAGGATAAATTATTCTCCATCATGGGATTGATTCATTGACTACATGGTGTTAGTCGGAGACATGATGACAGTGTGCCAGGGACTGGCTTATGTTTCTACACACCTTGGTTGGGCATTGTTTTCATCTATAGGTGACCACTGGGGGTGTGTTGGTTTGAGGATGGAATAGGAGTAGATGGCATTCATGATGATGAAATTGTTGATATGAAGAGGTACGCACATGGTGTTTTTGGGGTGCTGATAGGAGGTTACCACCTTGATTGCACTTGAGGTGTGTTTACCATATATCCTTTGATCCACATGTTCAAGACTTGGCCTCATCATTGTTGCTTCAACGAGGTGGGTTGAAGGATAGGGCATCAGGCTTGTATGATTCAAGTGGAGATGATTGTTGGGGAATTTGGTTGCATGAGGATTGTTACTTCAGTGCTTGGTTACCATCTGACGAGGTTTGGAGTTTTGGAGTTGCATTGATGAGTCTTGGGTTCCACAACTTGACAGGATATGACAGTGACATGAGCTTCAACTACGTTTTTTGGTTGATTGGAATACTTTATAGGATTGTTTGGGATCCAAGTAGTGGTGGAAAGGTGTTGTGGTGATTATAGATGGAGAGTTATAGATTGCTTGAGGGCAAGCAATCTTTGGGAAGGGAGGACTGTCATGTCCCCAATTTTGGAGTAAGTTTAATTTAATTTAATTAATTAATTAAGTTATCCAAATTAATGATATTTCATAAGGATGACTAATTGATTATTTTAATTAAATTAAGTGGATGATTAAATTAGTTATTTATAAGGTTATCAAATAATTAAATATTAAAAGGTGACCTTATATTTAATTAATTTAATAAAGTGACTAAAAGAAAATATTATATTATGAAGTCACTTAAATAAAATAATACTTAATTCTAGAAACTTCTTGGAGATGAGATTGAAAAAGTATAAAAAGAGGTTTGGGCTAAGCATTTGGCATGGTTGAGTTGACTACTTCATTTTATATATTTGGTGAGCTTAATGCTTGGAAAACTTCGCTTGTGAGATAACAAGCCTAGCCGATTCCTAGTTTTGCTTGTGAGATATCAAGCCTAGCTAGATTGGGAAAGGATACCTCAATCCTTTCATTTGCAACATAATTTTATGGCCTTTGGCAAAATTATCATCATTTGAAGGGGATTGATCCAAGAAGATAACATCATATTTCTTTGGTTGGTGAATATTAGTCCTTTGAGGGACGATTTTGCTTAGCATTGGAGGACAATTTTGTGGCATTGAAGGATGACTTGTAGTTGCTTTAATCTCAGACATTGGGTTAGTTGGGTGCTACCTCTTGGTGGTACGATTTTGGCTTGTAAGTCTAGGAAAATTCCAAATAATTTCTTGAGGGTTTGCTGGTTGCTAAGACAATAGGGTGCATGTGTTAGGAGGTCATATTTGATGGTTGCAAGGAGAATCAACTTCATCTTGGTTGGCTACTATCAACATTTCCAGGTTCTTCATTGCACAAGTTTTCATTCTGTATGGAGGATGCGGCCTTAGGGAGTCATTATCATTGTATAAGCATAGTCATTAGCATAACTAGTTTGTATTTAGTTGATTAGTGAGATCACTGTTCTATGACAGTCATAAACATTAATGTAATTTTAGTCATGTATGGAGATCTGATATAAGAAGTAGAAGGCATCTTGCATCTCATCATCAACATTGTAACACATTCATATTGGAAAATCTAATCATTGGAGGTTGTCTACAATTTGTATGTGTAGATGATAGTTTCATATCAACATCTAGTTTGCATTCCAATTGTTTGACAAAATATCAATTGGCTATAGGTGGTCATTTTCATGAAGTTAAGTCATTTATTTGCATTGAAAAATAAAAAATCATATTTGCACATCATCTATATTTTCGTTAGACTTATTAGTTATCAATTCCAAGAATTTAAACATTATTGTCTTAAGTGCCAAAAACCAAAACACAACAATCAAAAGTTTATATTGGCATATATCAGCTTTACGTGACAAATGTTTGACAAAATTTCCAAAGCATAAAGAGGTGGAAACAAGGTCAGACTTGCTTGGGACATTAAATATCTCTTGCATACCTAGAAGACACAGTCTTGAGATAAAACATTGAAAACTCAACTTATGGCACATCTCAAAATCTGAAACATGAAGGGAGAAAATAGATAGACATTTTGAACTCATCCTCCAAATCACAAGATCACAACATCAACTGTGGAGAAATGTGGAGCATTTCTTGGAACCTTCCTAACTATGACAGTACAGTCTTTACACTGCTAGCTTTGGAAACTTGTGCGGTAACTTCTGTGTTCTGAAAACAAGAACATACATACTTCTCATTTGTTTTTGACTAAATTTCAAATTGTAAGACCACATCTTGAAATGTGAAGGAATGTGAAGCATTCTTCGAAGCATCTTCAGTACAAATTCTTGAGCCACTGACTGTAAGAAAATATTTTATACATGAACATTACACCAAATGAGTGAATACAACATTCACAACATCATTACTTATTCATGAGCAACAGGAAATATAGAACAACTATGCATTGCAAGCTCATGACATCCATCATCATACACAATACTTTTGATCAACATACTAATTGCAGTATATGCAATTGTCCACATATGACAACAGCTACAACAACCTCCATTATGTTGACATCAATGACAACACCTGCAACAAGCTTGCAACATGGTATAGACTTCACTTGATCCTTATCTTTTTGTTCCATGTTTTCATTTATCCATTTTTTGAAAGAATTTTGTATCCAAGCCCATAACATCCTTTCAACTTAGATGAAGAAATCGTACCTACATACTCATGAGAAGAATTGGTTCTTTCACAAGAACACAAATCCTTTTTAAGTTTCTTAAAGTTAGGTACCTTCCACTCATGAGGGGTGGAAGTTAAAGAGCCCCCATCACCAACATGGGGTGGTGTTTCTAAATCTTTTGATGTAGAACAAGATAAAATTCAAGACTCTTTAGGTTCAAAACGTGATATTTTGTACTCTCCCATAAAGGAGGGTATAAAATATAATGAGCCCCAATCATCATCTAAAATTCTTGTTACAAATGAAAGACAATCAAGATTATCATCAATTTGTATAGGTTTTACCTTTGAAGTTGGAATTAAAATATTAAGAGTCGAAAGTGTCATGTTCATTTTCAACTTGTGAATTATAACCTTTTTCATCTACCTTAACTTTTGATGCAGGAGCATCCAGTGGTGTAATGGCAATCTTGCATCACCCAAAAATAGTTAAATTTCAAGTTTCTTAGTTTTTAGATGTTTTTACATTTTTGGATACCCTTTTCGTCATAATGAAATTCCCAATTTACGGTTTTTATTTTCTAATCCTGGGTGGAAAGATATTGCAGTTTTAGTTTCCCAAATTTGCACCTGAAAATCTTCCGAGTGAGATTTGAGGCACTTAGAGTTCCCGGATCAGCCCTAAAACTTTCCAAAATCAACATAGTAGATTTTGAGCGCGTTCTTGACTTTGAGACCTTTCCAATGGTTCAAACGGTTCGCGAATCAGAGTCCCGGATCAAAAGTTATGGCCCCGAGAAGTTGGTGCACTTTGTAGAAGATACAATTGCAAATGTTCTTTTGAAATTTGAACATCAATTTGTAATTTTTCGGCGCCAAACTGCCTAAACTCAAAATTTGAATGTTGTTTTGGCTCCAAACTAAAGAGGGGCTCTATTTATGGGCGGGTTTCTAATTTTTGGGTAACTTTTTGGGGACAAGCTCGCATATTGCAACAAGGTGATTCTATAGCTTTCTGTAACTTGCATGTGTTGTAGAACTTAGGGATTTGAGGTCCTCTACATGTAAGAAGCTCCATTTTCTTAATAATAAAATTATTCTCTTATTTTTGGGTTATTTTCTATGTCTTGGGCTG